>SJYT01044892.1:84362-124777 GCA_006410635.1 Cephalophus harveyi
CTATTTCCCATGAAGTGATGGGACCAGATGCCATGATCTTCGTTTTCTGAATGTTGAGCTTTAAGCCAACTTTTTCGCTCTCCTCTTTCACTTTCATCAAGAGGCTTTTTAGCTCCTCTTCACTTTCTGCCATAAGGGTGGTGTCATCTGCATATCTGAGGTTATTGATATTTCTGCCGGCAATCTTGATTCCAGCTTGTGTTTCTTCCAGTCCAGCGTTTCTCATGATGTACTCTGCATATAAGTTAAATAAGCCTCCACTCTAGTCTACCCCAAATTCTTTAGGCAGGTACACATATCCAAAGCACTATCTATCATTCAAAGCCATGTTTGTAGCCCTTTTTACTCCTAATTCCCCAGTCAGCAAGGAGTGAACATTCCCAGTCTTGCAGTTGGGAGCTCTCCAGTCATATCTACTCTTACCAGATTTACTCCCCAAAGTGATATATTTAAATATACTTCCTCACATAACTAGGAGCAATCTCTAAATTATTAATGTAAAATAGCATAGAACTGGCAAGCATAGAAACAATAGTCCATTTATTCCCCTTTACTGGAAAAGAATGAAAACAACCATCTCTGGGTGTTTACTTTTGCTAAGGACATGCATGAATTAGAAATATACACCCAATTAGCTGGAGGCAATCCTTTTTCTATATTTAATTAATATATTCTGAAAATAGTATTAATAGATTACAATGACTTTGAGTTTCAGGAAATAATATTCATATAATTTTCTCATCTAAATTCATACAATTTTGCTTAATAATATACATATTATGTCCTTATCTAAAACAAGGATGTGATGATTGACTTTTAGTGCATTTACTTTCAAAGAATTTAGTCGTAGAAGTTAAGTATTACATAATTGAAACATTTTGGTTTACAGGAAAAATATAAAAACTCAAGATTTTTTTTTTTAAATACTAGGTAACAAGCTATTCAACAGATAAGAAAAATAATTGCTATCAAAGTTGGACTGTGAAGAAAGCTGAGCGCCAAAGAATTGATGCTTTTGAACTGTGGTGTTGGAAAAGACTCTTGAGAGTCCCTTGGACTGCAAGCAGATCCAACCAGTCCATTCTAAAGGAGATCAGTCCTGGGTGTTCTTTGGAAGGACTGTTGCTAAAGCTGAAACTCCAGTACTTTGGCCACCTCATGTGAAGAGTTGACTCATTGGAAAAGACTCTGATTTTGGGAGGGATTGGGGGCAGGAGGAGAAGGGGACGACAGAGAATGGGTTGTCTGGATGGCATCGCTGACTCGATGGACCTGAGTTTGGGTGAACTCTGGGAATTGGTGATGGACAGGGAGGCCTGGTGTGCTGCAGTTCATGGGGTTGCAAAGAGTCGGACATGACTGAGTAACTGAACGGAACTGATCTAATGGTGTTATGGACTGAACAGTGTCTCCCCACAATTCATATGAATCCTTAAGCCCCAGTGTGACTGTATTTGGAAATACTATCCGTGGAGAGGTAATTAGGTTAAATGAGCTCATAAGGGTAGGGCACTAACCTAATATGACTAGCATGCTTATAAGAAGAGAGAGAGAAACACTAGACACACTCCCTGGAAAGGCCACGTGAGGACACAGCAAGAAGGCAGCCCCCTGCAAATTAAGGAGAGAGAGGCCGCAGGAGAAAACCACCCTACTGGCACTGTGACCCTGGACTTCCAATCTTCAGGACTTTGATAAATAAATTTCTGTTGTTTAAACCACCTGGTCTGGGGCACTTTGTTATGGAAACCCAAGAACACTAATACGAATGATGAGTCAAAATTAAAAATAATTAATGATATGAAGAAAGGAAAAAAGGCAAAGAAAGGATGAGACAGACACATTCACATACAAAGCAGAACATACAGGAGATGTAAGAAACTCAGACACCTATACAGACACTATGTGACACAAATGTTATTAAATGGCATTTTGTAGTCTTTTAAGAAATTGTTGCTAAAGATTTTAGAATATATGAGTTGCTTTCACTATTTGCATAGAGATATCACAGGACTTGCCCCAATGGGCATGTGAACTTATTGTGAAATCTGGATTCTATCTTCAAGTCACAGATTCCCATGTCTCAGTTTAGAGAAAACTCACTCATAAACCATCAGTATGTGGTCATGACAGTGTGCTTGGATTTTTAAAACTTCTTAGTGCCACACTACTTACAAACATCTTTATTCTCCTCTGGACTCCACTGTATTTTTCTGATACGTTAGTTCAGTTCAGTTCAGTTCAGTCGCTCAGTCGTGTCCGACGCTTTGCGACCCCATGAATCGCAGCACGCCAGGCCTCCCTGTTCATCACCATCTCTCGGAGTTCACTCAGATTCACATCCATCGAGTCAGTGATGCCATCCAGCCATCTCATCCTCGGTCGTCCCCTTCTCCGCCTGCCCCCAATCCCTCCCAGCATCAGAGTCTTTTCCAATGAGTCAACTCTTCGCATGAGGTGGCCAAAGTACTGGAGTTTCAGCTTTAGCATCATTCCTTCCAAAGAAATCCCAGGCCTGATCTCCTTCAGAATGGACTGGTTGGATCTCCTTGCAGTCCAAGGGACTCTCAAGAGTCTTCTCCAACACCACAGTTCAAAAGCATCAATTCTTCGGCGCTCAGCCTTCTTCACAGTCCGACTCTCACATCCATACATGACCACAGGAAAAACCATAGCCTTGACTAGACGGACTTTAGTCGGCAAAGTAATGTCCCTGCTTTTGAAAATGCTATCTAGGTTGGACATAACTTTTCTTCCAAGGAGTAAGCGTCTTCTAATTTCATGGCTGCAGTCACCATCAGCAGTGATTTTTGGAGCCCCCAAAAATAAAGTCTGACACTGTTTCCCCATCTATTTCCCATGAAGTGATGGGACCTAGTTGCTATCACATTTGGGGAAAACCACTGTTATGAGCATTTTGGCTATTAGCTCTCTTCAAACAAAAACTAATCCACATATTTAGGAGTTGAGGTGATCAGCAAGATTGGCACAAAATAACAAAAGCATTGCTTCAGGAAAAAAAAAGAATTTCAAAGGGGAATCATTTTAGGAATTAATTATGCTCATAGTAACATCGTACATGTCATATCAAAATTAACTCAATCATTTGCCAGAAAAAACAATGATAATTCAACTCTATGTCAGGTTTTACAAATACTTACACTAGAATAATCCTGAAACGCTAATGATGATCCAGAGAAACTAGGCCAACTGGAATCATGAGTCAAACGGGAGGACCTTTTTGACACAGATCCTCTCCAATCATAGAATGTCCTGTCTGTTAAAAATATCAATGCAGGTTAAAAGAATATTTATTCAGGAAAAATACACAGTGATCATACTGCTTAGTGTTACAAAGATGAAAGTAAATCATCTGTATAGCCCCACTATTCTGTATTAAAATCACATCTTGTCATCTAATCATAGCAAGATGAAGAAGTGATAGCAATGCATAGAGAGAGGCTTCAATTAATAGGCTTCCTTATACCATAAAGCTCTCGTGTTTTTATTACATACAGTGTGCCCATCAGAAAACTAATAGGTTCATTCTTTTGACTTTTCAAGAACACTGACTTCTTTTGTAAGAGAGGCTTAAAGCAAAATCATATTTGTGAATAGCACTTAACAAAAACAAAAGAAAACCTCCTCTCCCTGTTACATAAGCCCTTTAAAAGAGAATTTAGAATTATTTGAAGGCAGAACTTTTGATATTGAAAGTATTTAAGGTAAACAGGTTGGAAGAGCAAAAGGTGAACCAGTATATATCCGCATATTTCTTCTGGCTCATAGTAGTTATTATGTAGGATTTCTGCACACAATTTTTAATAAAGAGGCAAAGATTCAAGATTTATTTGTTCACTTATTTCTCAGAAATACAATTTAATCCTGCCATCCAAATGAATCAAACTAGTTTTACATTTCCAATCTTCTAATACTTCTTCATACATATACTCTTTACTGAAACTTTCAATTTAAGACAGTCCTCCATGGACCAGTTAGTTCCATATAAATTTAGAGAAAAATCAGAAGTAATGTAGTCTCTCATTTCATTGCTTCAGTTTATTTACAGGACCATAAACTAAGTGCCCTATATATGGGGAGGTAGAATAGCAATATAAAATAATGAAATGTGATATTATCTGAGAGACATTCTAATCAGTATACACACACACACATCCTACCGCATCTTAATTTTGCATGTATTTCCTCCATTTCAGTCAGTTTCTGCCCTCTATCAAAAAGGAAAACTCTCTAGGAGAGGCAGCATAGAAATGATATATTTCGTTCACAACACAATATGAAGAAATGAATTTCTTTAATGGAAGCAATGCCAGTAATGAGTAGGCCATAGAGAACCTGAAAATATTATCTGAGAAGAGGATAGCAAAGAAAAGGCCATACACATCATACTTTACTTGGGAACTTTTATAAATTCAGAGGGACATAAAAGGACAGCATAGGAGTTATTGAGATGTGTAAGCCCCCACATTTCTTATGCAGCTTTGTTGACTAATTTGAAGTATTCTTTAATTCATTAGCACTATTCCTATTCCACCCACTTGCTCCAATGCACTTTGACAGCAAATATTCTATTTTAGATAATAAAGCATCTCTTTCCAATCTCCTTTTAAAATGTATAAACTCTTCTGGGGCAAAGACAATATCTTACTTGGAATTGCTCTATGATTCTGGTTCATTAGTAATATGATTAAAGTCACTATGTAAACACTGATAAATTAGAATTAGCCTCATGAGGTTAAATCTCACAAGGAAAAGAGAATCTTCCTGATTACTGAGGAGCACAGCTAAATATGAAACTTAATGCTGTATGACTTATTTTTCCAAGAGATCCAGAGCATTTCAAATATTTTATCTTGTCTACCCACAAAACAGATCCATGTAATCAAGAAGTCATACATTATTTTCTTCAGTATACAGGTATCACACTGGAAAATATAGCTATAACTTTTCCACTTCAGGAAGCAGTAAAGCCTCCACTAAAATCCTCAAGGTGATCATTCCCACACTGATCTATGCTAATGACTCCTCCTAAGAAGCCAGACACAGAAGGTGACATGAAACAAATTCCAGTTTATTCCACAAAGTCAGATGAAAGTTATAAGCTGATAGTTTGAAGAAGACCGAAGTCATACATCAGACTAAATCTTTACAAACCCTTCACAGAGCCAATAAGCTTCGAAGGTAATGCCACAGGGAAGTGAAGATTCTGAATTCTAGGGTATATGTATGAAAGAGAGACAGCATAAGAGTAGGCTGTACATTCATATGTGAAAAAAAAAAAAAAATTGTCAGTACCATCAGCCAGAATGAAATACTCTGAAATTAAACAAATGTAGGCTAAACGCAATAGCAATATTTGGAAAGAAGCCCAAATGGTCCCATCAAGTTGTGTGCATGTGCTTAGTCATGTCCAACCCCTCGCAACCCATGGACTACAGCCTGCCAGGCTCCTCTGTCCGTGGGTTCTCCAGGCACAAATACTGTAGTGGGTTGCCATGCACTCCTCCAGGAGACATTCTCAACTAAGGGACAGAACCCAGGTCTCCCATGCTGCAGGCAGATTCTTTCCTGGCTGTGCTACCAGGGAAGTCCCCCATCAGGTTAACAAAGAATTATTAGCTAATTGTTAGTTTCTTAGTCGTATCAAACTGTTTGTGACCCCAGTGACTATAGCCCTCCGGGCTCCTCTGTCCATGGAGTTCTCCAGGCAAGAATATTGGAGTGGGTAGTCATTCCCTTCTTTAAGGGATCTTCCCAACTCAGGTATCAAACCCTGATCTCCTGCATTGCAGGCAGATTCTTTACTGTCTGAGCCACAGGGGAAGCCCATTATTAGCTAAATAGCAGCTAAATCTGAACGTTAAAAAAAAAAGCTGTCAAATATCCATACCAATGTCTTCCTGTCTTTACATTTCCTCAATAGTTATTTAGGCCTTTGAAAAATGTTGATACCACTAGTTCGTGTTATTTTGTTGGTTTCTTCATATCTCATCTCTCTATCTAGACTTGCGAGTCCTTCACTTGGTTTGTAGTCTCCATAACATTGAACACAACACTGTGCCCCAAGAATAAGTTCAGTACGTGCTCCTGGGCTGACCTGGCATTGGCTGAAACGCCCATCAGCAAACTGCTAAGAGTGAAAGTTCCCATCCAATATAAACATCTGATTCAATGGAAGAGTCTTTAAAAGGGGACTTTCAAAATTCTAATTTTTTTTCCAGGACCAAGTATTTTTCACCAGATCATCTTATCTCTTTTGATATTTATCTTGATGTATATAATGGTAATAGATTTCAAATACGTATCTGTTGGGGATGGCTTTTTATTCATTTCCCATTTTCATTCAAATTCATGTAGTTAACAATAAGCCAATTATTTACACAGGTGAGAGATACTATTAAAATCTAATAAGCATAATTATTTTAGAAACCTAAATTACCTAGATGACTCACAGAAAACTGGTCAGATTGCATCCAGTGATATAACCAAGAGAATGAGGAAATAAAACGGGAAATAGGGTGGACGGAAGAAAAAAATCTCTAGCTAGTTAAAACATTTATCATTTTCATTTTCCTATGATCTTTGCAGTGACAAGCATTTCCTTCCCATTGCAAATGGATAGATTTGTCCCCAGGGGCTTCGCTGGTGGCTCAGTGGTAAAGAATCTGCCTGCAATGCAGGAAACATGAGCTCGATCCCTGGGTTGGGGAGATCTCTGGAGGAGGTCATGGCAACCCACTCCAGTATTCTTCCCTGGTGAATTCCATGGACAAAGGAGCCTGGTGGTTTACAGTCCATAGAGTTGCACAGAGTCGGAAATAACTAAAGCGACTAAGCAGCAGACTTGTCCAAACTGTCCGAATATCCGTACAAAATCCAAAGACAATAGCAGTTCAAACTTTTCAATTATACTGTTTCAGTCAACCAAGAAAGCAAATGTCCGTAAGAAATAATCAGTGCAACTGCCTCCAACAGAGCCAAAGTCCAGATGCAAGCGCGATGTATCTTTAGGAGGATGTGACAGAGCCCAAGACACAAGTGGGTTCAGTGGTCCTATGCCCTTAGAGCCTTTTTTATGCCAAGCCCATTCTGTTTCAATTCCTTTCTATCAATTAATTCTTTGAGTTAATTGCACATGCAGTTTTATCAATTCCTTTCTATCAATTAATTCTTTGAGTTAATTGCACATGCAGTTTTAATCTGTAGGTAATTACAATCAATTAATAGTTAGGAGACAGAATTAGCAGTTCTTAGTTTGATTATCTATATAATTAAAAGGGATGGGTAAACTAGAGTTGACAAACAGCATCTTAATCAGTTGAATAATCAAACCCTAGAAGCTTGCTTGGGCAGCTGAATTCCATCTATTGCGTTAGTTCAAATTTTAGAGTCAATGACTGAAATGTCCATTTGAATCAATTTATATTGTCAATTAGTCAAAAATGAATATATTCTAAAATTACTTAAATTATTTACCTTTTATTTATAATAAACTGCTTCCAAAAGAATTCAGTAAAAATAAAGATCCAACAAACTCACTTATTTATAATCTACTGTATATCCATGGTTCCCAGTTGTATGTTATAAAACATCTAAGGAATATGACTAACTCCTATTGTACTAGGTTCTACTTAACAGTTCTATTTAAATGTGCTGAAAGATAGCAAATATAACATAGCTTTCATCTTTTTTTTTTTTTTTTTGGCTATCTAATGGAAATAGCTCTTTGTAGATACAGAGGAAATAACAAGATGCAAGATAAGCTTCAGGTAATTTAGAAAATACATGAGAACTTCATTGTGATTAGGATATAATATAATGGAACAGTATCATCACTGTTGCATAATATCTTTCTGAATAATCAAGTATTTGAACAAGATTGGCAGATACTTCCAAGTTTATAGTAAATAAAAAATATTCAAAAAGAATCATGATTTCTGGTTCAATATGGTTTGTTACCTTTGACTGAAACAGCCCCTTTTATAGTCCAAAATAAAATACTATAATAAAAAAGACAAAAATTTCAAGGTCACAAAAAATAAATTTAACCATTCACCTAGTGTCAGCTGAGAAAATTTTTTTTTCATAATTAGGATAATGGAACGGAATTGAGGGAAGCTATCAGTGATCTTTACATAATAATAAACCCCTAGGCCATCTGAAAGCCATTAGAAAGAGGCTTAAGATCACCTTAAAAAAAAATGAACAGAACAGACAACCATTTCTCCAAAATGTGGGTGCACCTACTGAGGACCACTTTCCTCTCCATACCCCATCCATCAATCCACTTAACACCACAACTGCAAGAAAGCAACTAGGAATGAAGTCATCCTGACGCTGGGATTTGATACAGTCCTATTTTAAAGAAAGAACTCTGCGCAGAGGGTGAGACAGGCAGGTCTCAATAACAATGTACAGTGGGGACTGCAATTTTCATGTGCTGAACAGCTAAAAAGAATAAAGAACAAATGAGTGGAATAGGACAGGCCCCACACTGGCAGAACCAAACTATTTTCCAGATGGGTAAGTGGGTACTGATACCTGCTCATCAAGTATCGAACTAAAAAAGGCGACCAACACACCCAAGTGAACCCACCGTGGAGCAGAGCTGAGATAAACCCACCATGTTTGCCATGTGTAATCACTCACTTTGCATAGGTTGGTTTCTCCTTATTCAGGGTAGAGTAAACACACCAGGGCCTACATTAATCATGGCAATGATAGTTAACATTTAATGAGGGCCTCGTTTGCTAAACACTTAAGATATATTGTATATGTGTGTGCTCAGTCACTCAGTTGTGCTACCCCAAGGACTGTAGCCCGTCAAGCTCCTCTTTCCATGGAATTTTTCAGGCAAGAATACTGGAGCGGGTTGCCATTTCCTCCTCCAGGGGATCTTCCTGACCCAGGGATTGAACCCATGACTCCTACAGCTCCTGCATTGGCAGGCAGGTTCTTTACCACTGTGCCACCTGGGAAGCCCTGAACATACACTACTTGATCTATCCACAAAATTAACCTACAAGCTCCATGGTGAGTTTATCCCAGCTTAACAGCAAAAAAAAAAAATTAAATCACTTGTCCAAGTTCAGACAATTGCTAAGTGGTTGTGTGAACCCAGGCCATTCCAAATTTGAAGCCCACGTGACTATGCCACAAGGGGAAAGTTCCCTGTAGTAGACGGATCAATGGCCCCAAAGACATCATTTCCTTATCCTTATAATGAGGCATTATAGTGAAGTCGCTCAGTCATGTCCTGCTCTTTGCGACCCCATGGACTATAGCCTACCAGGCTCCTCTATCCATGGGATTTTCCAGGCAATAGTCCTGGAGTGGATTGCCATTTCCTTCTCCAGGGGATCTTCCTGACCCAGGGATTGAACCCGGGTCTCCTGCATTGTAAACAGACGCTTTACTGTCTGAGCCACCAGGGAAGTCCTGAGCTCATATGATTTAAAGGGTTTTATGGGTAAGATTAAATTAAGAATCCTAAGAAGGGAAGATTATCCTGGATTATCCTGACGGACTACACGCTAGTATCCCTACAAGGGGGGTTGGGGGTAGACATGACTAGAAGGGGAAAAGGAAATATGATGACAGAGGCAAGAAACCAGAGTGATCTGAGAAAGAGGTCATGAGCCAGGAAAGGCAAGCAGCCTTCAGAAAGGCAAAGTAGATTCTTCCCTAGGGTCCTCAAAGTCTTAACTGAGTCCAGACTCTTGATAAGTTGGACTTAGTCTAATGCAATTAATTTTGTATTTCTGGCCTCTAGAGAATAATTGTTACTGTAGAATTCTCCCTGGAGAATAAATTTGTATTAGTTTAAGCTAGCAAGTTTTGGTAAATTGTTAGACGAGCCATGGAAAACTAATGCAGTCTGCTGCTGCTGCTGCTAAGTCACTTCAGTCGTGTCCAACTCTGTGTGACCCCATAAACGACAGCCCACCAGGCTCCCCTGTCCCTGGGATTCTCCAGGCAAGAACACTGGAGTGGGTTGCCATTTCCTTCTCCAATGCGTGAAAGGGAAAGGTGAAAATGAAGTCACTCAATTGCAACCCCATGGACTGCAGCCCACCAGGCTCCTCCATCCAGTGCAGTCTACAATTCTGAAAATCTAGTAAAATATTTCACAAGACTGAGAAGAAAATTTTAGAAAAGTTTTGGCATTCCCACTATATTGTAGCAAGCCAACTCTTCAAAATGGGGGTGCATGTATCTTTCTGAATTAGTGTTTTATACACCAATTGGATACACACCAAGGAGTAGAATTGCTGAGTAACGAGATTGTTCCATTTCTAGTGTTTTGAGGAACTTCTATACTGTTTCCATAGTGGCTGCACCTATTTGCATTCCTATCAACAGAGTACAGTGGTTCCCTTGTCTCAATAGTCTCACCAATATTGTTATTTGTAGACTTTTTGATGATAGTCATTCTAACAGGTGTGAGGTGATATCTCACTGTGATTTTGATCTGCATATCTCTGATGATTAGCAACGCTGAATATTTTTCATGGGCCTGTTGACCAACTGTATATCTTCTTTGGAAAAATGTTTATTCATATCCTCTGTCTATTTTTAATTTGGTTGTTTGGGGCTTTTTTGAATATTGATTTGTAAGTGCTGTTTATTATTTTGTATATTAACCCCTTGCCAGTCATTTGCAAACATTTTCTCCCATTCATTAGGTTGTCTTTTTTATTTGTCCATGGTTTCTTTTGCTGTGCAAAAGCTTTTAAGTTTAATTAGGCTCTGTTTGCTTATTTTGCTTTAGTTTCCTTTACCTTAGGAGACAGGTGCAAAAAAATATTGCTAAGATTTATGTCAAAGAATAGTCTGCCTATGTTTTCTTCTAGGAGTTTTATGGTTTCCAGTCTTACATCTAAGTCTTTACTCCATTGATTTTACTTTTGTATATCAGATGAGAGAATATATCTGAAGAAAATTAGAACACTAATATGAAAAGAAACATGTATCCCAATATTCATAGCAGCATTATTTAACAATAGCATTACTTATAAACACTTGAAATAGCAGGAGCAACCTAAGTGTCCACCAACTATGAATGGATAAAGAAGATGTGGTATATATATATATACAATTGAATATTACTCATCCATATAAAAGGATGAAATTCTTCCATTTGCAACAACATGGATGGAACTAGAGAGTATTACAGTATTATGCTTAGTGAAAATAGTCAGACAGAGAAAGACAAATACGCTATTTTATCACTTACACGTAATACCTGAAAAACAAAACGAATGAATACAGAAAAACAGAAACAGGCTCACAGATACCGAGATTAAACTAGTGGTTACCAGTTGGGAGAGGGAAGTAGGGAGAGGCAGGGTGGGGCTAAAGGAATAAGAGGCACAAACTACTATGTATAAAGTAAACAGGCTACAAGGATGTACTGCACAGCACAAAGAATATAGCTAATATTTTACAACTTTAAATGTAGTAAGATGTATAAAATATTGAATCACTATGCTGTACACTTGCAATCAGTACACTATCATAAATCAACTAAACTCCAATTAAAAATAGAAGTCAAAAGCAACAAGGATAAATTAAAGACTTAAAAATAAGATTTGTAAGGTAAATGAAAATGGAAATAAGTGTTTTTTAAAAGACAAGAAATACAAGGAAACCAAAAATGTGATGGCAGAATTATAATGTACTTCAGAGTTAGTGGGGATGTAAAAGATAGTGCAGAATATCAAATGACTGGATTTGGCAAGCACTCCTAGAATGCAGAAGAAAAGTATCCAAAGACAAAAATAATGAGAGAGAAGATTACAGATTAAAGAAGACAAAAGATAAATATACATGAAAGAAATCATATACTTTACGAAAGACGAAAACAGATCAATCAAGAATGAAAAAAATAACACTATTGAATTATAATTTTCTGAGCTGAAAACAAAATTTGCATCTTCTGAGTATCGGGGCTCATTGTGTTTTAGAAAAAGTTAATTAAAAGGGATTTGTATGCAAGTGCATTCTGCAAAAGTAAAGGAATAAAAAAATTTAAATTATAAGATTAAAGAAAAATTCATACATACTTAGAAAGAAGAAAAATCTCAAAGTTGCAAAACTCAAGCTCTTTCCCCATTTCTTCTGTGAAACAGCAAAAGAACCCATACATAATAGAATACCATCAACAGAATTTCCAGAGAAAAGAAAAGGTGTGAAACAGAAATTTTGTGACAAAATTGTTTTCAATGTATGAAGTTCAGCAAAAAAAAAAAAAAATCATTCTCAAATATACCAATGCCCTGAAAAGCTGGTCAGAAAAACACATGTTTTTAAGTAAATAAACAAACACTTATCTGAAGACCAAGACATGAATCAAAATCAAGGATGAAAGAATTTAGAAATCATGGTGTAAGAGTTCCAGAAGTTTTTCCTGTAATCAGTATTCAATTCTAGAAGGATCATTTGTGGTATGTGGATGCTGTGAGTCTGATGTAAAGATTGGTCCTGCCAGGCTTTTCCTCATAGTTTCTTTTGCTATTCTACTTTCTCAGGAACCAAATGATTAGTTTCCTAGGGTATACACTTGAACTCACTCATAGTTCCAATGAAATGTTCTTTTAAATGGAATGTTGCTCTATAAGCAATAACCAGTGTTGTTCTTTCAGGCACTTACAATGGCTAAACGTTTGGAACAGGTACCCAGAGACCCAGTAAACCAGACAAGAATAACAACAATATAATGACGATTTTCAGATTCACAGAACTTAAATATGACTTTTCTCCTTTTAAAAGTTCAAACTGAATTGCCTGAGTCAGGGCATCACCCCTCACAAAGATCCTCTTTATATCATAGAAACACTCTCTGAGTGTTCTAATGGAGCTTTGCTGTTTAACTAAGGATAAAAATATACCTGGAAAACAGATTTGACAAAATATACCAGACTTTAGCAGTGAATATCTCTGGGTGGTGGAATACTAGAGGTCTTTTTCTTTTTTCTGATAGTAGTCTGTATTTTCCAAAATTTCTGAAATTTATTACAACTAATAGCAAGTTTTAGGAAAAACATATTTTAAATGAAGCCATAAAAATTTAGGTAAAAATAAGTGAAATTATGTAAAAAACTATGAACAAAAGCAAAGTATCACAGAACTTTAGGAATGATTTATCTTTCAGGAGGCCACACAGAGACTAAACTTTAATCCTTTTTCTTCCTTACAAGGACATGTTGTATTTATAAAGAAAAAAACACAACTAGTTTGAACTTCTTTTAACAAAACACGCATACAAAAGTAAGTGTTTCCTTTAAATTTGCCCTCAACGATCAACACATATTTTGAGAGCAGGGGCATCACAACATCTTGAGTCAAAACTCTTACTCCCTTCCCAGGAAGTAAAAGAGAATCTGCTATGTCCTACAGCTTTGGAAAACGTTGGTCTCAGGCTTAGAACCTAAAGACTCTTGATTAACTGAAGCAGGTGTTAGGGTACCAGGTCTGTCACAAATTCATTCCTGCAAAGCAGGGGCAGCTATCCGAATATGTGATTTGAAAATGCAACTTGTTTTTAAAGGTTTTGTTTTGTTTTTGTTGTTTTAATTCGGACTGTTTTGAAAGTCTTTATTGAATTTGTTACACTATTGCTTCTGATTTTTATGTTTTGGTTTTTTGGCCATGAGGCATGTGGGATCTTTGCCCCCCAACCACGGATGGAACTGGCACCCCCTTCATTGGAAGGACAAGTCCTAACCACTGGCTCCCCAGAGAAGTCCCTGAAAATGCCTCTTGACTGCAATTCACCTGTAATCTTTTCCAAGAAGCAATGTGACAAATATAAGCGCAAGTTGGTAGCAGCCTGCAACAGCAGGAGGGCAGGGACTGTGCCCAGTGGCACTGTTTTATCCTCCATACAACTGAAATGCCTGGTACAGAATATGTGCTAATCGTTTATAACAAATGAATGTTAAAATTAACTGGATACAGTGTGGTTTACAGGTGACAATGATGTCATAGGTCTCTAGTCTAAAAAATGACAAAGGTCTTGGAGAAAACTGCATCTTGGGTGATAATTTAATGGGAGTGTTTTTGGTATCTCTGCCTCCTGCAAATGGAAGCAATGACTAGTCTTCTGTTCATCTCGTACAACTCTGACTTGTTTTAAATGAATTCTTTCAAGTTTATTGTGTACTGCTGTTTGGGCCATATGGATTTTACCTATTTTGGTGTTCACACTCATACCTGTTTGGTAAAAACGAAAATTTGAAGAGACTTCTGGGAAAGTAATTATCAGTAAGAAGAATCTTTTAAAGTTCATATTTTTGATGTAATATTAATTTCTACAAATCTTTCATAGGGAAATAATCTGGAATGTGCCAAAAGATTTATTAACAAAGATGCTTATTAAAGTATTATTTAGAACTGTGCAGAAATCAAGTTAGTCTCTGAATTAGCATAACACTGCTATTCTTAGAAAATGATGCTTGCAAGGTTGAGCCTCAGCTGGCATCTAAGCACTTAGAGGGTAAAAAGTTCCCTAGCCCCTGATGTAAAATTTTCCCTGAAAGATAAGGGCATCTCTGCTGCTGCTGCTGCTAAGTTGCTTCAGTCGTGTCCGACTCTGTGCAACCCCATAGACAACAGCCCACCAGGCTCCCCTGTCCCTGGGATTCTCCAGGCAAGAACACTGGAGTGGGTTGTCATTTCCTTCTCCAATGCATGAAAGTGAAAAGTGAAAGTGAAGTCGCTCAGTCGTGTCTGACTCCTAGCGACCCCATGGACTGCAGCCTACCAGGCTCCTCCATCCATGGGATTTTCCAGGCAAGAGTACTGGAGTGGGGTGCCATTGCCTTCTCCAAGGGCATCTCACTATGCCTAAATTGTACAAACAATATGATTTAGGCAGAATATCAGCTTTCCTTCTGAAAGTCTGGAATACTGGTACATGCTAAGCAGATGGTGCCAATGTGAGCATGTCCTATTAAAATTTTTGGGTGCTGAGTCTGTAATGAGTTTCCCCAATATATAACCCTTCACATGTGTTACTCATTGCTGGAGGAATCAAGTACCTCCATGTGATTTCACTGGAAGAGGACTCCTGTGAGCTTGCTCCTGATTTCCTCTGGACTTCACCCCATGTGCCTTTTCCCTTTGCTGATTTTGCTTTGTATCCTTTAACTACAGTAAACCTGAGCTGTTGATAGGACTATATACTGAGTCCCATGAGTCCTCCTAGCAAATCACTGAGTAGCCTTGGGGTGGTCTCAGGATCCACAACACAATAATCAAATTAGAAATAAGATAAAATTCCAGTAATGGGAGATTGGTCGAGAAAATTATAATATATACATACATTATATTATGTTTTGATAAAAATTTTACCTATGAATTTTTTTACATTACACAAAAAATTAAAATATGATATACCTTATACCTTTAATTATGAACAACAAAAAAAAATCTTTAAGCTAAAGGACTGGACAGAAATATGCCAAACTACTGAAAGTGGTTTGGTCATATTTTTGTCTTTCTTTTCTTTTCTTTTGTTCTGAATAGGCTGAATGTGAGGTTCATAAATTCTTAAACCTCACTCACCACCTTTTGAAAAAAGCTATCCTAATTGTGTTTTCCTCATACTCACAGGTTATGCATGAGTTAGAATTATTGTGCAAATTCTGGAATGATAATTTAAAAATCTGGAATGGAATTAGCAAATAAAACCAAGAATCAAATCCCCTAAGAAAGACTGTTAGTTTTTTTTATATTTGCATCTGTGTTTGATGATCAACTTGTCAGAACATTGAAGTTCATTAATACATCATTATCTTTATTGAAAGCTTATTAAAGTGACACATTCAAAGTAAGAAAAAAAGACTCTGGTGACAAAAACAAAAGGATAATCATGGAACAAAATCTTAGCCCTGCTTATGCTTGTATCTTTATTCCAAATGTTTTGCTCTATTCTTTTCTGCTCTCCTAATCATAGTTGGTAGTGAGATGATCACTAGCAAGGTATAGACCTTTTATGATTAGTGAAAATTTAAAACCCAACTACAGCAGAGAACTGTAGAAAACTATATTAAAACTTTGTGAAAGTACAAAGTGATTTGCAAAGCCCAAGTCTATAAAGCTACAGCGAATATCATACATAAATATAACAAACAAGATTTTGTGAAACAAGCTAACGATGAGGACTTTCCATGGTTATAATCAACATTTACAATCTAGTTTTAAGGATTAGTTAGTTTCAATCAGTCCTTTTCGGTCCTTTTCAGTCTTTTCAACCATCACCAGAAAGGAAGCAAAGATAAAACACAAATCAAGATTTCTACTTGTTGTGACTACTAAAGTCTAAGTTCTGATAAAAATTCTGAATATTAATATATTAAATTTTATCTATGAAGTAATAATATTAAATGTTATCTATGAAGTTCAGTAGCCATGTGGACCCTGTTTCCATTATTACTAACAAATTAAAATTGACTGTACTAATAAAATATTTCACAGATGCTCTGTCTTCTTATTCCTACACATTCAAAGATCAAATTCAACAAAATTTGGTTCTTTCGAGAAACATATTAGCAGCAATTTTAGCAGCAATTTTAATAACTAACAAAATTATGGGCATTTCTTAGTGATTTTACTAACCACTCACTATGCCCATATATGATTTTTTCCTCTAGTTAAACTGCTCTACTTGCCTTAATCTAATAGAGTATTGAATTCCATAGCCATTTATTTGCTTATGCCACGGTGCCCACTTGTGATGGTTAATTTTAATGTATCAACTTGTCTAGGACACAGTGCCCACATATTTAGTCAAACATATCTAGATGCTTCAGTGAAGGTATCTGTAAATTATTGACATTTAAATCAGCTTTGTGTAAAGCACATTGCTTTCCAAAAGGTGGGTGAACCTTATCCAATCAGCTGAAGGCCTTAAGAAAAAGACTAATCTCCCCTGAGGAAAATTCTGCCAGCAGACTGCCTTCAGACCTGAGACACAACATCAAGTTTTCCATGGGTCTCCAGTCTGGAGCCCACACTACAGATTTTAGGCTTGCTAGTCTCTGCAATAGTATGAACTAATGCCCTAAAATAAATCTCTCTATATATGAGGAGGAGGGGTGAGAGAAAGATTTATTTTTAAAAATCACCTACAGAGAAAGAGAAATCTATTTATCTACCTGTCTATGTATCCTCCATTTATCTAGATGTCTATGTAAATATATTGATCTATATATAT
Organism: Cephalophus harveyi; assembly: GCA_006410635.1. Taxonomy (NCBI): domain Eukaryota; kingdom Metazoa; phylum Chordata; class Mammalia; order Artiodactyla; family Bovidae; genus Cephalophus; species Cephalophus harveyi. The sequence continues at coordinate 101,602 of SJYT01044892.1, forward strand.
ATATATATATATATCTGTATCTATATCTATAGAGAGAGATCCTACTGAATCTGTTTCTCTCAAGAACACTAGCTACGATCCCTGACCAGTTTTGACCTTCCCAAAGCACATCCAGCTTTCCAGGCCAACTTGTAATTCCATCCTTTTTCTCATCACTCATAAGAACATATCGAAATTCAAAGGAATGTAGCTGGGATGATCACAAAAATAACCCTGAATCCATTCTAATTATTAAAAAGTTAATTTTCAAAGTTCTGTCTTCTCAGTATTAAGAAAAATATGCCTTGCAATCACCTCACCCATATGATATACCAATGTGAATAGTCATGGAAGCTGAAAACCATCCATCTCCATCACTGGGACAGAACATAACTTGTATTGTGGGTTACCTTTTATGTTTTAACTCAGCCACAATATTATAAACTTTATAAGACATGGCTGATGTCTAAAAGCTTTTTGTATTCATTATATACCTATCATGGTATTGTGTATAGTCAATTTTTTAAAAATTAAAAAAAAAATTACTCCATTTAATTGCCTTTAAATTCGGATGACATCTTTACTTCTATGATGGATACTTATACCAAATGTCTTTATCCTTATAAAAAGTGGAAGCAAAATAATATAATAACTATATCTCTACTTGAATGTAGTTTTATAAAAATGTGGAATTTGAACAACTACTGGTAATAATATAATTTTTAGATGAGACCATGATATTTTGGTATGCTTTAAGAAGATATCTTAGATTTTATAATAAAACTGAAAAATATTTGTGGGTGGATGGCAAGGAATTTGCTTCAAGTAATCCAAGCTGAGAAGGAAATTGAGTTGGTGCATGGATCAGACAGTACTGACCATGAGTTCATAATTACTAAAGCCAGGTGATGAGTAATCCTACTCTCTTTATTTTTGTATATATGTAGATTTTCCATAATAAAATGGCTTTTTATCTATTTATTAAAAAACATATAAACCTTCTCAATGCCAAGAAAAGTTTTAATTAAATAGCTAATCATCAGAAAAAGAGAGCAGACAACAGAGCAACACATAAAGAATGATACTTTTCTCTCTGGCAAAATCTGGTTTAGAAAAGAAGGAATAAAACTAAACAATAAGGTATAAGGAACTCAGCTAAGTAATAAAATCCCCAAGTCCTCATATGGTGACTTTGCTAAAAATATTCTAAAATCCTATGTCAGAAACTCTACCTGAGAGAGTTTCTGAGAATCTCTATCTGCATCTCTAAACAGCATCAAAAATTTGTTTACGGTCTATCTTTTCCACTAGAATATAAGCACTACAAGGTCAGTAGCTTTTGTCATGTTCACCAGTGCCTCTCCAGCAATGAGGAGAGCACAGATAGTAGGTGCTCAATAAATATTTGTCAATTATTCCTGTATATAAAATATGCTATCTTCTGATTACCATCATAAGATCATATAGCATTAACGAAAGGTTTTAAACCATTAGCATAAAAATTCACTTCAAAGATTCAAGCTTTATTTATGTATTATTCTTTCTGAAAATTATTTATTAGTAATTCACATCTACTTATTATGTTAAAAATAATTTCTATATATACCATCTCATTTTAGCCTTATATCCAATGAGACATAAAAGAAACAGGGATAATTTTTCCACTTTAGAAAATGAAAAACTGAAGCTCATAATATTGATCTGCTGAGATTTTAGCTCTGGTTTTTTTTACTCATGATCATTCTTTCAACTGGAGAACTATCCATATAATTTTTAAATTTAAGATATCTCTAAAATTAATCAAGCACTTTCACACAATACTATTCATTCTAGTAAGGAATGAAACAGTGTCTAAGAAGAAGTTGGGCCCATGGCCAAAGGATGAGACAGAGAAAATCATGCCCATTATGTGAGTTTTACATTCAATATTAAGGAATATAATTTCAAAATCTTAAAAAACATGCAGAGCTCATCTTTTACTTTAAAAATAGAAAGTCAGAAAAAGTCTTTCCAACTCTGACAATGAGAACAACTCAGACAGCTGATAAAACAATAATTTTTTGAGCTTAACTGAGAGCTGAGGTCACAAGGCAACCTGATGAACTGCAATAGGAGGTTGCCAAACTCTAGCAGTGAGAGTCAGTACAAATCACCTTGGGCAGAACATGAAGAGATGACAAGCATAGAAGCAGGCAAGAAGAAAACAAATGGAATTTTAACAAATCTTTTAAAGGCCAAAAGTGGACTCACTTGATAGTATAGTTTTCACAGAAGCCCAGACACCTGGGGCATCTGCATCCACTCCCCTAGTCTTTCCTAAAGGCTTCCACTGACTACTGCTGAGATAGATAGGAATAGGGCAGGGGATCTAAGAGAGAGAGCTGTTCTGTGGTACGGCATGCAGGACTAGAAGAACCCAAGAAGCCTGTTTCTAAACCAGACACTGCATGAGTATAAGGTGGTGCCTGGCTGCTCCTGGGGAAGGAGCAGGGAACTTACAAAGCCATTGTAACACTGATAGCAAAGTCAGACAAAGGTATTAGAAGAAAGAAGAAGTATAGCCCAACATCATTAAACACAGATGCAAAAATCTTTAATAAAATATTAGCAAATCAAATTCGTCAATATATGAAAAGCATAATATATCACGGTCAATCAGGAGTTGCTCAAGAATATAAAGTTGGTTTTATATGTGAAAATTAATCAGTGAAATTTATCATAGTAATACACTAAGAGAAATCAAATAATATTTAAGGATATGCATAAAAAGCATTTTACAAAATTCAACAATTAGGAATAAAAAAATTGTTCCAGAGCCAACTACCAAAAAGGAAACTTCCAAATCCAGACGAGAACCTACAAAAACTGTAGCTAATATTATACATGATGGTGAGATATTGAGTGCCTTCTGCTTAAGATGTGAAATAAGACAGGATATCTATAATCAGCTTCATGCTAGGATTCATAACCAGTGCAATAAAACATAAGACAGAGATTTTTAAAAAGACATTTAAACAAAAAAAGTATAAATACCTTTATTCAGAATGCCATGACTGTGTAGGTAGTAAATTCTAATGAATCAGAAATAAAACTAATAGAACTAGTAATGAAAATTAGTACTCTCGCAAAGTACAAAGTCAATAAAAATATCAACTGTATTCTATAGAGTATCATAAACAACTAGAAAAAGGAGTTAAAAATTGGCATCATTTGCAAAAGCTTCAAAAATCAAAGCATTAAGGATAAATTTAACAAATAGCAGGTAAATATAAATATAAAATGTATATTTTATAAAAAGAAAATATTGATGAGATATGAAGGATTTAAATAAATGAAGTAATACACTATGTTCAGGGATTGAAGACACAATGTTAAGATTGTTGTTCTAAATCCCACAATTGATTTCCAGATTGAAAGCAATGTCATTTATAGTCACAGCCATCTTTTCTTCTGTAAATTGAAAATATAACTTAAAATTTACTTTGGAAAAGAAAAGTAATAGTAGAAACAATCTTGAAGAGAAAAAAATGGGAGGGTATACACCACTTAAAATTTACAATAAAGCTGTAAGAATAAGGTAATGAGGGAATGAAACAGAACAGAGTCCCAAAATAGATGTACACAAAATCAGTTTTTGACAAAAGTACCAAAGCAATGCAATGGAGAAAGAAATCTCTTCAATAAATGATACTACCATAAACTACACATAAAATTTAATTTGAAATGGATCATAGGGTAAAACATAAAAGCTAAAACAACAAAGCTGCTAGAAAAAAAAATTTGAAGATCTGCACAATCTTGGGATCAACAAAGATTTTTAAAGAAGAGACAGAAAGCACAAGTCACAAAGGGAAACAATGAAAAAAAGTGGACTTCATCAAAAATAAAATCTTCTGCTCATAAGAAAATGAAGGGAAAAAAAAACTACATACTGTGAGTAAATATTCATAACTCATGACAAAGGACATAAATCCCAGAATACATATAGATTCTTGCAGTTCAACAATAAAAAGACAAATCACTCTATTTTTAAAAGACAAGCTGCTTCACAAAAGGAGATCTACACATGTAAAACATGCATATGACAAAGTGCTCAGCATCATTAGTCATCAGGCAGAGGAATGCAAATTGAAGCCCCAATGAGCTATTCCCACTGAAATGACTAAAATGAAAGAGATGGACAAAAACAAAGGTTGGAGAAAGTGGAACAACTGGAAGGCCGATGGAAATGCAAAATGGTACCATGACTTTAGAAAATTATCTGGTTTCTTAGCTAAACATACATCTATTTTGTGATCCATCAATTCTGCACCGAGATATTAATGCAGCTAGCCCACAGGCTCCTCTGTCCATGGAATTCTCCTAGCAAGCATACTGGAGTGGGTTGCCATTCCCTTCTCTTCAGGGGAATCTTCCTAACCCAGGGATGGAACCCAGGAGGCCTGCACTGAAGATTTTTTACTATTTGAACCACCAAGTCACCATGTATGTTAAAGGTATTTTTTAATTTTAAGTTCATCTTGACAATAATTCATGAAACAAATTAGAGAATTTCAAAATCTAAACAGCCAAGTATTTTCCTTATACTCAGCTCCTGTTTTTCTCACTGACAAAAGAATTAAATTTAAGAACAATTTTATAAATGTTGCACTGAGGTGATTTTCTGTTGAGGAGAATCAGAATTCCTGTGGATATCTTAAACTTATTAGTTTAACATTAGATCTTTTATAATATTATTTATTGATCCAAGTATTAATATTGCATTCTATAGTCATCAAAGTCCAGTACTTCATAATTTATAGCTAACTTCTACACAATCTCATCTGATTTTTATATCCACCAAGAGAAACAGATAAGCAGGGATTTCCCTTGCTCAATATAAGTAAGACAAAACTACATTTTTTTCTTCTTTTACTCTTCTTCTTTATCATACTTGAAAGGCCTATTTGTTTAACTATTTTCCTCTTTGATTTCTTAAATTCTAACCACATTTTCCAACTCCATATATCTCCATTTAAAGCTTTTCTCCTAGTTACAATCCTCACTTTTCCTAAGTAAATTGTCCATTCTATCCAAATTTTTTTTTAATTTAAGGCCAATCTTGGAATACAAAATCAGTTTTTAATAGAGCTAAGAATATAGGAAAACTTTTTTTAACAGATCAATATCATCTTTCATGTATCCTTCAGAAAATATTTGCTCTCATTTTCATTGATTATTAAGAATCTAACTGGCAAAACAATACAAAAAGAAAAAGAATTATAAATATGAAGAATAATATAAAACGACTATGATTTTACTTAGCCATTTTGCTTATTATTTTCCTCTACGATAACTTACTAATTCTAATGAAAATCCCAAAGAAAGGATATGCCAAAGAATGCTCAAACTACCACACAATTGCACTCATCTCACACACTAGTAAAGTAATGCTCAAAATTCTCCAAGCCAGGCTTCAGCAATACATGAACTGTGAACTTCCAGATGTTCAAGCTGGTTTTAGAAAAGGCAGAGGAACCAGAGATCAAATTGCCAACATCCGCTGGAACATGGAAAAAGCAATAGAGTTCCAGAAAAACATCTACTTCTATTTTATTGACTCTGCCAAGCCCTTTGACTGTGTGGATCACAATCAACTGTGGAAAATTCTGAAAGAGATGGGATTACCAGACCACCTGACCTGCCTCTTGAGAAACCCATATGCAGGTCAGGAAGCAACAGTTAGAACTGGACACGGAACTGGTTCCACATAGGAAAAGGAGGACGTCAAGGCTGTATATTGTCATCCTGCTTATTTAACTTACAAGCAGAGTACATCATGAGAAACGCTGGACCGGAAGAAGCACAAGCTGGAATCAAGATTGCCAGGAGAAATATCAGTAACCTCAGATAAGAATGATGCTAAAGCTGAAACTCCAGTACTTTGGCCACCTCATGTGAAGAGTTGACTCATTGGAAAAAACTTTGATGCTGGGAGGGACTGGGGGCAGGAGGAGAAGGGGCCGACAGAGGATGAGATGGCTGGATGACATCACTGACTTGATGGACGTGAGTTTGAGTGAACTCCGGGAGTTGGTGATGGACAGGGAGGCCTGGCGTGCTGCGATTCATGGGGTCGCAAAGAGTTGGACACGAATGAGCAACTGAACTGAATTGAACTGAATGAAAATCATTTTTAAAAGACCCATGGTATTAGGATCACACAGAAAATCTGTTTTTAATTATGTATTATTTCAGAAACACTAAAAAATAAAAAATGCCAATATTATTTCAAAAATTCATGTTCTACAGATTAATTGCAAAAAAACATTTTTATTCACATACAGTTAAATGAAATTGTGGCAATTAAGATCTTGAAAAACAATAATTCTTTCTAAAAGTGTGTTTTTCTTTCTTGTAAAGTAATGAATTAAATCTTTTTAAAATACAATAAGAGAGAACACATCAGTCATTTAAATATTTTTTCAATATATTTCCAAACCAAATTTTGCCCCAGAGAAATTTAAGCCAAAAATTAGACACCCAGAAAAAAAAGTTTCTAGCATTCAATTTTCTTTATTCCCATGTTTTCCTTATTCCCTGCATTAATATTCCTTAGGTCAGATAAGCTTGCAAAATACATAATGACAAACATGTACTTTACTTTGGTCATAAATTATTAATTCCAATTTTTAAAACTTATGCCAGAGAAGACTATTTTAGGTATAAAAAAGATATTATAAATCTAGTTGGAAAATTGCCTTTAAAGGCAGGGGGAGGGGAAACTTTAAAAGAATAAGATTTCGCTTTTTGTATTCTAAAAATTCACAGTCATTGTACGGAAATGAGCCAACATTAAGATTTTGGTTGTTTATGGACAAAGTTTAATTTACAGTGTATATATTCAAAGAGTCGGACACGACTGAGCGACTGAACTGAACTGATTCCAAACAGAAAATAAGAGGAAAAAAAAATACTTTGAGAAAACACTCTCACAAATATTACAGGTAATATTTGTACAAGTAATTACTCTGACATTTAATAAATGGTACTTTGAAGAACTGCTGCTGCTGCTGCTAAGTCGCTTCAGTTGTGTCCGACTCGGTGCGACCCCATGGATGGCAGGCCATCAGGCTCCCCTGTCCCTGGGATTCTCCAGGCAAGAACACTGGAGTGGGTTGCCATTTCCTTCTCCAATGCATGAAAGTGAAAAGTGAAAGTGAAGTCGCTCAGTCGTGTCTGACTCTTAGCGACCTCATGGACTGCAGCCTACCAGGCTCCTCCGTCCATGGGATTTTCCCCTCAGTAAACTTTCAAGTCGAACCACCTTGGTTTTTATTTGTTTTTAAGCAAAGAATTGTAGTGTATTTTGTAAGCATAGTTTCAATACCTCATGTTTAAAAGATAGATCTGCATGAAATGCTTCAAAGACACATCCCTTATATACACTATATTTCCCAGTGGACACAGCTTAGCACAAACATAAAAATGAAGGGCCATAAAATAGGAAATCCATTTTCATACCCATCCGCGTGTAATGGAAAGGAATCTTTGAATACTTGCTATAAATTAGTTCCAACTTAAAAGCAATGAAACATTTTACCTTTTGCATAGTCAGGAATGACAAAAAGTATCCTTTTCTCCCTTTAGCAAAGAAGGGATGTTCTGTGATCTCAACAGTTATTGCCTTCATCTATCTCAACTCTAAACCCATCTCATGGACTGCACAGGAGAATTTGGAACTCCTTCAAAATTCAGTCATCCAAATATTAATACAACAGAGATTCTCACTGGCTTAAGTACATTTTAGAACACTAGAATATTGTTCCAGGATATTAAATTTGAAGAATGATTGACTTTGGTTTCCCTGTGAGTTAGGACACAGTAATAAATAGTATTCCTCAGACTTAGGATAGACTCAAAAATGTATGAAAGGATACAAACATGTTTTCTGGTCCATAAAATCTGTATTATCCTTTGCCATATGTATTAGAGAAAACATATCAAGTATTTGTCTTAATTAGGAATAATAAGTGTGTCAGTTACCTAGCAGAATTCACACATAACATAGTACCTGCTCTAGAGGGGAATATGTTTGAAGACATTGTGTGTGTATTAGTCGCTCAGTCGTGCCCGACTCTTTGCGACCTCATGGACTGCAATCCACCAGGTTCCTCTGTCCATGAGATTTTCCAGGCAAGGATACTGGAGTGGGTTACCATTTCCTTCTCTAGGGGATCTTCCCAACTCAGGGATCGAACCCGGGTCTCCTGCACTGCAGGCAAATTCTTTACCGACTGAGCTACAAGGGAAGCTCTGAAGTTTGAAGACATTACTTAATAGGAATTAGTAGCCTATAGATAAGGGCTTGCCTTTTCTTTTTATTTTCTGTTATAATTACAAGGATTTCCAGGTGCACTGGTGGTAAAGAACCCGCCTGCCAATGCAGGTAGACATTAAAACATCACATATTCAATAATCCCTGCACAAGGAGTATTCTTGTCTGGTGAAGAGACTTGTAGAACTCAGGGAAACTAGGAGCCATGCCGTGTAGGACCACTCAAGTCGAACGGGTCATAGTGAAGAGTTCTGACAAACTGTGGTTCACTGGAGGAGGAAATGTCAACCTACTTCAGTATTCTTGCCACAAGAACCCAATGAACAGTATGCAAAGGCAAAAGATATGGCTCTGCAGGTCAGAAGGTTTCCAAAATGCTACTGAGGAAGAGTGGAGGGCAATAGCTAACAGTTCCAGAAAGAATGAAATGGCTGGGCCAAAGCAGAAATGATGCTCATTTGCAGATGTGTCTGGTGGTGAAAATAAAGTCTAAAGAACAATACTGCATCCATTCAGTTCAGTTCAGTTCAGTTGCTCAGTCATGTCCAACTCTTTGTGACCCCATGAATCGCAGTACACCAGGCCTCCCTGTCCATCACCAACTCCCGGAGTTCACTCAGACTCACATCCATCGAGTCAGTGATGCCATCCAGCCATCTCATCCTCTGTTGTCCCCTTCTCCTCCTGCCCCTAATCCCTCCCAGCATCAGAGTCTTTTCCAATGAGTCAACTCTTTGCATGAGGTGGCCAAAGTACTGGAGTTTCAGCTTTAACATCATTCCCTCCAAAGAAATCCCAGGGCTGATCTCCTTCAGAATGGACTGGTTGGATCTCCTTGCAGTCCCAGGGACTTTCAAGAGTCTTCTCCAACACCACAGTTCAAAAGCATCAATTCTTCAGTGCTCAGCCTTCTTCACAGTCCAACTCTCACATCCATACATGACCACTGGAAAAACCATAGCCTTGACTAGATGGACAATACTGCATAGGAACCTTAAATGTTAGGTCCATGAATCAAGATAAATTGGACATAGTCAAGCAGGATATGGCAAGATTGAACATCAACATCTTAGAAATCAATAAACTAAAATGGATAGGAATGGGCCATTTTAATTCAGATGACCATTATATCTGCTACTGTGGGCAAGAAGCCATTGGAAGAAATGGAGTAGCCCTCATAGTCAACCAGAGCCAGGTACAACCTTATAAATGTCAGAATGACCACTTCCAAGGCAAATCATTCAACTAAACGGTAATCCAAGTCTATGCCACAACTACTGATGCTGAGCAAGCTAAAGTTGACCAGTTCTATTAAGACCTACACACCTTTTAGAAGGAACATCAAAACAAGATGTCCTTTTCATCATAGAGGGTTGGAATGCAAAAGTAGGAAGTGAAGAGATACCTGGAAAAATAGGCAAGTTTGGCCTTGGAATATAAAATGAAGCACGGCAAAGGCTAAGAGAATTTTGTCAACAGAACATACGGGTATAAAAGCAAACATCCTTTTCTAACAACCCAAGATATGACTGTCTATGTGGACATAACCAGATAGTCAATACTAAACTCAGATTAAGTTCTTTGTATTCAAAGATGGAAAAGCTCTATACAGTCAGAAAACACAAGACCTGGAGCTGACTGTGGCTCAGATCATGAACTCCTTATTACAAAATTCAGGCTTAACTTGAGGAAAGCAGGGAAAATCACTAGGCCATTCAGGTATGACCTAAATCAAATCCCTTGTGACTATATAGTAGAGGTGACAAATAAATTCAAGAGATTAGATCTGGTAGACAGAGTGCTTGAAAAACTATAGATGGAAGTTCATAACGCTGTACAGGAGGCAGTAACAAAAACCATTTCAAAGGAAAAAAAAATGCAAGAAGGCAAAGTGGTTGTCTGAGGAGGCTTTACAAATTGCTGAGGAAAGAAGAGAAGTGACAGGCAAGGGAAAAAGGGAAAGATATACCCAATTGAATGCAGAGTTCCAGAGAATATCTAGGAGAGATAAGAAGATCTTCTTAAATGAACAATGCAATGAAATAAAGGAAAACAATACAATGGGAAAGACTAGAGGCCTCTTCAAAAAACTTGGAAGATATCAAGGGAACATTTCATGCAAGGATGGGCATGATAATGTATAGAAAAGGTAAAGACCTAACAGAAGAGATTAAGAAGAGGTGGCAAGAATATACAGAAGAACTATATTTAACAAAAAAGATCTTAGTGACATGGATAACCACAATGGTGTATCTCACATAAAGCCAAACATCCTGGAGTGTTCTGAAGCATCGCTATGAACAAAGGTAATGGAGGTGATAGAATTCCAGCTGAGCTATTTCAAATCCTAAAACACAATGTTGTTAAAGTGCTCCTTCAATATGTCAGCAAATTTGGAAAACTCAGCAGTGGCCACAGGACTAGAAAATGTCAGTTTTCATTCCAATCCCAAAGAAAGGCAATGCCAAAGAATGTCCAAACTTCATACAATTTTGTTCATTTCACATGCTAGCAAGGTTATGTTCAAAATCCTTCGAGCTAGGCTTTAGCAGTCTGTGAACTGAGAACTTCCAGATGTACAAGCTCGATTTAGAAAAGGCAGAGGAACCAAATTGCCAACATTTGTTGGATCTTGGACAAAGAAAAGAAATTCCATAAAAACATCTATGGCTTCATTGACTATGTTAAAGCCTTTGACTGTGTGGATCACCACAAACCATGGAAAATTCTTCAGAAGATGAGAGTTCAGTTCAGTTCAGTTCAGTCGCTCAGTCGTGTCCGACTCTTTGCGACCCCATGAATCACAGCACGCCAGGCCTCCCTGTCCATCACCAACTCCCAGAGTTCACTCAGACTCACCGCCATCAAGTCAGTGATGCCATCCAGCCATCTCATCCTCTGTCGTCCCCTTCTTCTCCCGCCCCCAATCCCTCCCAGCATCAAAGTCTTTTCCAATGAGTCAACTCTTCGCATGAGGTGGCCAAAGTACTGGAGTTTCAGCTTTAGCATCATTCCTTCCAAAGAATGATGGAAGGGCTGATCTCCTTTAGAATGGACTGGTTGGATCTCCTTGCAGTTCCAGGGACTTTCAAGAGTCTTCTCCAACACCACAGTTCAAAAGCATCAATTGTTTGGTGCTCAGCCTTCTTCACAGTCCAACTCTCACATCATACATGACCACAGGAAAAACCATAGCCTTGACTAGATGGGAATACCAGACAACTTTGTCTCCTAAGAAACCCATATGTGGTTTAAGAGGCAACAGTTATAACTGGACATGGAACAACTGACTGGTTTAAAACTAGGAAAGGAGTATGACTAGGTTGCATTTTATCACCCTGCTTATTTAACGTATTTGCAGAGTACACAATGGGAAATGCTTGGCTGGATGAGTTACAAACTGGAATCAAGATTGCCAGGAGAAATAGCAACCACTTCAGATATGCAGATGATACCACCCTAATGGCAGAAAGTGAAGAGGAACTAAACAGCCTCTTGATGAGGGTGAAAGAGGAGAGTGAAAAACCTGGCTTGAAACTCAACATTCAAAAGACTAAGATCATGGCATATGACACTATCACTTCATGGCTAATAGAAGGGGAAAAGTGGAAACAGTGAGAGATTTTATTTTCTTGGGCTCCAAAATCACTGCAGACAGTGACTGCAGTCATGAAATTAAAAGACGCTTGCTCCTTGGAAGGAAAGCCATGACTAAACTAGACAGCAAATTAAAAAGCAGAGACATGACTTGGCTGACAAAATCCGTATAGTCAAAGCCATGATTTTTCCAGTAGTCATGTACAGATGTGAGATTTGGAACATAAAGAAAGCTGAGCACTGAAGAATTGATGTTTTTGAATCGTGGTGCTGAGAGATTATGTTTCTGAATTGTGGTGCTGACTTGGACATCAAGGAGATCAAACTAGTCAATCTTAAAAGAAATCAACCCTGAATATTCTTGGAAGGACTGATGCTAAAGCTCCAATACTTTGTCCACTTGATGCAAAGAGCTGACTCATTGGAAAAGACTCTGATGCTGGGAAAGACTGACGACAGAATGAAAAGGGGAGGCAGAGAATGGTTACATAGCATCACCAACTCAATGAACATGAATTTGAGCAAACTCTGAGAGACAGTGGAGGACAGAGGAGTCTAGCGTGCTACAGTCCATGGGGTCACAAAGAGTCAGACATGACTTCAGCAACTGAAAAACAACAAATCACATTTTATAGTCTTAGTATTGATAAAAGAGGGCTTCCCACAGGGTGCTAATGGTAAAGAACCTGCCTGCCAATGCAGGAAACAGAAGAGACATGGGTTCAATCTTAGGGTCAGGAAGATCCCCTAGAGGAAGGAATGGCAACCCACTCCAGTATTCTTGCCTGAAGAATCCCACAGACAGAGGAGCCTGGCGGGCTTACAGTCCATAGGGTCACAAAGAGTCAGACACAACTCAAGTGACTTAGCACGCATACACTGATAAAAGGAAGAAATATATATACATACTATGTAAACACAAGTCAAGAGAGCTGAAAAACCTTTAACTTTTTATACTCTAAATGTGTCTCAAATACATTACATAGTTAATATTTTCCCATTATACCATAAAATTCTTTGACTTTTACCTGGAGTATTTTGTTCATTTTTGCTCAATGTAAGTGATAGCAATTATAAGTGAATATAAGTAATAGTAAATTTTTACTTGTATTTACCTTCTCATTGTCATTTTCTATTTTACCAAGTGTTCCTTTCCTTGCTCCTCTTGCCCTAATTTGTGTCACATACTATACTTAACGCTATTTTTAATCATCTACCGGTTTAAAAGTCACATAATAATGTCAGTGATTCTAGATAAGAAAAAGTACATACTTAACAAAAACTCTTTAGGACTTCTCTAGTGGTACAGTGTTTGGGACTCTGCTTCCACGACAAGGGCACGGGTTCAATCCCTGGTCAGGGAACTAGGAACCTGGGTGCTGCAGACTGTGCAGCCCAGCCAAACAAACAAACAAAAACTCTTTAGGTTTTCCCCCTGCCATTTACCTTAGATGGGACATTCTCCCTCTGGACGCATCATATGGCTGTTAGATGTCTTCAGAGTATTTTCCTAGTATCATTCTTGCCTTCGCTTCAAGTATTTTGCTACTTGTCTTTCTGTGTTGAATATTGGATAATTTCTTCTAACCTTACCTATCATTTCACTGGTTATTTCTTCTGCTGTATCCAATATGTTATCAAGCATGCCGATATAGTCACTACGCCTTTATTTTCTAGAAGTGCTGCTGTCTTGATTTAAAATGTATGCCACTTTTTATAATTTCCTATTCTCTACAATTATTTTCATCTTATTTCTTTAAGCACACTAAGTATAATGGTTCTAACATTTGAATCTGATCATTCCAACACATAAATCTGAACGAGCCTGTTACTACTATCTGTTTTTTCAGCTGGTTTTGTACCTTTTGTATTATTTCTTTATGTGCTTAGATAATATGAACCTCTTGACTCTCAATGTCCCTAAAAATTAATTTAAGCTCCTTTCATTCAAGAGGATGTACACTTCTGTCTGCAGCCTGGGGGCATTACCAGTTGGAAATCATCCTAAACTAAGTTCTAATTTGAGGCTCCCTGCTAAGCTAGGCTATGTATACACAAGGTGCCAATCCATGTAAGACACTGAAAGTGACCATAACTCCTCAGGGAATTTGTTTCTTTTTCACATTTTTTTTCTAAATTTCTGCATTTGTTGGAAAAGAAGTGGGATACATCCTACATTGCTCTTACCTGGGCTTAATGCGGGGAGGTTCTTTAATAAAAATCTCCAATGTGGACAGGCCATAAACCTTAACTCTGTCCTCCTTACCTGCAAGCTTGCTTTTCCCAAGTGTGCAGGATCACAACACCTTCAGGGCATAAACAAGTTTCCCACTTTAAAACCCTGCTTCTTACTTTGGTTATAGGTGATCAATCAACAATTGACTGGTGGAGTTCTCCATTGTCTTTTTAGTGCTTCATTGATTTTTAAGATAAGTTTTAAAGCAATTTATTTTTAATTTCTTTAATTTCAAAATCGATGATTTGTCCAAACAACGTTTCTCTCCATTAACTGAAATAAATACCTCGGTAGAATCATCACATTACTAAAGCCAAAATTTCACAAATTTTTGTTACTCAAAAACTAAAACAAGATACTGTTTCAATGTCCACATTTCCTTGGCTATATGATAACAGTTTTTTACAGTCTCAAAGGTATTTATCTATCTATAAGTAGATAGCTAAGTAGCACTGGCCTATATTTCTATTTCCTGATATAATAATCATTGGCAGGTCTCCAAACATCTTTTTCCCAGTTTAACAAAGATACAAGACTAAACATATTACTAAAATAAAGAAATCAATATGTCTCAATGGCTCGATATAGCTGCTATAAAAATCACACTGTGTTTTTTAGGAATGCTTTAGAGTTGCTTCACAAAAATATTACTTATCTATTAAAAAAAACAGTGAGTTAGGATAATCAGCTAATCCATTCTCTACCAAAAGATACTACAGCTATGTTATGAGTTAAATTGTGTCTACCAAAAATATGTTAAAGTCCTCAACTCCAACACTTCAAAATGTCATCTTTTTGGAAATAGGGTCACTGCACATATAATTAGTTAAATTAAGATGATGGCATACTGGAGTAAAAAAAAAACACCATCACTCAGTCATGACTGACTCTTTATGACCCCACTGACTGTAGCACGCCAGGCTTGTTGGTCCATGGGATTCTCCAAGCAAGAATACTGGAGTGAGGTGCCATTGCTTACTCCAGGGGATCTTCCTGACCCAGGGATCGACGTGGGTCTCCTGCACTGCAGGCAGATTCTCTACTGTCTTAGCTGCTAGGGAAGCCCAGAGTGGGCTCTTAAATCCAGTGTGACTCATGTCCTTATAAGAAGAGGACAAAAACACAGACACAGAAGAAGTGAGCTATGTGAAGTCAGAAGCAGCAACTGGATCATGCTACCACAAGCCAAAGAATGCCTGGAGTATAACAAGCTGGAACAGAAAGAAAGAAAGAGTTGCCCCCATCCCCAGAGGCTTCAGAGGGAGCATGGCCCTGCCTACACTTTCGGTGTGAACTTCTAGCATCCAGAACTGGGAGAGAATAAATTCCTGTTGTTTTAAACGACTCAGTTTGTGGCGATTTGTTATGGCAGCCCTAACAAACTAATACACCTTATTAAAATGCTATTTTCAATTTTACATCTTATCAGTAACTTTTGAAGAAATTATGACTATCATTTAACATAAAAATTAGGTAATGATAAGAGATTTGTGTTAGACTTTAATGTATGAACTATGAATTCTTCAAGGAGGCTTGCTTCTTGGCATTTGTTTTAGTTGCTCAAAATATTATGTGCCTTCTAATTTGCAAATTTTAGTAAAAATATACACTTTTCCCCTTCTTATCTTAGACCTAGTCCAAAAATAAGCATAAAAATGAAAAACAAAAAACAAAAACAGAAAAGTAAACTCCTTAGGTGAAATCAGACATCATCCACAACTCAGATGCATAATGTACAAGAAAGAGCTTCCAAATATAAATTGAAGTTAAATGAGAGTGGAGGAAGGGAAAGTTAGAGATGCCCATGGTTGCAGATGTCAGACAATGCAGGGAAGAACTCTAAAATAGCTCCACTGCCTGAGGAACAAATCCCTTTGGAAAATCAGAACTGAGATTCTATAACAACAAAAGCACGATATTTTTACAAGGTCTCCAGAAGTCGAGAAATGAGGCTGACTGAGGAAACACATAAATGAGGCATATTTTCAGGATTCAACCCCCTTGTTGTTAAGGGGGTAAGGAGAGAGAGTCAGCAATATGAGCGGTCCTCAGAGTGGAGATAAAATGACTGGAGGGATGTAAAAACTAAAAGTGTTAGTCACTCAGTCATGTCCAACTCTTGGCAACTCCATGGACTGTAGCCCGCCAGGCTCCTCTGTTCATGGATTCTCCAGGCAAAAATACTGGAGCGGGTAGCCATTTCTCCAGGGCATCTTCCTGACCCAGGAAGATGACTGAATCTGGGTCTCCTGCATTGGAAGCAGATTCTTTACCATCTGAGCCACTAGGGAAGCTCTTGTGTACAAATAGGGACCTGTGTCATTAAAGGTGATTCCCATTAACGTGGAACTCTGCTCTGACCACTAAGATATATAAAGCTCCAAGCCTCCTACAAGTGGCTGGTCGAGGAACAACTCACCACAAAGTGAGTAATGAAAAACAGGAGAGACTAGTATAAAAAGTATACAGAAAACACTGTAGAAACTAATAAAATGGGAAAAGTGCTAAAAAGAATTATGACCGATGACTACCACAAGAAAAATATTTCCAGGGGGACAAAAAGGAGGAAAACTAGTACCACAAACAATGTAAGCATTTTGACCTAACATATTACCTATGGCCTCTGGAGGGCAAAAAAAGGGTAATTGTTTCTATTAAAATAACCCCCTGAAGGAACACAAAAGCGGAACAAAGATATGGTCAGACGACAGAAATAACCACTTGAGCTGAAGAAAAAAATAAAATCATTTGCATAAATAAAGACATATGTCTTCAATGGCATTATGCTAAGTAAATTAGTCAGACAGAGAATGATAAATAATGTATGATCTCTCTTATATGTGGACTATATGTGTACATATATATATATATATCATTTATATACACAAATACTAAGCTTATACATATGAAGAACAGATTGATGGTGACCAGAGGCAGGAGATGGAGGGTGGAAGAAGTGGGTGAATGCTTTTATGTTTGTTCAATTGAATTTTTTAAAAAAGAGAAATGAAGACTGACTATTGGACTATAAAAACAGGATTGACAGAAGTACACAACATGAAAATCAACACAGTAAAGAAAAAATTTTAATGGAATAAAAGAAAATGATAGACATAGAAAACAGGCAAAGGAAGAAAAAAGAACAAAATAATAGAACAAAATATATTAAGGACATAGTTTCAGGAGCAATTATTAAAATAAAATTAGGATGTTATAAATTGAAGGATATACTTTCATATCAGGATATGAAACTGAGAATTGTCTGTTTCATACTCATCAAATCATATCTCAGAAACATTATTAGAATTCAGAAATTAAGAATGATCTGAATAGCCAGGCAAAAAGAACATAATGCCTATAGGTAAAAGATAGTGGAAAAATGTCTACAAAATATTCAAGAAAAATGAGTGTGACAGAAGATTTTTATCCTAGCCTAGAGGATACAGTCAATAAATAACATAGTTAACTAACTGAAATTTTGAGAGGGAAAAAAAGTTGGTAAATGTTGTAGATACTGATACCAACATCATTTATTCAGTTCAATTGCTCAGATCTGTCTGAATCTTTGCAACCCCATGAGCTGCACCATGCCAGGCTTCCCTGTCCATCACCAACTTCTGGAGCTTGTTCAAACTCACGTTCATGGAGTCGGTGATGCCATCCAACCATCTCATCTTTGTCATCCCCTTCTCTTCCCACCTTCAGTCTTACCCAGAACCAGGGTCTTTTCTAATGAGTCAGCTCTTTGCATCAGGTGCCCAAAGTATTGGAGCTTCAGCTTCCACAGCAGTCCTCCCAATGAATATTTAGGACTGATTTCCTTTAGGATTGACTGGTTTGATCTCCTTGCAGTCCAAGGGACTCTCAGGAGGCTTCTCCAACACCACAGTTCAAAAGCATCAATTTTTCGGTGCTCAGCTTTCTTTATGGTCCAACTCTCATATCCATACATGACATGACTATTGGAAAAACCATACCTATGACTAGATGGATCTTTGTTCACAAAGTAATGTCTCTGTTTTTTAATATGCTGTCTAGGTTGGTCATAGATTTTCTTCCAAGGAGTCAAGGGGAAAAAGCATCATTTGGAATTAATAAATTGCAAGATCAAAAATAGGTATATTTAAAGTATAAGGTATGTGGTAAAACATGACTGACTCTGGTAGCTCAGTGGATAAAGAATCTGCCTGCGATGCAGGAGATCTGGGTGTAATCTCTGGGTCGGGAAGATCCACTGCAGAAAGGAATGGCTGCCCACCCCAGTATTCTTGCCATGCATGATCTCATGAATAGAGAGCCTAGCAGGCTGCACATGGGGTCACAAGAGTCAGATATGACTTAGCAACTAAACCACCACCAAATAATAAAAGAAAAAAACATAGCTAACACAATTTGGTGATGGGTTAAAGAGAGGGGAAAGTTAGTCACTCAGTCGTGTCTGATTCATTGCAGCCCCATCAACTGTAGACTTTCTACATTCTTTCCATGGAATTCTCTAGGCAAGAATTGGATTGCCATTCCCTTTTCCATGGGATCTTCCCAACCCAGAGATGGAACCTGGGTCTCCTGCATTGCAGGCAGATTCTTTACCATCTGAGCCACCAAGGTAGCCCATAAATAGAGGGGTGCAGTTGAGTTCAGTGGCTCAGTCACGTCCGACTCTTTGCAACCCCATGGACTGCAGCACGACAGGCTTCCCTGTCCATCACCAACTCCTAGAGTTTACTCAAACTCGTGTCCATCACACTGGTGATGCCATCCAACCATCTCATCCTCTGCCATCCCCTTCTCCTGCCTTCAACCTTTCCCAGCATCAGTATCTTTTCAAATGAGGCATTTCTTTGCATCAGGTGGCCAAAGTAATGGAGTTTCAGCTTCAACATCAGTCCTTCCATGAACACTCAGGACTGATCTCCATTAGGATGAAGGGAGGGGTTGGATCTCCTTGCAGTCCAAGGGACTCTCAAGAGTCTTCTCCAACACCACAGTTCAAAAGCATCAATTCTTTGATGCTCAGCTTCCTTTATAGCCCAGCTCTCATATCCATACATGACTACTGGAAAAACCATAGCCTTGCTAGATGGACCTTTGTTGGCAAAGTAATGTCTCTGCTTTTGAATATGCTATCTAGGTTGGACATAACTTTCCTTCCAAGGAGTAAGCCTCTTTTAATTTCATGACTGCAGTCACCATCTGCAGTGATTTTGGAGCCAAAAAAAATAAAGTCTGTCACTATTTCCACTGTCTCCCCATCTATTTCCTATGAAGTGATGGGACCAGATGCCATGATCATACTTTTCTGGATGTTGACCTTTAAGCCAACTTTTTCGCTCTCCTCTTTCACTTTCATCAAGAGGCTCTTTAGTTCTTCTTCATCTTCTGCCATAAGGGTGGTGTCATCTGCATATCTGAGGTTATTGATATTTCTCCCAGCAATCTTGATTCCAGCTTGAGCTTCATCCAGCCCAGTGTTTCTCATGATGTACTCTGCATATAAGTTAAATAAGCAGGGTGACAATATACAGCCTTGACATACTCCTTTCCCGATTTGGAACCAGTCTATTTTTCTGTGTCTGGTTCTAACTGTTCTTTCCTGACCTGCATATGGGTTTCTCAAGAGGCAGGTCATGTGGTCTGGTATTACAATCTCTCTCAGAATTTTCCACATTTTGTGATGATCCACACAGTCAAATATTTTGGCCTAGTCAACAAGGCAGAAATAGATGTTTTTCTGGAACTCTCTTGCTTTTTTAATAACCCACTGGATGTTGGCAATTTGATCTCTGGTTCCTCTGCTTTTTCTAAAACCAGCTTGAATCTCTGCATATAAGTTAAATAAGCAGGGTGACAATATACAGCCTTGACATACTCCTTTCCCGATTTGGAACCAGTCTATTTTTCTGTGTCTGGTTCTAACTGTTCTTTCCTGACCTGCATATGGGTTTCTCAAGAGGCAGGTCATGTGGTCTGGTATTACAATCTCTCTCAGAATTTTCCACATTTTGTGATGATCCACACAGTCAAATATTTTGGCCTAGTCAACAAGGCAGAAATAGATGTTTTTCTGGAACTCTCTTGCTTTTTTAATAACCCACTGGATGTTGGCAATTTGATCTCTGGTTCCTCTGCTTTTTCTAAAACCAGCTTGAACATCTGGAAGTTCATGGTTAAGGTACTGTTGAAGCCTGGCTGGGAGAATTTTGAGCATTTCTTTACTCGCATGTGAGATGAGCCCAATTATGCAGTCGTTTGAGCATTCTTTGGCATTGCCNTAACCCACTGGATGTTGGCAATTTGATCTCTGGTTCCTCTGCTTTTTCTAAAACCAGCTTGAACGTCTGGAAGTTCATGGTTAAGGTACTGTTGAAGCCTGGCTGGGAGAATTTTGAGCATTTCTTTACTCGCATGTGAGATGAGCCCAATTATGCAGTCGTTTGAGCATTCTTTGGCATTGCCTTTCTTTGGAATTGGAATGAAAACTGACCTTTTTCAGGCCTGTGGCCACTGCTGAGTTTTCCAAATTGGCTGGCATACTGAGTGCAGCACTTTCACAGCATCATCTTTTAGGATTTGAAATAGCTCAGCTGGAATTTCATCACCTCCGCTACGTTTGTTTGTAATGATTCTTTCTAAGGCCCACTTGACTTCACATTCCAAAAAGAGAGGGGAGGGAAGAGTAAATAGATACAAATTCCATTATTTTTCACAGGAAGGGGCCATAGTTATGTATAAAGAAAATACGTCTTCTAGTCATAAGATATTAACTGCTATGGCAATTGACCTCCTGTCACAAACAATGAGAAAGACAAAGGATTTATTATAAACATATGGTGATTAGGAGAGTGTAGCACTCTTCCAAACCCAAAAACCAGCCTGATGGAACAGGAGAGCACTGAAGCACACCTGTGTATGCCTGGGCACTAGTATATGGCTCAGTGTCTTCAGGGTCTTATGGCGGCCCCTAAGACAGCAGGTAAAGAAGGGACTTATCAATAAATATTTCTAGAAAAACTAAGTGTCTCTATGACAGGGAAGTGGGAGAGAATGGGGAGGGATTATAACTTGATCTTTCTCTCACATCTTTCATAAAAATCAGCTCCATTATGCTTAAAAACCTAAGTAAATACATGAAAGCAATAAATAATTTAGAAGCTAGTAATGGATGTTAATTCAATGACCTTCAGGTGACAAAGAATTTCATGTTTTTAAGACCAAAAAAAAAAAAAACCAGTCATAAAGGAAACACCAGTAATTTTCCATTTCTACTTATCAGAAAACACCATAAAAGAGTATATAAAGACAAGCCATGAACTGGAGAACTTTTTTCAACACATGCAACTGACAAGGGTACAGTTTACAGCATTTTACAAAGAGGTGTTTTTTTGTTTTCATTTTTTTTTTTTTACAACTTAATAAGAAAAAATAGTCAATTCAAAAGAAAATTAGAAAAAAAAGCAACAGAACAAGATTTTTTAAAGAGGAAATGCACGTGTCCAAGAAGCATATGTTAAGAATGCTCAATATCATCAAAAATTAGAAAAATGCAAATTAAAGAATTTTTAAAACACTGAATCCCAACTAATGGTTGCAAATTTATGCATTTAACAATTTCAAGACCTAAAGAGGTTGTGAACAATGGCAATATTTGTTCTCTGCAAGTATAAATGTAATTAGTACCACTCTTTTAATATTGTTCAGTCACTCAGACATGTCTGACTCTTTTAATATACTTTGGAATTATTGAGAAGTTTAAGGTATATGTAATGCATAAATCAGAAAATTCTCTCCTTGATATAAACCCTTGTGCAAGTTTACACATGTACACCAGGAAATATATACACATGGTTCACAACAGTCTTAAAGTGAAAACAACTCAGTGTCCACCAAGAATAACCTAAAACCTTCATATATTTCTAAAGACCATTCTGTACAGCAGTGGAAATAACAAGCAGTATTGTTAACAACATGGACAAATTTTACAAGCAATGTTGAGCCAAACAGATAAGGCAGAGAAAAAACATGCAGTACAATTTCACTTACATACATTTTTTTAAATATGTACAAATAATTCACCATCACTCTGGATGACAGAACTAGAGAGAAAAGCACAGATGCTGTTAACATAAAACTTAAACTAGTGGTTAACTCTCAGGGGCAAATAAGTGTTCTTTGTGGGAAAGGTGAGGGTCAGGGTGATACTAGGTCCTAATGGTGTTCTGTTTTATGAGCTGTTTAGTGTTCACACAGGCTTTGCTTCCCTGGTGACTCAGACAATAAAAGAATCTCCATGCAATGCAGGAGACCTGGGTTTGATCCCTAGGTCAGGAAGATACCCTGTAGAAGGAATGGTTACAAACTCCATTCTTGCCTGGAGAATCCCATGGACAGAGGAGCCTGGCAGTCTACAGTCCATGGCGTTGCAAAGAGCTGGACACAACTTAGCCGACAGGAGTTACCCCATGTCCAAGGAGTGGCCAGGAGGAGCTACCCCATGCCCAAGGTCAAGGACGGTGGCTGAGAGGAGCTACCCCATGTCCAAGGTAAGGAACATCAGCTGCGCATTGCTGGAGAAGCTGTGAAGAGATACCCCACGTCCAAGGTAAGAGAAACCCAAGTAAGATGGTAGGTGCTGAGAAGGGCATCAGAGGGCAGACAGACTGAAACCACAATCACAGACAACTAACCAATCTGCTCACATGGCTTGTCTAACTCATTGAAACTAAGCCATGCCGTGTGAGGCCACCCAAGACGGGCGGGTCATGGAGGAGAGGTCTGACAGAATGTGGTCCACTGGAAAAGGGAATGGCACACCACTTCAGTATTCTTGCCTTGAGACCCCATAAACAGTATGAAAAGGCAAAATGATAGGACACTGAAAGAGGAACTCCCCAGGTTGGTAGGTGCCCAATATGCTACTGGAGATCAGTGGAGAAATAACTCCAGAAAGAATGAAGGGGAGGAGCCAAAGCAAAAACAAAACCCAGTTGTGGATGTGACTGGTGATAGAAGCAAGGTCCAATGCTGTAAAAAGCAATATTGCATAGGAA
>SJYT01044892.1:125310-135720 GCA_006410635.1 Cephalophus harveyi
CCATTATACCTACTACTGTGGGCAGGAATCCCTTAGAAGAAATGGAGTAGCCATCATGGTCAACAAAAGAGTCGGAAACGTAGTACCTGGACGCAATCTCAAAAATGACAGAATGATCTCTGTTCATTTCCAAGGCAAACCATTCAATATCACAGTAATCCAAGTCTATGCCCCAATCAGTAACGCTGAAGAAGCTGAACTTGAATGGTCCTGTGAAGACCTACAAGATCTTTTAGAACTAACACCCAAATAAAGAAGGCCTTTTCATTATAGGGGCTGGAATGCAAAAGTAGGTCAAGAGATACCTCAAGTAACAGGCAAATTTGGACTTGGAGTACAGAATGAAGCAGGGCAAAGACTAATAATTAGAGTTTTGCCAAGAAAACGCACTGGTCACAGCAAACAACCTCTTCCAACAACACAAGAGAAGACTCTACACATGCACATCACCAGATGGTCAACAATGAAATCATATTGATTATATTCATTACACCCAAAGATGGAGAAGCTCTATGCAGTCAGCAAAAACAAGACCGGGAGCTGGCTGTGGCTCAGATCATGTACTCCTTATTGCCAAATTCAGACTGAAATTGAATAAAGTGGGAAAAACCACTAGACCATTCAGGTATGACCTAAATCAAATCCTTTATGATTATACAGTGGAAGTGAGAAATAGATTTAATGGACTAGATCTGAAAGACAGAGTGCCTAATGAACTATGGGTGGAGGTTCATGACATTGTACAGGAAACAGGGATCAAGACCATTCCCCCCCACCCCCCTCTCCCAGAAAAATGCAAAAAAGCAAAATGGCTGTCTGAGGAGGCCTTACAAATAACTGTAAAAACAAGAGAAGTGAAAAGCAAAGGAAAAAGGAAAGATATACCGATTTGAATGCAGAGTTCCAAAGAATAGCAAGGAGAGATTAGAAAGCCTTCTTCAGCCGTCAATGCAAAGAAATAGAGGAAAACAACAGAATGGGGAAGACTAGAGATCTCTTCAAGAAAATTAGAGCTACCAAGGGAACATTTCATGCAAAGATGGGCTCAATAAAGGACAGAAATGGTATGGACCTAACAGAAGCAGAAGATATTAAGAAGAGGTGGCAAGAATACACAGAAGAACTATCCAAAAAAGATCTTCATGACCGAGATAATCACAATGGTGTGATCACCCACCTAGAGCCAGACAGCCTGGAATGTGAAGTCAAGTGGGCCTTAGGAAGTATCACTACAAACAAAGCTAGTGGAGGGGATGGAATTCCAGTTGAGCTATTTCAAATCCTGAAAGATGATGCTGTGAAAGTATTGCATTCAGTATGTCAGCCAATTTGGAAAACTCAGCAGTGGCCACAGGACTGGAAAAGGTCAGTTTTCATTCCAATCCCAAAGAAAGGCAATGCCAAAGAATGCTCCAACTACTGCACAATTGCACTCATCTCACATGCTAGTAAAGTAATGCTCAAAATCCTCCTAGCCAGGCTTCAGCAATACATGAACTGTGAACTTCCAGATGTTCAAGCTGGTTTTAGAAAAGGCAGAGGAACCAGAAAGCAAATTGCCAACATCCGCTGGATCATGGAAATAGCAACAGAGATCCAGAAAAACATCTATTTCTGCTTTATGGACTATGCCAAAGCCTTTGACTGTATGGATCACAATAAACTGTGGAAAATTCTGAGAGAGATGGGAATACCAGACCACCTGACCTACCTCTTGAGAAACCTATATGCAGGTCAGGAAGCAACAGTTAGAACTGGACATGGAACAACAAACTGGTTCCAAATAGGAAAAAGAGGACGTCAAGTCTGTATATTTTCACCCTGCTTATTTAACTTATATGCAGAGTACATCATGAGAAACGCTGGGCTGGAAGAAGCACAAGCTGGAATCAAGATTGCCAGGATAAATATCAATAACCTCAGATATGCAGATGACACCACCCATATGGCAGAAAGTGAAGAAGAACTATAGAACCTTTTTGATGAAAGTGAAAGAGGAGAGTGAAAAAGTTGGCTTAAAGTTCAACATTCAGAAAACTAAGATTATGGCATCTGGTCTCATCACTTCATAGCAAATAGTTGGGGAAACAGTGGCTGACTTTATTTTGGGGGGCTCCAAAATTACTGTAGGTGGTGACTGCAGTCATGAAATTAAAAGATGCTTCCTCCTTGGAAGGAAAGTTATGACTAACCTAGGCAGCATATTAAAAAGCAGAGACATTAATTTGTCAACAAAGGTCTATGGTTGTAGAAAAAAAAAAAAGTCAAGGCTATGGTTTTTTCAGTAGGCATGTATGGATGTGAGAGGTGGACTATAAACAAAGCTGAGCACTGAAGAATTGATGCTTTTGAACTGTGGTGTTTGAGAAGACTCTTGAGAGTCCCTTGGACTACAAGGAGGTCCAACCAGTCTATCCTAAAGGAAATCAGTCCTGGGTGTTCATTGGAAGGACTGATGTTGAAGCTGAAACTCCAATATTTTGGCCACCTGATGCAAAGAGCTGACTCTTTTGAAAAGAACCTTATGTTGGGAAAGATTGAATGCAGGAGGAGAAGGGGATGACAGAGGATGAGATGGTTAGATAGCATCACCAACTTAATGGACATGAGTTTGGGTAAACTCCAGTAGTTGGTGATGGACAGGGAGGCCTGGCATGCTGCGGTTCATGGGGTTGCAGAGTCAGACTTGACTGAGCGACTGAACTGAACTGAGCTACTAACACTTTCGTTTTCACTTCAGTGCTTACGCATGGTTAACTGTGCAACTCCGTAAAATTCTTCATCACATCATACCAGGTTTTCATTTATTTAGCAGTCTCTCTGTCATGGTGTGGTTTAATTTGCTTTTTAACATTGTGCTCCCTTGAGCATGAGGACGTTGGCTGGGCAAGTGCAGACCCACATAGGTGTGCTGATGGCATGCACCCATGGGACCTTTGATCCTGTATGCAGACTCACACCTGGGCTGGAACCTGGAAGTGCGTGCTCAAGAGCCTATCCTGGTAGATGGAGAAGAGAACAGGAGGTGGAACCAATAGGGAACCAAGCCACCAAACTCCCAGTGCATTTTTCATTATCCTATCAGACTACTCACAAACCACAAATTTAAAGATAAAATTAAGAATTTCACTATGACAACCACAAACCATTAAACCCCAAGCACTGATACCCTTCTGAGAATGGAGTCCATCAAGATGGAAAGGATGCACACGCATGAAGCCAACCAGACAGCATGCATATAATGTTTTCTGTACATTGCCACCTGTGTGTTACATTGTGCATGCACATTTGTGAGCCCTTCTATTTCCTTCTGCAAGTGCCTGAGCACTGGCTCAGCCCTAAGCAGAAGGGAACTGAGAAGATCTTAAGTGATTGTGCCATTAACGTTTTAAACTGGCTATCAGGCTGAAACTTAGTTACCAAAATTACTCATATATCTAAATGCAGACTTCCGTGTTTAAAGGCTGTTTCATAAATTAAGTATTTATAATTAAGATCACAGCAATTAATTCCACAGCATGCTAAGCAACTGAACATCTAATTGTCCTTGGCTTCATATTTGATGCCAAGAACCTCCTACTCTTCTACCTTCCTTCCTTTCCACTCACATATAACTGAAAAAAAATGTACTATGTTTGCTGTGATAATTAATATGATCTAATAGAAGTAGATTCAAATAGACTGCCATATAATACATGACTTAATTAAGATTTCAGAGAAGAAATAGTATGGAAGGGAACCAGCAAGATGCTCTATTTATGTTACCTTAACACTTTCACAATAATTTTGAAAGGGAGATACACATATCTCATTCCTACAAAAGGACTCTGAGATTAGAAACAGTAAATATCCTAACCAAGGATATCCAAGTGGTGAGTGAGTACACACAGAGTTCTATCTTACTACAAACTTGTCCTATTACTTTTCTTTGCTTCCTTTTCTTTTTCTAAACATTTACTGTCCATGCGCCAAGCATTATCAAAGAAGTGAGTGACCAAGATCTGGTGCAGCCCCAAACCCAAGGCTGTGCTGTCACTATGGTAACGTGTGGCCACGCGCATGTGAAATATAGCTAATCTGAAATGAGATGTGCTGTGTTAAGTACACACCAGAATTCAAAGACTTTAGTAAGAAAAATAAAAAGGATGTTAAACATGTTAATAATTTTTCATAGTGATTACAAATTGAAATGATAGATTATATACATATATGTTTTGTGTGTGCTCCTCTGCCCATGGAATTCTCCAGGCAAGAATACTGGAGCGGGTTGCCATTTCCTGCTCCAGGGGATCTTCCCAACCCAGAGATCAAACACGCATCTCTTGTATCTCCAGCACTGGCAGGCAGATTCTTTATCATTGCATCACTTGATATATGTTTTAGGTTAAATAAAAAATGTATTTAAAATTTATTTCATCTGCTTATCTTTACTTGTTCAATGTGGCTACTAGAAAATTTTTAATCCTAAGAATCTCACCTTTTACTTCTACTGTACATCACTGACCTAAAGATAGTCTCTCAGTCTTACTTTGGAAATACAAATGAATTGCATACCTGTAATTTTTAAATAGAAAATTAATTTCAAGATTATTTTGAATAAGAAATTTCAGATTTTAATAAACTATATTTCAAGATTAAGTTTGAATAAGAAATGTCTTGTAATTTACTAAGAAATACATCTTCTGCCCACCATCAATATTTATCAACTATATATCCAATCTCTCTTGAAATTTTAAAAACTGGCCTAAAATTAACTAAAGCTTGTTGTTGTTTTTTCTTAAATCCTGACAGAGTGTATGGGGAACTGAAAAGTACCTGGATTCAAGACACCTGGATTCTTATAATGGATCAAAACAGTGTTTAACCCCAAAGTATCTTTTATAAATATGCTGAATATTTTTAATATCATAGCATCCATCCTACAACATGAAAAAATTTTGCTATTTAGAATTTGGTACATCAAAAATATTTCTCACATTTTCCTAAAGAAGATGAGGCAAGATATGATTTCAGACAATAAAACACTTGTGTTTTTATGAAATGTGTATTAACGTGAGCAGAGGGGAATAATACAAGACAGTTCTCTTTCCTATTATATTTTTACATACTGAAAAAGCAAAACAAATCAATTTATAATGGAACATAAAGGCTAATAATCTAAAATTATATCAGGTACAGTAACATTATTGATAAACTGATGAAACTGAATGAAAATGTAATTTTAAAAAATATGTAAAAAACACCAACTGAAGTAAAATGCTCAAAAAATCATATAAATTTACATGAGTCTTTATAACATTGAATCAGTGAAGTTGCTTAGTTGTGTCCGACTCTTGGTGACCCCATGGGCTGTAGCCTACCAGGCTCTTCCATTCTTGGAATTATACAGGCGAGAGTATTGGAGGGGATTGCCATTTCCTTCTCCAGGAAGATCTTCCCAACCCAGGGATCGAACCCAGGCCTCCTGCATTGCAAGCAGACGCTTTACTGTCTGAGCCACCAGGGAAGCCAGGGAAGTTTATAACATTATATGTACCACAAAATACCCAATTTATAAGTTCATCTTATATCAAATCATTCTGTGTTCCTTTGAAACACAGACTTCAGTTCAGTTCAGTCACTCAGTTGTGTCCAACTCTTTGCAACCCCATGGACCACAGCATGCCAGGCCTCCCTGTCCATCACCAACTCCCAGAGTTTACTCAAACTCATGTCCATCAAGTCGGTGATGCCATCCAACCATCTCATTCTCTGTCGTCCCCTTCTCCTCCTGCCTTCAATCTTTCCCAGCATTAGGATCTTTTCAAATGAGTCAGCTCTTTGCATCAGGTGGCCAAAGTATTGGAGTTTCAGCTTCAATATCAGTCCTTCCATTGAACACCCAGGACTGATCTCCTTTAGGATGGACTGGTTGGATTTCCTTGCAGTCCAAGGGACTCTCAAGAGTCTTCTCCAACACCACAGTTCAAAAGCATCAATTCTTCTCAAGTCGGTGATGCCATCCAACCATCTCATTCTCTGTCGTCCCCTTCTCCTCCTGCCTTCAATCTTTCCCAGCATTAGGATCTTTTCAAATGAGTCAGCTCTTTGCATCAGGTGGCCAAAGTATTGGAGTTTCAGCTTCAATATCAGTCCTTCCATTGAACACCCAGGACTGATCTCCTTTAGGATGGACTGGTTGGATTTCCTTGCAGTCCAAGGGACTCTCAAGAGTCTTCTCCAACACCACAGTTCAAAAGCATCAATTCTTCAGTGCTCAGCTTTCTTCACAGTCCAACTCTCACATCCAGACATGACCACTGGAAAAACCATAGCCTTAACTAGATGGACAAAGTAATGTCTCTGCTTTTAATATGTTGTCTAGGCTGGTCATAACTTTCCTTCCAAGGAGTAAGCATCTCTTAATTTCATGGCTGCAGTCACCATCTGCAGTGATTTTTGGAGCCCCAAGAAATAAAGTCTGCCACTGTTTCCCCATCTATTTGCCATGAAGTGATGGAACTGGATGCCATGATCTTAGTTTTCTGAATGTTGAGCTTTAAGCCAACTGTTTCAC
The DNA here is from genome assembly GCA_006410635.1 of Cephalophus harveyi. Taxonomy (NCBI): domain Eukaryota; kingdom Metazoa; phylum Chordata; class Mammalia; order Artiodactyla; family Bovidae; genus Cephalophus; species Cephalophus harveyi. The sequence goes on from SJYT01044892.1 coordinate 131,867, forward strand.
TCTCCTCTTTCACTTTCACAGGGAGATATATTCAATATTTTATAATAATCTATAATGGAAAAGAATCTGAAAAAATTATATATATATTAATAAAGATTGAGGTGCAGGAGGAGAAGGATGAGACAGTTGGATGACATCACCAAATGAGTGGATGTGAATTTGAGCCAACTCTGCGAGATGGTGAAGGACAGAAAAGCCTGGTGTTCTGCAGTCTGTGGGGTTACAAAGAGTCAGACACGACTGAACAACAACATATATAATATATGTGTGTGTGTGTGTGTGTATGTACTTTTAACTGAATCACTTGAAAGTAACACAACATTGTAAATTGACTATACTTCAGTTAAATAGGTAAATATACACAAGGCAAGCATCAACTACTTCTCACCCCACCTGCTGTGATATAGTGTCATTCTGCATAAAACAATCTATTTAGAGATTTTACTATTTTAAATTTTGCTACTTAAAAAAAAAAAATCTGTCTTCTGCTTCCAAAATGAGTTGAGATTCCATCCCTCCCTTCAGCTGCCTTCACACAGTGTCAGAAGGCAGGAAAAAAGAACATGTTCTTTTCCTCCACTGAGACTGAGTGCTGTGAACTGAACTGTGTCCCAACAAAACTTGCATGGTGAAACCCTGTCCATCAATATGACAGTATTTGGAGATAGATCCTCTGAGAGATAATTAGGTTCAGATGAGATCATGAGTGTGGGGTTCTCATAATGGGATTAGTGGCTAGGAAGGGACCAGAGGCCTCTTTCTCTTTGAATGTATGGTCTGAGAAAAGCCCAGGTGAAAAAAACAGCTACAAGGCTGCTGCCTGCCAGTAAGGAAGAAGTCTCCCATCAGTACCCGACCAAGCTGGCTTGCATGGTTGATCTTGCATGGTGGCTTGCAACCACCTTGATCTCAGATTTCCAATGTCTGGAACTGTGAGTAAACATATGTTGTTTAAGACATGCAGTTCATAGCATTTTGTTATGGTAACCCAAGCTAACTAGTACACTGAATAAGCCCTAGAGTGGCAGGCAGACAAAGAAGGCTACACACGTACATGGAAGAGAATTCTGACGATCATTGGGGGAAAAAATGAAATGGATATTATGTCCAGTTAATGAAAGGTAACTATTAGACTTAACTAAAATAAATAATGGGCTTCCCTGATAGCTCAGTTGGTAAAGAATCCTAGGTTTTAAAAAGACGCTAAGGGAATACAATTGGAAGGAAATAAACCAAGTTGTTAACTATGGGAAGGGTGTAAGCACTAACGGACAAGTTTTTCTTTTCTCTAAATGTTCTTTAATATAACTGATTATATTTATAACAAAAAGAAAACTAAAAATTTGCTATTGATCTTAATGAGTCTAATGGCAAGGGTTTTATCTTAAGCTATCTTCACAGGGGAACAAAAACTATTTATAAAGCATTTTTTGAGATCTCATATGTCTAACACTTTCTATTGGCTATTTTTAAAGGGGGAACTGATGTCCTCAAAAAAATCATTCATTTTACTGAGAGAAGACTGCATCATACTAATTATATATTAATACCATATATAATTCCCAGTGGCTCAGTGATAAAGAATCCACCTGCAAGGCCAGAGACACAGGAGACACGAATTCAACCCATGTCTGGAGCTTCCCTGGAAGAGGAAATGGCAACCCATTCCAGTATTCTTGCCAGGAAAAACCCATAGACAGAGGAGCCTGGTGGGCTACAGTCCACTGAGTCACAAAGAGTTGGACACGACTTAGCAACTAAACGCACACACACATCATATATAACAGAATTTAGAAAGTGTTCATTATTAGGAAGAACTTCAGTGAAGGTTTTTCATCAGAGCTGACCAATATGAAGATCAGGAAAATATACCAATTAACTATAAATTCATGAAATAATAATGCCCTATAGAGAAAATTGGTATGGCTTAAAAATTGGTTTAAATTTCAAAAATAAAGTGGACTGACTTTTACCAAAACTGACCAAAGAGAAAGAGTGAGGAAGGGAAGGAAAGAAAGAGATCACACGTGTGCCTAAATAATTAATACCAAAAATTAAAAAGAATACATCAGCAAAAATGTTATTATGGACAACTTTGTGGCAATACTCTTGACAATTCAGACATATCCTTATAAACATAAGTTACCAAAACTGAAAGAAGATGAAAATAGCTTCATAAAGACATTTTATTCATATAAAGAAATGTCCAGGTCAAGTGACTTTACTAGTGAGTTTCTCCCAACATTTAAGAAAAATATAGCAGTCTTACACAAATTCTTCCAGACACCAGAAAAAGAGGAAATGGTTTCCAACTTACGGTATACAATGTTATCACCTCAATACCAAATCCTGACAAGACCATTACAAACAAGAAAAATAATAGGCCATTTGTCTCTTCAATAAAATTAAAAATCTCTGAACAGAATCTTACCAAATTGAATTTGTATTAGGTTTATTCCAGGGTTAAACATTAGTTTGACATCTGAAAACCAATAAGTTAATTCACTACATTAAAAAACAAATGAGAGAAATCATACAATCATCTTAAGAGATAAACAGAAAATTAATTGATAAAGTTCAAAATCAGTTCATTATAAAAACTCTTAGAAACCTAGGAACTTTTAGTATAATAGGGAGAATGTATAAAAAACACTATATATACATAATACTTAATGCTAAAGTATATAATACTTCCTTTTGAGACAGGGAATGAGACAAGAAAGCTTCTCATCACTTCTATTTTACGTAGTACAGCAAGAAAAACATAAAAGTTCAAACAACAAAAACACTCATCATTTGTGGACAATGTAAGTTCAAAATCAGTTCATTATAAAAACTCTTAGAAACCTAGAAACTTTTAGTATAATAGGGAGAATGTATAACAAACACTATATATACATAATATTTAATGCTAAAGTATATAATACTTCCTTCTGAGACAGGGAATGAGACAAGAAAGCTTCTCATCACTTCTATTTTACGTAGTACAGCAAGAAAAAAATAAAAGTTCAAACAACAAAAACACTCATCATTTGTGGACAATATGATTGTGTATATAGGAAGTCTAAAATGATCAATGTATAGACCAGATAAACTACTAGAAGTAGTAAGACAAGTTTTAAAATGTCACAGGGACATAAGGTCCACACAGAAAGATGAACTGTATTTCTATATTCCAGAAAAGAGGGTGGTGGTGAAACAAAATTTTAAATACCATATAAAATAGCATCAAAAACATCAAATGCATAAAAATACATCTTTTTCAAAATGTAAAAAACTATAAAATATTACTGAGACCATTCTAAAAGGCCTAAATAAAAGGATATTTTACATCCATCTGTATTTCATTCTAAAAATTTCTAAGGTTTTCTAAAATCCTAATCTACATAGAATCAAGCAAATCTTGTGCGGATCACAATAAACTGTGGAAAATTCTGAAAGAGATGGGAATACCAGACCACCGTAGCAGTCTCTGGAGAAATATGTATGCCGGTGAGGAAGCAACAGTTAGAACTGGACATGGAACAACAGACCGGTTCCAAATAGGAAAAGGAGTATGTCACGACTGTATATTGTCACCCTGCTTATTTAACTTATGTGAAGAGTACAGCATGAGAAATGCTGGGCTGGAGGAAGCACAAGCTGGAATCAAGATTGCCAGGAGAAATATCAATAACCTCAGATATGCAGATGACACCACCCTTATGGCAGAAAGTGAAGAAAAACTAAAGAGCCTCTTGATGAATGTGAAAGAGGAGAGTGAAAAAGTTGGCTCAAAGCTCAACATTCAGAAAACGAAGATCATGGCATCTGGTCCCATCACTTCATGGGAAATAGGGAAACAGTGGAAACAG
>SJYT01044892.1:143383-190177 GCA_006410635.1 Cephalophus harveyi
CAAAGGCTTTGGCATAGTCAATAAAGCAGAAATAGATATTTTTCTGGAACTCTCTTGCTTTTTCGATGATCCAGCAGATGTTGGCAATTTGCTCTCTGGTTCCTCTGCCTTTTCTAAAACCAGCTTGAACATCTGGGAGTTCATGGATGAGGAGCAATCCCATGTCCAAGGAGTGGTGGCTGCGCAGGTGCAGGAGGGCCAAGAGAAGCTACTCCACGTTCCAGGTCAGGAGGGCCGGTGGTAAGGAGACACCCCTCATCCAAGGTAAGGAGCAGCGGCTGTGCTTTGTTGGAGCACCCGTGAAGAGATACCCCACGTGGAAGGTAAGAGAAACCCAGGTAAGACGGTAGGTGTTGCAAGAGGGCATCAGAGGGCAAACACGCTGAAACCATAATCACAGAAAACTAGTCAATCTAATCAATCACGGACCACAGCCATGTCTAACTCAATGAAACTAAGCCATGCCATGTGGGGTCTCCCAAGACGGTCAGGTGGAGAGGTCTAACAGAATGTGGTCCACTGGAAAGGGGAATGACACACCACTTCAGTATTCTTGCCTTGAGACCCCATGAACAGTATGAAATGGCAAAACAATAGGATACTGAAAGAGGAACTCCCCAGGCTGGTAGGTGCCCAATATGCTACTGGAGATCAGTGGAGAAATAACTCCAGAAAGAATGAAGGGATGGAGCCAAAGCAAAAACAATACACAGCTGTGGATGTGACTGGTGATAGAAGCAAGGTCCAATGCTGTAAAGAGCAATATTGCATAGGAACCTGGAATGTCTGGTCCATGAATCAAGGCAAATTTGGAAGTAGTCAAACAGGAGATAGCAAGAGTGAACATCGACATTCTAGGAATCAGCGAACTAAAATGGACTGAAATGGGTGAATTTAACTCAGATGACCATTATACCTACTACTGTGGGCAGGAATCCCTCAGAAGAAATGGAGTAGCCATCATGATCAACAAAAGAGTCCGAAATGCAGTACTTGGATGCAATCTCAAAAATAACAGAATGATCTCTGTTCATTTCTAAGGCAAACCATTCAATATCACAGTTATCCAAGTCTATGCCCCAACCAGTAATGCTGAAGAAGCTGAAGTTGAACGGTTTTATGAAGACCTACAAGATCTTTTAGAACTAACACCCAAAAAAGATGTCCTTTTCATTATAGGGGACTGGAATGCTAAAGTAGGAAGTCAAGAAACACCTGGAGTAACAGGCAAATTTGGCCTTGGAATGCGGAATGAAGCAGGGCAAAGACTAATAGAGTTTTGCCAAGAAAATGCACTGGTCATAGCAAACACCCTCTTCCAACAACACAAGAGAAGACTCTACACATGGACATCACCAGATGGTCAACACCGAAATCAGATTGATTATATTCTATGCAGCCAAAGATGGAGAAGCTCTATACAGTCAACAAAAACAAGACCAGGAGCTGACTGTGGCTCAGATCATGAACTCCTTATTGCCAAATTCAGACTTAAATTGAAGAAAGTAGGGAAAACCACTAGACCATTCAGGTATGACCTAAATCAAATCCCTTATGATTATACAGTGGAAGTGAGAAATAGATTTAAGGGACTAGATCTGATAGATAGAGTGCCTGATGAACTATGGACAGAGGTTCATGACATTGTACAGAAGACAGGAATCAAGACCATCCCCATGGATAAGAAATGCAAAAAAGCAAAATGGCTGTCTGGGGAGGCCTTACAAATAGCTGTGAAAAGAAGAGAAGTGAAAAGACAAGGAGAAAAGGAAAGATATATAAGCATCTGAATGCAGAGTTCCAAAGAATAGCAAGAAGAGATATGAAAGCCTTCCTCAGCGATCAATGCTAAGAAATAGAGGAAAACAACAGAATGGGAAAGACTAGAGATCTCTTCAAGAAGATTAGAGATACCAAGGGAACATTTCATGCAAAGATGGGCTCAATAAAGGACAGAATTGGTATGGACCTAACAGAAGCAGAAGATGTTAAGAAGAGGTGGCAAGAATACACAGAAGAACTGTACAAAAAAGATCTTCATTCATTCAATCCCTGGGTTGGGAAGATCCCCTGGAGAAGGAAATGGCAACCCACTCCAATAATCTTGCCTGGGAAGTTCCATGGACAGAGGAGCCTGATGGGCTACAATCCACGTGGTCACAAGAGTCAAACACAGCTTAGTGACTGAACCACCACCACAAGAATCGGTATTGGAGTGATGCTGTGATGTCTGAGATCAAGAGCTTCCCAGGCAGAAAACAACATGTACGCAGTTACTGAATTGGAGATGTTAAGTTCGAAATGCCTAATAACAACCTAGGCAGAAATGCTGATTAAGCATGTGAATCTGAGCTAGAGTTGAAGAGAATGACCAGGCTGGATATATAGATTTGGAGTCATCTGCATATAAATGGTAGTTAAAACTATGTATTGAATAAAATTACAGAGAATGATTTTGGCTGAGAAAAAATTCAAAAAGTGATCTCCAGGCCTACGAACATTTTATCTAGGGAATTGTAGCTAAGAATTACTACTCTATTAAGCACTAGGATGTATGTTATACATTTTTAGGTAGGTATTGTTATTATTCCCCATTTAAACAATGAAGAAACTGATTCACAGAATGATTAACTTCAAAGAGGTTTTCCACCTAGAAACTGGGAGAGCCAGAATTCTAACCTCATTAGAATAACTCCAGTAACTCCAATGCCTTCATTCTTCATCACTGTGCTATATGGCTTTAAAGGGCAAGACTTCAAGTGGTACAAGGTACATACATTTTTATATATATATATATATATATATAAAATACTACTATTATGTATTCTACATTTTATAAGTCAAATGGATTGAAATTATGACTTTGCCTTAATTTCTATGTTTTAATTTCCTTTCCTTTTCCCTTTAAGAATAATTTTCTATCCTAAAAAAAATTAACTGGGCAACTTTAAGAGCTCAGTAAATTACCATACACCCCAGAGAAACCACAAGTTCTACATTCTTTCACAATTTAAGCAACATTCTGTTATTAAAGAAATCTCAGTGGCTGTTTTCAGACATTCAGTGAAGCTCTACCTTATGAGAGTTACAATATGTGGAGAAAAAGCTTTGTTGTGCAAATGTTTAGACTATAGCCTCAAAATGAACTAAAAAATTGACAAGCATAAAAATATTTTTTCATCCAAGACACAAAGCCAGGACCATACCTCAGTTATGCAAAAGAAAATAAACATTTTCCATATTTGCTAAATTTATGACCACAGGGCTTCAGATATTTCTGCCCTTATTTTTTTTTAATGTTGCAATTATAAAAGAGTGGTTTAGCATAAAACAAAATAAAACCAAAACTTCACATACAACAAAACAGGGATCAAATTCCCATTCTTATTTATTGGATTAAAAATATATTTCAATTTAAGGGAAAAAAAGAGCTACCCTGCAGCATTTGAAATTATGATTTTTATTGCAATTTTTAAAGCCAGTTCAACCTTTAAATTTCCCATGATGTTTATGGGTATTGAGAGACTTAGATCATGAAACTAATAATCTACCCAAGAGTTTGCTTTTAAAACATATGAAAAACACTGTACATTCTACTTATTTTTATGGTATCTGTGCAGTCTCCATGTAATTCTGATTAAACAAGAACTGTAAAAGTACTGTATCCAGTGCTATCCTTTTGCATGTTTATATTCACTGCTGTTATTATTATATTTTCCCAAGTTCTTTTTTCTTTTATCAGTCATCAAGTTTTAGCCTACTGTGTAGAAACAGACACATAGAGATATATAGAAGGATATTCCATTCGAATAGCTTCTCCTTTTATCTTCACTTATTCATTAACAAATGTTTGTTAATGCCCAATATGTGCCAGTCTCTGAGATAAGTATAGGAATTCTTTAGCTTCCAAGAAGCTATAGTTCTATTAGTACTGATAAATATTTTAGATATTTCAGCAGAACATTTTTGCACAGACAGAATCTTTAGCAAATCTCAAATCCCATCATGTAGGGATCTGCCCATTCTGCCAACCCTCTAGTCACAATTTTACAATAATCTATAGCTAGTAACTGGGATTCTCTCAACAAATGTTTTAGAAGAAAGGTCTTCCATCTTTTCTTTAGCACTAAACAGTGGTTGAGCCCCTGTATAGTAAGCTCCACACGTACAGAGAAAGAAGACTCATATTTCTAATTTCAGATTAGAGCCATGAGAATTACTGAACTCTTCAATGGACTGCTACACCTCCTACAAATGGAAAGAGACATGTGATTTACCTGAGGTGGATGGTATTTGAAAACAGAGGCTTTCATCAACACTTAGGATGATCCTGCTGCTGCTGCTAAGTTGCTTCAGTCATTTCCAACTCTGTGCAACCCCAGAGACTGCAGCCCACCAGGCTCCCCCGTCCCTGGGATTCTCCAGGCAAGGACACTGAAGTGGGTTGCCATTTCCTTCTCCAAAGCAGGAAAGTGAAAAGTGAAAGTGAAGTCACTCAGTCGTGTCCGACTCCTAGCAACCCCACGGACTGCAGCCTACCAGGCTCCTCCGTCCATGGGATTTCCCAGGCAAGAGTCCTGGAGTGGGTTGCCATTGCCTTCTCCAAGGATGATCCTGTATAAACGCTAAAGTAAAGCGAAAGTCTCTCAGTCATGTCGGACTCTTCACAACCCAATGGACTATACAATCCACGGGATTATCCAGGCCAGAATACTGGAGTGGGTAGTGGTTCCCTTCTACAGGGGATCTTCCCAACCCAAGGATCGAACCTAGGTATCCCTCACTGCAAGCAACTTCTTTACCAGCTGAGCTACCAGGAAAGCCCAAGAATACTGGAGTGGGTAGCCTATCTCTTCTCCAGATGATCTTCCCAACCCAGGAATCAAAGCCAGGTCTCCAGCATTGTAGGCAGATTTTTTACCACCTGAGCTACCAGGGAAGCCCTGAGTAAACCCTAAATGTCACACAATTCATAGAACTTCCACTATGTAGAAGCTTTCAAGGGTTATCAAATTTCAAGATCATTATCTATTAAAACTATTTCACCCACTGGATCCTATACCATAAGAGGAATTTTTGACAGCATTTACCTATTCACATACATACTCAATTCTAGACTCAACTGAGACCTACACATTATTCTACTACTCCGAGGCTTCAAATTATCTGATTGAGCCTTAAAAGAATTTAAGCTATAGACAAATACAACCAAAAATTTTAAACAGGCCTATTATGTGTTCAAGATTCTGATATTACATTCACAAATACTAACAGTTTGGGTAAACACTAGTTGGATTAACAAAAATGCATTTGATGAATCTCCAGTTGATGCTTAAATTCTTTCTAAAGTAATTCAAACAAATAAAGGCTAGTAAAATTATTGTTGGATAAAGCAAATTTTAAACAAGAGCACCTTGAGAACCCAAGAAAGAGTTTAGTCTGCAAATTTCAAAAAATTTATTCGTCCCACTCTACAAGAAAAGTTTTCTCTTAATGACAGCCTGAAGCTCAAAACATGAGTAACAAATTTAAAAGAGGGAAAACTACAAAATAGCTTTCTTTGAATCAATAGCCCCCAAGTCATCACATAGCTGACCATGTTCCAAACAGTTGTTCAGTCACATTTAAGGGACTTTTAGAGGTTCATCTATATTTTCTTTTGAAGAAATATTAATACATATTTTGGTAAACAACAAAAACCAACTATAGAGAAACATTTAAAATTCTAAGAATGTATCCTTATAATTTTCCAAAACCTTCAATATTTACACACATTAAAAAAATCCAATCTCTAAAATTCAAATAAAGGAGCTGAACATTAGTTAGTACTAGTTGTTTCTGAAATCTCTATCTTATAATACATTATTTGAAATGAAATATAAAGGAAATGACTGTTCAATACTAGCTGTGTGAGCCTACTTTTTAAATGAATAGTAAACAATGAAGAATCACCATGTTGCTACTGCACTTAGGCAGTGAGACTCACCATGCTCTTTCAGCTGCCCCATGGAAGAGGAGGTCATGGGTCGTAAATGCAGGCCAAGGTTGAAGACAGGGAAGACAGAAAAGGAGTCCAGCTTTCTGTTTCCAAAACATGAAGTGAGAGTTTTGAGTGATTGACTAGCCCTTATTTTGTAACACAAATTCTAGAATAATGTCGCAAGATTAGATGCTAATCAGAGAGAAAACCACTACTCTCCTATGAACAGAAACTGACAATGCTATCCTTGGTGCCCTCACTCCAGAGTAAGGAGCACACAGTAGACCCTCTATAAACATTCACTATTGAGTAAAGACAAAGTAATACCAAATTTTGCTGCTTCTGAGCAAGGATAATCTGTAACTTTTGCTTTCTAAAAGAAAAACTCTAACAAAAATTAGAAAACAACACACATCACATTTCTTCCATTTTGCAAAGATTTTAAGTAACATGTTTTCCTATTATGACTTGAAGAGCTTCGACCAAGTCAGCTGAATCAAAAAATGAGCACCATGCAGAAACTTTGGAAAATGGAAATAACCAAAAGTAAGAAAACAAAAATTACCCCTAATTCACTACCCTAGTAGTATAAGTAATAATTGCAAAGTTTTAAATTCTTCCTATGAGTTGAGCACTATTCTAACTTTTTATTTGTCTTAAATTTAATACTCAAAACAAGCCTCTGGGTATTTACTATTATTATACCCATTTTATAAAGGAAAAAACTAAAGATTAGGGGTTAGATAGACTATAGTTCAGATTACTCCAGTTAGAAATGGGTGGAGTCAAGATTTGAATCAAGGCAGCTGGATTTAGGGAACCAAGTAAACACCTTACTACAATCTATCTCCAACTCCATTTGTCATGATTAACATGTGTGATATACTCCACACTTATGTTTAGGTGTACATAAATGTACATGAACTTTTTAGCTTATTTCTTATATTTGACAAAATACAATTAATGTATTTCCTTGTAAATGTACAAAGATGCACATCATTATTTTGGCCTAGAAATTCTAGACCAATCTGAATCCAATTTGAACATTTGAATTGTTCAAACTCCAATTCAATTTTGAACTGGAATTGCCAGTTCAAAAATTTTAGAAATGTTACACAAAATTTTAGGATTTTAAAACATTCTGCCCATCCAAAACGTATGGTCTAAAAGGAAAGTCTGTGACTGTCCTATTTTGAGTTCTATAGTTGGCATAGAGGAGGTGCTCAATAAATTAGTAAATCAATGAGTGATTTATAGGATCCATTAGTCTAGTTGTCACTCGTGTGGTTCACGATTATGTAGTTGGCCAAAGAACGGAGATATCCCTTATATAACAAAATCATATTGTCAATGGAAACTACGGGAGGTGTGAGTATGTAGGCAGCTTTGCCAAACTCCATTTGAAATTCTAGAATTTTATTTATATGCTACCAAGAATGGGGCCAAGGTACATAGTTGTAGTTTGATTTGCTTCCTTAAAACTAGACCTTGGCTAAATATTTTTACATAAATCTCCAAATTAGAACTATTAATTGCATTTTTCAATGATTCTCTATTAATGAAAGATTCTGATAGAAGCAGACTAAAATTCATCCACCAAGCAAAATATTTTATAAACATTAAAATGAAATGCCAGAGTTGTTTAACACAAATGTGAAATGACATGAGGGAGTCTATCATTATTTTATAATATCCTCATTCTGTTATTAATTAGAATAACCTAAATACAAATAGTCATGTAACACATAAGAAACTCCCACTGATCAGAAAACTAGGGGAAGAAGTTGAGGCTCATTTACCTAAAATCATAGAACACATTTACAGAAATGCAGTTGTCATACCTTCAAATGTATCAAATATTATCAAGTAAAAAATTAGCTCTAATAGATAAATGCATAATAAATTTCCTTAATGGAAAATTAATATTTAGAATGCATTCACATTTATCATAAGAGTATTTGTTGTCATAAGAGTATTTAATGTATAATTAATCTTTGAAGTTAGGATTCAAAGGTACATTGAAGAACTTCACTTCCTTAAACCTAAATTTGAATATGCAGAAGTATTCAATTTTGTTTCCCTTTGCAACTTAAACATAGAGAAATTTTTTTGGTGGGGAGAATAGACATTTATAAGATTCTATCATATTTCTTCATGTATTTTATAAGGAATTTCTTTTGCTGGGCCAATATTTTTATGGCCCACCTAAAAATATTATGGTTCTTCCTTAAAAGTTAGTGTTTTCTAAGGCATCTTCTGGGGAATTAGAAGTAATTCACATACTATTCCTGTCACAGAACTCTGTTTGGAGCAGAAACTTTTCCAGAGTCTTACAAAGGGTTAGACAATTTATACTAATTAGTCCTAGCGCCTTCTCTGCATTGTTAACAATCTCCTACCTGATTTCCTGACTGATTCTGTTTTCCTTTCTGTCCTTTATAGCCTCATGGCTCAGTTACTTCTAACGTTTGTGAATGAAGCTAGCTTCAGCGGCTAGGAAACACATTATCCCCATTAGTCAGCTATAAATAAAGACAAGGCAGCCTCCAGTGGATTGATGATATTCAGGGTCTGTGTGTCCCAAGCTGTCACTGAAGTACTTTTAATTTCAAAAGGTGCTGACCTTCCTCATTAAACAGGACATGTTTTCATTAAACATGGAATGTTAGAATGTCAAGAGACCTTTATCTTTACCAATTTCAGAAGAAACAATTCTTAAGGAAATACTCAACTCTCTTGAGAAAGACATGCTGAAAGATATTAAATGATCAGATTTATTGTTAATGAGTGCTCCAAGTATCCCTAAATTCTTCTTCTTCTTCCTTGGATCACAGCTCCATCTAATATACTAAAAATGGTAGCTTTTCAAATTAGTTCCATTTAGCTTTTCTAGTTTTAAAGTTTACCTGAAATTCTCAACTCTTTGGTTAAATTGCCGTATTAATTACTCTTCTATCAGGTAACAGTGCTAGACTAACCTGGGTCTTGGGTTAACTCGGGTAAAGGCAAAAGTTTTTAAACTGGTAAATTTCCTATACAAATCATTTATTTTCTTTTGTAATTCATATCTTCTCTTACCATGGGTAAAACCAAATCCTCATTATTAAAGCTGTACATATATTTCACTCCTCCAAATTCCCATAGTATTACCTTTTACTGCTGAGCAAGAAACTTGTAGTGCTAAGCACACCTTGCAGGTAAGTTTTGGAAGAGCCAAGACATTCCTTACAGCCATAGAAACATTTTTTTAAACTTCTATTACCTAATACCCCACATTTCTGATCATGTTATATAATGAATTAACGTAAAACAAGCCACTGAAATATACATCTTAACAGAAGAGCATTTACATTCTACAAGTATAAATGTTCTTACAAAATGTGCTGAAGAGCCTTTAGAGTTTCTATCTGTAGCTTCAGGGCCAAAACTTATGTACACAATTGTAACATTATCCCAAAGGTGATGCTGCTATTTAGTGGAATAATTCAGAAAAGTAACTGACCCATCTCCAGACACCTTTGGACAGCAGAAGCAATGCTCAAAATTCCTGCCTTCAAAGTATGCTCTGTAGGATCAGCCTCATCTTCTGTTAGAAAAAACGCTAATTTTAAATTATTATATTAAAAAGGAAAAATTATCTTAACTCTGCTTCATAATCGCTGCAGATTAATTATTAAAATTCCAAACTTATGTAATATTATCATAAAATATGGCATTTTTCTCAAGAAAGCCACAAACTGGATTTGAGCTTATGCACTGCAAAACCCAGATGGTTTGCTTAACTATTCAGACATCCTCCAGTTCAGTTCAAAAGTTAATTGAACTGAAAACTAAAATGTTGATAACTCATGTTCTTTGAGGTACTGAAGCAGAAGGATAAATTAGACTCAGGTACGGGGTGTTCAAAGACTTGGGAAACCATGACAATTGGTCAAGAAATACTAGCAAAGGAGAAGAAAAGTGCACGTTGTCTATAGGTTAGCCAACTACACCTTCCTTACCTGGTCTTCCCATGGTGCAACTGCTTTTCTTTCTCCATTTTTTTACTCACTGATTCAATATTAGTCACTATTTTATCCAGTTTAACTTGTTCTTGAATTTGAAAGAAAAAAAAAAAACGTTTTAATTTAGACTATTAGTTTTCAAGGTCTAAGTGCATGTTTTGAATTAAATTGCAAATCACAGATTTTTTAATAACAGGTACAATATTTTTCAAAAAAATTACTAATAAAAAGATAGCCTAAAAACACATTTGAGTGTCTTTTTCACCCCATGCTACTCAGTTGTTTCGCAATTACTAAAATTTAGGACTGCAAGTATAGAGTAAATGAACTGCATATATCAGAAAGGAGATCGCTCCCTTTGTAGAGAAATGTCAGCAAGAATACAGCACAAACTGAGAATACAGTCTCCTTTATACATATCAGTATTATTGTCATCCTTATCTTCATACAGCTTAGCTTTTATAGGAGAGCCTGCTATTTCAAAATAATTTAGCAATCATTAGTTAATGTAATAGAAACACTGAGAGCTCCAGAAATCTCCTCTCCTCCATTTGCTAGAAAGACTTAAATCCACAAAAGCAAAGGCTCTTCATTAAAAAAAAAAAAAATCAAGTTCTTAGAGTCTAAAAAGAAACTTAAGATAAATATTTTTAAATACCTATTTTTTATATTTTATCCAGATAATAGGACTAACATAGTCCTAACATATGGGACTAACATAGTTTGAAACAGTGCAACCCTGTTTCAGAAATATTTACAAATTAGTTGGTATGTCAGTGCTAATGAATAAAAGAGCACACTGCTGCTGCTGCTGCTAAGTCTCTTCAGTCATGTCCAACTCTGTGCGACCCCATAGACGGCAGTCCACCAGGCTCCCCCATCCCTGGGATTCTCCAGGCAAGAACATTGGAGTGGGTTGCCATTTCCTTTCTCCAATGCATGAAAGGAAAAAGTGAAAGTGAAGTCACTCAGTCGTGTCCGACTCTGTGCGACCCCATGGACTGCTGTCTACCAGGCTCCTCTGTCCATGGGATTTTCCAGGCAAGAGTACTGGAGTGGGGTGCCATCGCCTTCTCCAAAAAGAGCACACTAGACAGCATTATATAATTTAGATTTAAAATATATAGCAAAGACCATAAAAAATTTGGAGAAATGGAAAACAGAATGCTAATATTTACTATTCATAATATATTAGGGGTGTTGGCTAGCACTCCTGTGGATTATCTCACACTTAAACCTGAAAATTGGATTTTTGGTGAATTTTTGTGATTATTCTCTTTTATACATCAGGAAAGCAGTTTACCCAAGATCTAAGTTTTAAAAGTGCTAAACCAGGGATCAAATCCATTATCCTTGACTATAAGTTCACCCTTCTTCACTCTGCCCTACCACCCCAGCAGATTTCATGAGTGTGCTTAATTACTGATTATTAACAGCAATTATCCTTATTATTTGTGTTATAACAATTATTAATTAGGTGCCTACTAATGGGAAAAGGATAATCTCTGCCATGCTTACATTGGAGGGTGATATAGAGCTCAAAAGATACACTTCATATAAAGATATAAGTTGAGAAATATATTAAGGTAAAAAAGAAAAAATTAAAAGTTTGAGTCTTACAAACAGAACATTTAAAAATATTTGCCATACATCAAGTGTGCTAATTGCTGTATATGGATTATCATTTTTTATTCTCACAACCACCCCATAAGTTAGTTATATCATTATCTCCATTTTTACAGATGAGGAAACTGAAGCAGAGAAATAGAGATGAACTTTTCTGAGGTTATACAGCTAGCAGTAGGCAGAGACAATATTCAAACCCAAGGAGCCAATTCCTAGAGCCTGCATTCTATTCATGGTATCCAATGTGTATGTTTTATTGCACTTATTTAAGGAATATATGCTGAGTGTAAATTGCCATACTAACTCATAGATTACTTTGCCAACTAAGGTCCGTCTAGTCAAGGCTATGGTTTTTCCTGTGGTCATGTATGGATGTGAGAGTTGGACTGTGAAAAAGGCTGAGCACTGAAGAATTGATGCTTTTGAACTGTGGTGTTGGAGAAGACTCTTGAGAGTCCCTTGGACTGCAAGGAGATCCAACCAGTCCAATCTGAAGGAGATCAGCCCTGGGATTTCTTTGGAAGGAATGATGCTAAAGCTGAAACTCCAGCACTTTGGCCACCTCATGCGAAGAGTTGACTCACTGGAAAAGACTCTGATGCTGGGAGGGATTGGGGGCAGGAGGAGAAGGGGACGACCGAGGATGAGATGGCTGGATGGCATCACGGACTCGATGGACATGAGTCTGGGTGAACTCTGGGAGTTGGTGATGGACAGGGAGGCCTGGCGTGCTGCGATTCATGGGGTCGCAAAGAGTCGGACACGACTGAGCGACTGAACTGAACTGAACTCATAGAGAGGTGAGATGTAGGATATAGTGTTAATAAAACACTGCCATTCTCAGTGGACAGCATGACTAACATGAAAATCACTGCAGAAAAGTGAAAGAAAGGAAAGGTCATGAGATGTGCAACCCATAGATCTAGAGAGTGAATTGTACAATGACGCTAAGGGAACTAAGCCCATGCTACAACAATTAATAAAGCAAAAGATATGCCTATTTTGTGAAAAAAAAAAAAAATTAAAAACTTTGGGAATTATCCATTTAATCACTAAAATGAAAGCCTCTTTAGTACCATTCAACTAAATCACGTTAGTTCTGAATCCCAAATAGAAAATAAGTACAATTATACTGCCTAAAAAATGTATAGAGTTGTCTCGCTGTTCACACTGTCAGCTATGCCAGTAGCAGTATCTCACCATTCATTTCACCCAGAGTAGGCAAGATGAGAGGTGGGGACGCTGGAAGAAAATTCAAGGCGCCTTAGAAACTGCAGACACGCTTACTCTCTCCTCACTGGTGTGGTAGCTGTAGGAGCTGCTGCTGCTAAGTGGCTTCAGTCGTTTCCAACTCTGTGCTACCCCAGAGATGGCAGCCCACCAGGCTCCGCCATCCCTGGGATTCTCCAGGCAAGAACCCTGGAGTGGGTTGCCATTTCCTTCTCCAATGCATGAACGGTGAAAGTGAAGTCGCTCAGTCATGTCCGACCCTCAGCGATCCCATGGCCTGCAGCCTTCCAGGCTCCTCCATCCATGGGATTTTCGAGGCAAGAGTACTGGAGTGGGGTGCCATTGCCTTCTCCGAGCTGTAGCAGCATACATGCTTTATTCTCTCACAGCCGACCCAGAGAACACAGCCATAACGCAGCCTCAGTCTCATAACGCAGGCTTTTCAGGTGGAGCTTATATATGTTTACAGAACAAAAGAGGCCTGTGCCCAAGCGGGTACACCATACTGCACATGCGCAGTGCTATTAAGTGATCTCAGCTGTTACATAACCGTGAATTTACAACACATGGGGTGAGAGCGCAAGGTCACGGGGCAAGAGAGCCTTACCACCACCACCTTGAATAATCTGCTCTTTCACGACAAGAGTTACAGGAGATTTCTCCTTAAAAAGACAACTAAAGCACATGAAAATCCTACATTAGGTAAACCTTTAGATGAGGAACAGGACTTACTGTATGACTTAAGGCTAATTATAACATCTCTGCTGTGCAGAATTGCTTCAGTAGTGTCCGGCTTTTTGTAGCCCTATGGACTATAGCCTGCCAGGGTCCTTGATCCATGGAATTCTCCAGGCAAGAATACTGGAGTGGGTTTCCATGCCCTCTTCCAGGGGATCTTTCCAACCCAGAGATCAAACCCACCTCTTGCGCGGCTCCTGCTTTGCAGGCAAATTCTTTACTGCTGAGCCACTGGTGAAGACCGTAACTTCTTTGAGTTCATAACTATTCCCTCTATGTAAAATCTAGTCTCTCAACTCTAGAATTTTAGTTCTGAAGCATAAATTTTAAATCATTTCTGTAAACAATTAGCAAGAGACAGGGAGACTAGAAAAAGAAAATGCTTGTAAAGTGGTGAATATTTGGGGTTTCTGTAATGAAAGCAAACAAATGAAATATAAGGCATTAGAACTTACAACCAAAGGCCTCTAGTCCTCAACACTATTTACCTTGCTTTCCTCAGAGTTCACCTGAAATCAATCATGCATTCACCTGAAATCAATCATCCATTCAATTCACTTGTTACTACTTCACTTGCCTCCTTCACAGGCTCCTTCTTTGACCACATCCAGCTGTTGTGTATGCCCTACAGCTCTTTCTTTGGCTTCCTTCTAAACCTTTACATGAAGGGTATGGTCACTCCCAAGCTCTATTTATCATGGAAATGTGGATGCCTCACAAAATCTCAGTATCCTGCTCAGACCACTCTCAAGTGCCAAATCTCAATAACTTACCACGTCTATATGCATGTCCCAAAGACATTCCAATTGACATGTTCCCCTCACGATTGATGACACCACCATCCATCCAAAAACCCAGAAGTCACCTCTACTGTCTACTTCCCCTCAGCTTCCTAGGACAATCAATCATCAAATCCCTCCTACTGTTTCTACTCATATTGCCTCAACATAGACTTTGACCATCTCTTCTCTGGGACACTAATAGCTTGCTTTCTCACTTGGATTGGATTCCTATTCCCAATCATAATACCCTCCAATCCAGCCTCCATCTTTGCCATAAATAAGCTTTGATTTCCAAATAATTGGATTTTAAATTATGATAGTTATTTTAAAATTTAGTTTCACTGTAAACAGGGAACATGATTTACATAATTCTAAATTCTTTGAAATGTATTGACTCTTTGACCAATGTGTAGTCAGCGTCAATAATGTTCCATACTTGTCTGAAAATGAATATCCTCTCATTGTTGTTCTGTACTCATCTGATAAATAAAGATTCTTAACTTAGTTGTTTAAATCAAATACTTTGTAGCCTCACGAATATATGTGTATGCACACAGTTATGTAAATATGTGTGTATACACTATTTTTTGCTGGACAATTTGAAAGTAAGTTACAAATAGTATGACATTTCACCCCTAAACACATCATATAGCTCCTAAAAACAAGCACATAAACTCAAATCCAATATGCTTCCCATATTGCACATGCCATAGTATTTTCTCTGCTTGCATGCATGCTAAGTCGCTTCAGTCATGTCCAACTCTGTGTGACCCTATGGACTGTAGCACATCAAGCTCCTCTGTCCATGGGATTCTCCAGACAAGAATACTGGAGTGGGTTGTCATGCCCCCAGGGGATCTTCCCGACCCAAGGATCAAACCCACATCGCTTACATCTCCTGCACTGGCAGGTGGATACCTTATCGCTAGTGCCATCTGAGAAGCCCTTAGTATTTTCTCCAAGCTTACTCATATAAAGTCCAATAAAAATTTTTTTAAAATTAAAGCTCAAGGCCACTAGAGATATGCAGAAACTGCTGGGGTCTCCCCCAATTACCTCTTCATTCTATTTGTGTGTGTGTGTGTGTGTGTGTGTGTGTGTTTTTCCTATTCTTGATTCTCAGACACTCTATAGAAATGTGGTGAATAAGGAATACCATTTTGCTGTGTGTGTATGTGTGCTCAGATACATATATAGTCATGTCCAACTCTGTAATCTGCCCACGAGGCTCCTCTGTCCACGGGATTTTGCTAGTCATTCACATTTCAAGACTCAACTCAGAGGACACTATCTGGTCTATCTTAATGCTGAAACAATTTGCAATATTTCTTGTGTACTTGGCCCACCTCCCTCTTATTAGTCTGCAAAGTCTGTGACCATACCCCTAGCCAAAGTGAGATAAGTTATATAGATCAATAAATAAAATGTTCAATACCTCTTATTCAGTTACATAGAATTTTGAATATTACAAGTTTATGTTTGCCAGGGACATTGATTAATTTATTTCCATTTTTTTTTTCAAATATGATACATACTATATACATTCCTCCTTTAACTGATTCCCATTTCTCCCCTGACAGTTATAAAGTTTCCCCCCTTCCACAAAACAAAAACCAAAAAATTAAACAAACAAAGCAGGCATTCTAATCCAGGTTGCTAAAAGCAGCCAGTTTTAAATAGCTAAACTGGACCAATGTAAGTTACTAGGAACTAGCTTTCCAGAATTTAGAATTTTAATAATTCCAAAATTGGTTACCATAAAAGAGGTGTGTTCCCTACCACAGGCATCTCCAGTAGAGATTGGACAGGAACTTTCCATAGAACATTATATAGGGGATTTTATATCATGATAATAGTTGGGCTGGAAGAGTGCTAAGTGCTCTTCTATATAGAGACTTAATGATACCATGAAAATGCTTCACAAGGGTAAATCCAGATCCTTTTCATTCAAAAAATGAGATTTTAGACTTATATTGAATGATTATAAAATACTTTCTCATTTTTCAAGACCTACAATTTAAATTCTACTCAATTTGATATGAAGTAATTAGAGTAAAATTTAAAACTTAGTTATAAATTTATAGACAGACTCATTAGTCAAGAATGACAGATTGCAATTTACTGACATTTCACATTCTAGTGTGTGGGCTGGGTGGATGTCATACGATTTTTTACTGTTGGAAATTCCAGCACATGTGTGTTATATAAAACGCCAATTCCTCACTAAATAGTGAACTCTCATGGTCTCTTGAGGACAGGGATTGTATTTTAATCCGTCATCCATTTATTCATTCATTCAACAAATATTTACCAAATGCCTATAATGGGATAAGCAGTGTGCTTGGCATCAGGGATGCAAACCATAACCTGGTGATTATGAAGGTTATATTCTAGGAAATTAAATTGGTTAAATGATAGTTACACAAATAACTGAGTAACCCCAAGTGCAATGCTATAAAAATTTATTTCTATTATCTCATAAATTTAAGACAAGGAATAAAATGCATGCTTTAGCTTTTCGAATTGGGAGGTTATGGATAGACAACTGAATGAAAATATGGAAATAGAAGCAAGATTTCACTGCTTTGAAGGAATAAAGTTATTGGAGGTAACAGAAGAAGATTCTCTCTTAATGATGTGTGGTTCAAAGAGAAGATGAGAGACAAAATGTTCACTATAAGGATATAAGTTTCAGAAAGAATGTTTGGGTATCATTATATTTTAAGACAATTAACATACGAAAGGAGAAGGTGAAGATATAGAAGAAAGCAAATAATATGTAATAGATGAGGCAGGTTTCTGGCAGAGAAGAGAAGGAATGGGATAGAATTTAGCCAAGATTTGGAGAAAATAGGCACTTTCTTCTCAAAGAAGAAGGTAAATAAGGTTTTCCTGCTGCTGCTAAGTCACTTCAGTCATGTCTGACTTTGTGCAATCCCACAGATGGCAGCCTACCAGGCTCCCCATCCCTGGGATTCTCCAGGCAAGAACACTGGAGTGGGTTGCCATTTCCTTCTCTGAAAAGTGAAAGTAAAGTTGCTCAGTCGTGTCTGACCCTCAGCGACCCCATGGACTGCAGCCTTCCAGGCCCCTCCGTCCATGGGATTTTCCAGGCAAGTGTACTGGAGTGGGTTGCCATTGCCTTCTCCGAGATAAGGTTTTAGGTGGCTATTAATACATTTCCAGTGAGTTCACCATTCAAGAACTTATTTTCTCTACAAAGTAGGAACTGAGGTCTTTTACTGAGAGAAGGGGAAAGAAGCTTAAGAGGGTCTCCAGGAGAGTCACAGATATTTGAATAAATAGCAAGTAGGGCAGGTAAAAGAACTGACCAAGGTAACATAAAAGGTTGTACTATGATTACCACTGACTGCAGTCACCATTACAGCTAACACTTCAAAACAACACTTCTCACTTCTGTTCAATTCCTCTCTGCTTTATAGAAAAATGTTTAAACTGATTGTCTATACATCCTATGCGTACTTCCTCATCCCATTTACTCTTCAGTCCACTGGCAATCCAGCTTGCACAGTCACCGCTCTGATCAAGGATACAACTTCCACGCAAGCACACACACTGGACACATCAGCAGTACATGGTGACAATGGTGGCTTTTGTGAAGGGATTCTGTGACAACAGGTTTTCCTGGTCTTCATCCTATGAATACCTGGCTGCTGATTTTCAGCTTCCTTTGCTGACTCTCCTCCTATCAGACCTCTAAAAACTGCAGTGCCACAGACCTCAATCATAAATCCTTTTGTATGGGTTAACTTTATTTTTTCTAATGTGGGACATTTTTAAAGTCTTTATTGAATGTGTTGCAATATTTCTTCCATTTTATATTTTTTGGGTTTTGTGCCATGAGGTATGTGTGATCTTAGCTCCCCAGCTGCGGATTGAACCTGCATCCTCTACATTGGAAGGTAAAATCCTAACCACTGGACTGCCAGGGTAGTCCTTGGGTTAACTTCACTTGTTTGTTAGGAGATTTCACCCACTTCCTCAAATAAAAACGTCCACTCACCAGTGACTCTAAATCTTTATCCTCCAGGCCATGCTGCTGCTGCTAAGGCGCTTCAGTCATGTCCGACTCTGTGCGACCCCATAGATGGCAGGCCATCA
Source organism: Cephalophus harveyi (assembly GCA_006410635.1). Lineage (NCBI taxonomy): Eukaryota > Metazoa > Chordata > Mammalia > Artiodactyla > Bovidae > Cephalophus > Cephalophus harveyi. Next base: position 161,866 of record SJYT01044892.1, read on the forward strand.
GGTTCCACCGTCCCTGGGATTCTAGAGGCAAGAACACTGGAGTGGGTTGCCATTTCCTTCTCCAATGCATGAAAGTGAAAAGTGAAAGTGAAGTCACTCAGTCATGTCTGACCCTCAGAGACCCCATGGACTGCAGCCTACCAGGCTCCTCTGCCCATGGGATTTGCCAGGCAAGAGTACTGGAGTGGGGTGCCATTGCCTTCTCCTTCCTCCAGGCCATACCTGTCCTTAAAATTTCAGACTCATATATACCACTGTCTTACATATGAAGTTGCATGCTAATAAGTATTTCAAATATAATGCATTTAACAGAGATCTTGATTTTCTCTTCCAGACACTGTTCTTTCTTGTCTTTCCTGTGTCAGTAAATGACATCATCACATAGTCACCCACTCAAACCAGAAATTCATTCAGTTCAGTTCAGTCGCTCAGTCGTGTCTGACTCTTTGTGACCCCATGAATCGCAGCACGCCTGTGATTCATGGCCTCCCTGTCCATCACCAACTCCTGGAGTTCACTCAGATTCACGTCCATTGAGTCAGTGATGCCATCTAGCCATCTCATTCTCTGTCGTCCCCTTCTTCTCCTGCCCCCAATCCCTCCCAGCATCAGAGTCTTTTCCAATGAGTCAACTCTTCGCATGAGGTGGCCAGAGTACTAGAGTTTCAGCTTTAGCATCATTCTTTCCAAAAAAATCCCAGGGCTGATCTCCTTCAGAATGGACTGGTTGTATCTCCATTACCTGTGACTAAAATATACATCAAAGTTGCCAATTCCCCTCCAATTTCACTAACACCTCAACCAAACCAAAACTCAGTGGATTACAAGTTTGGAAGATTCTTGCTCATGTTTCTTTGACTTGGCCAGAGTTTCTCTGCTTCTCCCCTCTCTACAGGGGTCACTCTGGAGTCGGGGACAGCTACCTGGGGCATGGTCTTCTCATGGCAGGTGAAGGAGTAAAACAGACAAGTTAAGCCACAAAATATTTAAAACTATTGCCTGTGTTATATCTTCTTACCCTCTACTGGCCAAAGCAAGCATATGGCCAGTCTCAAAGTCAGTGGTGCAGGGAAAACTATTCCAACCCAGGGTGGGGGGCGAAGAGTAGATGTGTCTTGAGCAATAACTCAATCTAAGCCAACATCATCTTCTGCTTGAACTGAAAAAATAGCTTTCTAATCAGTCTCTGGTTTTAGCTCTAGCTTCTGTTTAGTCTCGGAGAAGGCAATGGCACCCCACTCCAGTACTCTTGCCTGGAAAATTCCATGGACAGAGGAGCCTGGTAGACTGTAGTCCATGGGGTCGCTAGGAGTCCGACACGACTGAGCGACTTCACTTTCACTTTCCTGCATTGGAGAAGGAAATGGCAACCCACTCCAGTGTTTTTGCCTGGAGAATCCCAGGGACGGGGGAGCCTGGTGGGCTGCCATCTCTGGGGTCGCACAGAGTTGGACACGACTGAAGCGACTTAGCAACAGCAGCAGCTGTTTAGTCTATACATACAGTCAACATATCTTTTTAGAGTCTGATAATAACATCTGCCTTAAAAATATTCAGTGATTTTATATCACTCTAAAAAAAATCAGTTCCTTGTCATTACCTATAGGGCCATACATCATCTGATTCTTACACATCTCTTTCACATGATTTCACAGCACTGCCTTACTTTTTCTGCCACTACACTTTAGCCACATTGGTTTCCTTTTAGGACCTTGAGTAAGTCGATTCCTGCCCCTTCTCAGGGCTTTCTCACTGCCTGGACTTCCCTTCATATTGCTCCCAGTGATGTGTGGCAGCTGAGTTGGATCAGCTTTCAAAAGTCAATTCTTAAATTTCTTAAAGTTTTGCAATCTAGATTTCAAACCCTTGGTAGGCTGAAAACACCCACAGTGGAAATATTTACACCATGAAAGTTAGGATGAGTTATGGCAGGCTTTTCCCAGAGAACCAGTATAACAGTACACCACTTTCCTTCAGATCTCAGACCAAATATAAGCTCCCCAGAGAACCCTTCATGACAGTTACATCTCAAGTATGGTTGTTTTTGCTGTTCAATCGCTAAGTCATGTCCAACCCTTTGTAACTCCATGGACTGTAGCACGCCAGTCTCCATAATGTCCTCCATTATCTCTTGGAGTTTGCTCATTTTCATGTCCATTGAGTCGGCAATACTATCTAACTATCTCATCCACGGCTATCCCCTTCTCCTTTTGCCTTCAATTTTTCCCAGCATCAAGGTCTTTTCCAATGAGCTGTATTTCCCCATCAGGTGAAGTCCAAATAGTATTGGACTTCAGCTTCAGCATCATTACTCCCAATGAATATTCAGGGTTGATTTCCTTTAGGAAATCTAAAGTCCCCAGTCTATTATATCATTCTGTTTTCTTCATTGTTATCTTCACATTTTGTGATTATCTTGTCTATTTATTTGCTTTTTCCTAGTTTCTCCCAGAAGAATATAAGGTCTGTTTTCACAATTATATCATCAGTGTCAAAAAGAGTAATTGGCATATAACAGATGCCTAGTAAATACTGAATGAATGATTTAATTTTTGTTCTGATATGTTATGAGCTATTTAAAAACAGAACATTTTTATTCCCTTTCTAACTCACACAGAGCATTATAAATCAGCAGTCCAATACATATCTATTGAATAAATGAAGTAATTAATGTGTTTACTAGGTACACATGTATAAATTTCAGATTTCATGTCAGAAAGTAGAATAGACATTTGTGATAGGCAGGTGGTCTGAATACTTCAGATTTCACTTATATTTTTCTATGCCACCCTCGTTTAGCTATTATTGTCCAGTATAATACCATCAATTAATAAATTGCTATTAACTACCTCCTATCAGCCATGTGGTCTTATAACAGAGGTTTTATATCCTATTATTCTCACAGTAATATTAATTAATCTCACAAATTAATTAATCTCACATTATTCATTGTTGAACATATACCCCAGTGTCTAGCCAAGCATACATTAGGTACTCAGTAAATGCTGAGTGAACAAACAGAAGTCAGTCAGGCATCAAGAGCAGAGTTGAGTTAAATGCACAGAAATATGGAACTCCTTACAATGTCATCAGAAGAGTACTGGAAATTAATCTGTGTGTTGTCAGCAAAAATTAACTCCACTACAAGGCCTCAATGTATACAATAGTGTGCAATTATTTTAAAACATTTTTTTAATTTTTTAAAAATAATGAATAGTTAACTGTTTTCAGGAATATAAAAATGTAATAGCAGCAAAAGGAAGACAAAAATTATACAACTATAATAACTTTTAAGACCTTTTACTCAAGTATAATCAATTCAATATCCACTGGTATGGATTATTAAATTAACTGATATATTTATTTATTTTATATTTATCCTCTAGGTGGCTATATTGTGTTATTTATGAGAGATAACATGGAGACGTGGTTAATAAAGCAGATACACTCAGTTCAGCTCAGTTTAGTCGCTCAGTCGTGTCCGACTCTTTGCGACCCCATGAATCGCAGCACACCAGGCCTCCCTGTTCACCACCATCTCTCAAAAAATAAAGTCTGACACTGTTTCCCCATCTATTTCCCATGAAGTGATGGGACCAGATGCCATGATCTTCGTTTTCTAAATGTTGAGCTTTAATCCAACTTTTTTGCTCTCCTCTTTCACTTTCATCAAGAGGCTTTTTAGCTCCTCTTCACTTCCTGCCATAAGGGTGGTGTCATCTGCATATCTGAGGTTATTGATATTTCTCCCGGCAATCTTGATTCCAGCATGTGTTTCTTCCAGTCCAGCATTTCTCATGATGTACTCTGCATATAAGTTAAATAAGCAGGGTGACAATATATAGCCTTGATGTACTCCTTTTCCTATTTGGAACCAGTCTGTTGTTCCATGTCCAGCTCTAACTGGTGCTTCCTGACCTGCATACAGATTTCTCAAGAGGCAGGTTAGGTGGTCTGATATTCCCATCTCTTTCAGAATTTTCCACAGTTTATTCTCAAGGGGATATAAATTTGAATGTTATAATCAGTATGACACTCAGCAAGTTACATTATGTCACTGAGTTCAGCTTGTTCATTTGTAAAAATGTGTATGATGGTTTCTTTAAGAAAACTGGAGATACCAAGGGAGCATTTCATGCAAAGATGGGCACAGTAAAGGAAAAAAATGTCAAAGACCTGACAGAAGTAGAAGAGATTAAGGAACGGTGGCAAGAATACACAGAAGAACTGTACAAAACAGTTCTTAATGACCCAAATAACCATGATGGTATGGTCACTCACTTAGAGCCAGACATCCTGGAGAGTGAAGTCAAGTGGGCCTTAGGAAGCATTACTATGAACAAAACTAATGTAGGTGGCGGAATTCTGGCTGAGCTATTTCAAATGCTAGAAGATGATGTTGTTAAAGTGCTGTACTCAATATGTCAGCAAATTTGTAAAACTAAGTAGTGGCCACGGGACTGGAAAAGGCCAGGTTTCATTCCAACCCCAAAGAAACGCAATGCCAAAGAATGTTTAAACCACCACACAATTGCACTCATTTCATATGCCATCAAGATTATGCTCAAAATCTTTCAAGCTAGGCTTCAGCAGTATGTGAACTGAGAACTTCCAAAGGTACAAGCTGGATTTAGAAAAGCAGAGAAACCAGACAAATTCCCAACATCCACTGGATCATAAAAAAAGCAAGGGAATTCCAGAAAAACATCTACTTCTGTTTCACTGACTATGCTAAAGCCTTTGACTGTGTGGATCACAACAAACTGTGGAATATTCTTAATGATATGGGAATACCAGCCCACATTATCTGCCTCCTGAGAAACCTATAGTCAGGACAAGAAGCAACAGTTAGAACTGGACGTGGAACAACAGACTGGCTCAAAACTGAGAATGGAGTATGTCAAGGCTGTATATTGTCACCCTGCTTATTGAACTTCTATGCAGAGTACATTATGAGAAATGCTTGGTTGGATGAATCACAAACTGGAATCAAGATTGCCGGGAGAAATACCAACAACCTCAGATATGCAGATGATACCATTTTAATGGCAGAAACAAAAGAGGAACTAAAGAGCATCTTGATGAAGATGAAAGATAGGAGTGAAAAAGCTTAAAACTCAACATTCGAAAAACAGATCATGGCATCTGGTCCTATCACATCATGGTAAATAGATGGGGAAAATGTGGAAGCTGTGGCAGACTTCATTTTCTTGGGCTCCAAAATCACTGCAGATGGTGACTGCAGCCATGAAATTAAAAGACACTTGCCCCTTGGAAGAATAGCTTATACAAATCTAGACAATGTATTAAAAAGCAGAGACACCACTTTGCCAATAAAGGTCTGTGTAGTCAAAGCTATGATTTTTCCAAGTCATGTATGGATGTGAGAATTGGAGCATAAATAAGGATGAATGCCAAAGAATTAATTGATCCTTTCAAACTGGGGTGCTCGAGAAGACTCTTGAGAGTCTCTCAGACAGCAAGGACATCAAACCAGTCAATCCTAAAGGAAATCAACTCTGAATATTCATTGGAAGGGCTTGTTGTAAAGCTGAACCTCCGATACCATGCCCAACTGATGTGAAGAGATGACTCATTGGAAAAAACCCTGATGATGGGAAAGACTGAAGGCAAGAGGAGAAGGGGGCAACAGAAGATGAGATGGTTGGATGGCATCACTGACTCAATGGACATGAGTTTGAGCAAACTCAGGGAGATAGCGAAGGACAGGGAAGCCTCGTATGCTACAATTCATGGGGTCACAAAAAGTCGGACACGACTTAGCAACTGGACAACAAGAAAAATGTGTATGATGATCATAGATTGCTGTGAAGATTGGGTGAATGATACATGCAAAGTACTTAGCACAACTGGTACACAGTAAGTGCTCAGTAAAATTAGTTAAGGTAATGTTTACAATGGTGAGAATTATAAGAACATGGCATTGATTACAGTCTATATAGGAGATGGAGCAGACACGTAACACGTTATAAGTGCCATAAGATAAAGCACTACCAAATATTATATCATGCATATAATCTTGCAGTAATGGCACAACATATGGAAAATAAAACACAAAGTCACATTATACTGAATAATTACTCCTATGTCTAAAACATCTCCATCAAGCATTCATTTCTCTCTATCCAGTAAAAAATACAACAGTACTCATCAAGTTTTTGGCAAGTAGCATACACTATTCCCCTGCACAGAAAATAATACCAGTTATATCTTAGTGAAACAGCTGAATCTCTACTAAGTAAATATCATGCCCAAAGGCTTAACAAAACTACCCAGATGAAATGAGTTTATATTGATCGGGTCCACCCTATCCAACAAACAAACCAAAAAACTAAAAAACAAACAACAAAAATGACTCTCACAAAACAGCTTGATGGAAAGACACTGGTATACAGCCCTAGTCAGTTTATCCCTTGATCTTTCTCTTACACAAAGTTAATACAAGTGTCAAGAAACAATCCTCCATTAATATTTTCACATTTTTGCACTGTCAGGGCTTTCTGAGCAACTCACTCTGGCACCTGAATTAAAGGATGTTCAAACAGCAAACAAGCCATATGGAAGACCCAGGAGAGATTCAGAGTCACTTCTGCTGAGATGACTTGTAAGTAAATGTAAGCCATTTACTTATATTCCAAAGAGTAACAGACTTAGGGACCCCACTTCTCCTCTTTCCAGAATGGATGTGCTTACATTTATAAAGCACCCCTAGAGAAGGGAATCAGAGAAGGTGATGGCACCCCACTCCAGTACTCTTGCCTGGGAAATCCCATGGGCAGAAGAGCCTGGTAGGCTGCAGTCCATGGGGTCGCGAGGAGTCGGACACAACTGAGTGACTTCACTTTCACTTTTCACTTTCATACATTGGAGAAGGAAATGGCAACCCACTCCAGTGTTCTTGCCTGGAGAATCCCAGGGATGGGGGAGCCTGGTGGGCTGCTGTCTATGGGGTCGAGAGTTGGACACGACTGAAGTGACTTAGCAGCAGCAGAGAAGGGAATGGGAACCCACTATTCTTGCCTGGAGAATTCCAAGGAAAGAGGAGCCTGGCAGGCTACAGTCCATGGGGTTACAAAGAGTCGGACATGACTGAGTGACTGAGCACGCACACACGTGAAGCACTACTCCCTCTTTTCCCTTCTCCTTCTCTCTCTCTACAGAGGAGAGGTAAATGTGCCAAATACTCTGTGTGTGTGTGCACGTGTATGTGCATGTGTGTGCGCGTGCATGTGTGCACACTGTCGTGTCCAACTCTTTATGACCCCATGGGCTATAGCCCACCAGGCTCCTCTGTCCTTGGAGTTTTCCAGGTAAGAATACTTGAGTGGTTGCCATTTCCTTCTCCAGAGGATCTTCCCAACTCAGGGATCAAACCCATGGTCTCTTGCATCTCCTGCTTTGCCAAGCGGGTTCTTTAGCAGCTGATCCACCAGGGAAATCTGCCAAATATCCTACATAAGTGCTCAAATTCCTAATCTCAAAATTCCTCTTCTGTGGCACTTCTTTCCATCTACATGAGGCAATGAGGAAACAGAGGTAAGATGCTCTCTGAATATTAAAAGGTCTGTCTCCAATCCAGAAGCTTTATAGGGATCCCACTCCAGTGTTCTTGCCTGGAGAATCCCAGGGACGGCGGAGCCCAATGGGCTGCCATCTGTGGGGTCACACAGAGTCGGACATGACTGAAGCGACTTAGCAGCAGCAGCAGCACAGATGTGAGTGGATAAATATATGGGAAATAGACAGACAGATAGATAGATAGAACTTAAGATAAACAGGTCAGACACACTCCTAGAAACTCATCTCTCCTTCCCATTGAGTCTGAGCTATGAAATCTAAGAGATGTGATAACAACTCCAAAATCCCTTGAACACACCTCCCCAAGGTGAGACATAAAAATAAACCGCAAGAAGCAAGTCAAGCATAAGGACACGCTAACATAGGTCCTGAATTAGATTTTGAAAACTCAGTGAACTCTTTCGACCCTGGCTAAAATACTGTCTGAAGAAACTTGGGAAAAGCATAACCATTAGAAGGGGTGACGGGTGTAAAGACAAACCAACATAAAACTAATAATATTCATGTGTCAGGTGGAAAAAATATAAGCACTCCCAGAGAAGCTTAAAGCTTTTATCATAACCATTTAGTAACTTTCCAATTCCAAAGAAAGGCAATGCCAAAGAATGTTCAAACTACCTCACAATTGCACTCATTTCACACAATAGCAAAGTAATACTCAAAATTCTCCAAGCAAGGCTTCAAAAGTACATGAACCAAGAACTTACAGATATTCAAGCTGGATTTAGAAAAGGCAGAGGAATCAGAGATCAAATTCCCAACATCTGTTGGATCATAGAAAAAGAAGAGAATTCCAGAAAAACATCTACTTCTGCTTCATGGACTACATTAAAGCCTTTGACTGTGTGGATCACTACACACTGTGGAATATTCTTAAAGAAATGGGAATACCAGACCACTTTACCTGCCTCCTAAGAAATCTGTATGCAGGTCAAGAAGCAACATTTAGAACTGGACACGGAACAATGGACTGGTTCCAAATTGGGAAAGGAGTACGTCACGGCTGTACACTGTCACCCTGTTTATTTAACTTGTATACAGAGTACATTATGCAAAATGCCGGGCTGGATGAAGCACAAATTGGAATCAACAATGCCAGGAGAAATATCAATGACCTCAGATATACAGATGACACCACCCTTATGGCAGAAAGTAAAGAGGAACTAAAGAGCCTCTTGATGAAGGTGAAAGAGGAGAGTGAAAAAACTGCCTAAAAACTCAACATTCAAAAAACTTAAGATCATGGCATCCAGTCCTATCACTTCATGGAAAATAGGTGGGGAAACAATGGAAACAGTGAGAGACTTTATTTTGGAGGGCTCCAAAATCACTGCAGATGGTGACTGCAGCCATGAAATTAAAAGATGCTTGCTCTTTGGAAGAAAACCTATGACCACACAGAAAGCATAATAAAAAGCAGAGACATTACTTTGCTGACAGAGATCTGTCTAGTCAAAGCTATGGTTTATCAAATAGTCATGCATGGATGTGAGAGTTGGACCATGAAGAAAGCTGAGCACTAAGAACTGACGCCTCTGAACTGTGGTGTTGGAGGAAGGCTGTTGGGAGTCCCTTGGACTGCAAGGAGATCCAACCAGTCAATCCTAAAAGAAATCAGTCCTCAATATTCATTGGGAGGACTGATGCTGAAGTTGAAACTTCAATACTTTGACCACCTGATATGAAGAACTGACTCATTAGAAAAGATCCTGGTGCTGGGTAATATTGAAGGCAGGAGGAGAAGGGGACGACAGAGGATGAGTTGGTTGGATGGCATCACCAACTTGATGGACACGAGTTTGAGCAAGCTCCAGGAGTTGGTGACAGACAGGGAAGCCTGGAGTGCTGCAGTCCATGGGGTTGCAGAGTCAGACACGACTTGAGTGACTGAACTGACCTGAACTGAATCTTGACATAAAGGGGAGGATATTCGTTTGTGATTTTATTCCTCACAGCAGATTCTTGTGGGGTGAGAAGGGAGTAATTACTAGGGCAGGGCTGCTCAACATAGAAGGTGGCAACTTGAACACATTAGGGACTATTTGCAAATGGAGATTTTTTATTTTATTAATTTTTGGTAGTGTTAATCACATTGCATCCTGCAGTAGTGTTGTCATTTCTCTAGCATGCACACAGTGAATTACTGAGCAGCTCTATGCAATGTGTCTCACATGCTCTGGCACTTCCATTTCATACTTCACAGTTTTAGTGTCACTTTGAGGTTTGAAATGCTTCACAGTTATTGGCTATATGTGGGTGCCAGAAAAAAAGTCGGCCTATATCACTGAAATCTCTGAAAAAGATACTGCAAGAATAGAAAATGGTTAGAGTCAGATGGGAATTTTTGTGCCACTAACATTCAGAACTTTATCAAGAATCAATTTACTTTTTATCAAAATCTAATTTATGTTTTACAGATGCATGAGTGCATACAATTTTTTTTTGCTCACCACATACAGTTCTTATGAAGTTAAATATAAACTTTTATTGATGTAGATAAGATTCTATAATTAAAAAGAAACTGAAAACACCATACATCTTTTCTAGCTTACAACTTGCCCATATGCTCTAACATAACAAGTCCAAAAGCCCCCATTCGGTCACCTGATCTAATCCAGTATAAATACTGAGTGAATTTCTATGCATATATCTTGAGGCATGTTTCAGTTTAATGTGTTAAAGTGAATCTATTTAAACAAAGATAGAATAAGTTGTATCTGCTGCAAATAAAAATGCATTAAGACTGATCATACACTGAACAATATATCGATGAATATCTCCAAATATTGACAAACTTTTACCATCAGTCTCTGTAAATACACACTTGATGATCTACTTCAGCCTGTATATTCTTACTAGGCATGACTTACTTTACACACACCCATAGAAGTTTGGCATTTAATCACCCAAATAATACATGAATATTTTTATTAAAATAATCTATCCAAAAGTCAACCAAAAAATTAAATAAATACAAAAATAAATAATGATAAACATGTTAAGATGCACAAAAGAGGAAGCTTCCCTCACAAAGGAAGCATCTAGAATGAGAATTTGTCACAAATCAAGCACTAAGTCAAGGTTTATCCTCTTCCTCCCCTTGTCTTTCCAACTGCACAAGATGCCTCCTCAAATTAAAATATCTGGTTTGTTTCATTACAAACAAAAACTGAAAGCCACCGGTAAGCATGAAAAGAAAGCAGAAAAAGAAATAAGCAAATACAGATTGAAATTCAAGCAGTGACATGTTCAAGCATGCTCTGAACAAGTTTTTAATATCTGAAATTATTTCCCTCTGACACTTTAAGAGAAGTTTTTCCTTGTGGGAAGAGGGAATTTATGCTTACAATGTGGCAATCTGAAAGATTACAGTTAATTGCTAGAAAGTAAGAGAATAACTTTTCCATCAAGGGCTTAACAAACAAAAATGACCAATAATGCTGACATGTTGCCAGAACTACTAAAAGTTCAAAGGAGCTGCTCTTCAAATAGTCCATCAGGAACCTACAGAAATCCTAAAAGCAGGTATGTGTAGGGAGGGCCAACCTCCACAGAATGGGCAGTGGCTGCAGGAAAAGCTATCGAGACAGAATGCTAGCATGATCTGGACTGTCTTACTTAACCCAAACTCTAACTTGACAAAACCACAATAAAAATGCAAAACCATCCCAACGGATTATATCTCACATTTGCAACTATCTCTTTAAATGCACACACAATCAAATGTTTAGCAACAACAACAAAAGACTTAAAACATACAACTTTTTAATAGGAAGGATAAAAGTAGGTAACTTAGAAAGCATTAATGTTACATTACTTAAAAGATTTTTTATTTAATTTGGCTACCTACAGCAGCCACTTGTACAATCTGACCCTAGCTTTCTTATAGCCCTAAAGTCCTAAAATTGTGCCAAGCATGAAATTAACAAAAAGTTGTCAAAATAAATGAATTGTAATTCATGTTAAGGTTAAAAGTAACACTTCCCAGGGGAGGTTTAAAACCAGGTAGGGGAGGAAATGGAAGAAATGGACCACAAAATACATGCAAAACTTTATAACTATCACAACTTCTCCCCAAAAGGTAGACAAGTATTGGTGTAAACATAGGCCACCACCTCTAACGGTGGTCTCCAAAGAGATATATAGGGCTTGAGGTCAATTATGTTTGCATATACTTTATTTAAAATTAGGAACGTGTTGCCCTTTGTGGATCAAAATTTTTGTCAGATGCCAAGGTGTGGCAAAAGCTAGAAAAATTATGGTCTGAGACATCAATAGATTAGAGAATAATACCTCATGCAGATTAAGAAGTCACTGCAATCCTGTTAAGAAAATAAAAATTCAGAATATTCTGGAGACAGCCAAAGAGTAAATGACTACTGTTAAAAGAAAATTAGACTAACAGTCAACCATAAGTTCACTGAGGCCGTTTCAATAAAAATATGAGACAATTTATAAGCGCCTCAGACAATCTAGAACCCTCTCCCTGTTTCACAACTCCACACTCACCACTTCCTACACCAAGAATGCCTTTCTCATGTATAAACATAAGAGGTATATTTCCAAATGCCTAATCTTTGTAAAGAATGAGAAAAGCTGGCATAAAAGTCTCTAATTTTCCAACCATTAAGGTCAGTACAAAATTTCTGAGCAGGTGTTCCAATATGTACCATTCTTTATCTATAGATTATATGTATATTGTACTTTACTAGCATATGTACATTATAAAACAAACAAAAATAGAATTAGACTCTGAAGACAGAAATGTAAACAAGAGCTTTGAACTATACAACTGGACAACCCTTGAAGTAAGCATTCCTTATTAAGAGTAGAGCAGTAGTTGGCAAACCATGCCGTTGTTTAGTCACTAAGCCATGCCCGACTCTTTTTGACTCCATGGATCGTAGCCTGCCAGTCTCTTCTGTCCCTGAGATGTTCCAGGCAAGACTCCTCGAGTGGGTTGCCATTTCCTCCTCCAGGGGTTCTTCCCAACCAAGAGACCAAACCCATGTCTCCTGCATGGCAGGCGGATTCTTTACTGCTGAGCCACTAGGGAAGCCCTGGCAAATTATGGCCAGGGCCAAATTCAGCCTCTCACCTGCTTCTGCAAATAAAATTTTATTGGACACACTCAAGCCCATTTGTTTACCTATTATCTATGACTTCTTTCATGCTACAAAACGAGATGAGTACTTGTGACATATGAGCCACTAAGTCAAGAGTATTTACTATCTGACCCTTTGCAAGAAAAGCTTGTCAACTCTCCTATTAGGATTGATTTCAAAGTACCTGACAAGGGAGAGTTCTGAGGCTGAGCATCTGAGATGGAAAGAAAGTAAAAGGTGGAAGTGACGGAGCTGCTAGGGATGCCAACCAAGTTACACAAAGGCATGGGAGAGGGATCCCCTCCCAGGATAAAGCTATCAGGGAGGGACTGACCACAGCATCACAGAGTAAGAAAACAGAACTTCACCACTGGTGAAAACAAAAGATCAGTCAAAAGGCGAAGAGGGACACAGTTGTCTTTCTAACTGGTATTTTTTATAACACCTCAATCAGAGGGTAGCTACCTCTCTCCATCCCAGCACAACTTTAGTTGGCACACCTTTTATTATCTCTGTCAGTACTGGCCATTAACTTCAAAATAGGAGCCAAGGAAATATTTAAGATATCAGTGGACATGATTTAATGTGAAGAATGAATAGCACAGATTATAATTCAGTCTCTCTCTCACTTACACACACACACACAATTCTAGTACTGGCATTCTCATTATATTCTTTTGGCTATAACAGAGGATTTTCTTAAATATGCTACTAAAGAGAATAGTTGGAATATGGAGAATTAAGACCTTCATTCATCAATATCTCTTCTTTCCCAACTTTTTGTATACTTAAAAGTCAATGCCAAAGATTCTAGCCTTTATTATTCTCCAGTATTAGTTCTGACTTTCCCAACTAGAGAGGACCTAAATGAACAAAGATGTCTGATATTCTTTTGTATGCCTTGTGTCACTTAGCATGGGCATGTGGTAATACACTCAATAAATAATATTTGATCAGTTTCATAGAGGTTATCCACATGAAATGCTACTAAATATCAAGACAGGTTTGCCCATTACTTTTTCTTTCAAAATTATTCTTTTTTAAAAAACTGTTTCAAGATGAAGTAGAAAGAACACAGGACTAGGAGTTTGGAAACTCTGATTCACAGGTGGTATAACAGACTAGCTTTACTGAGTTGAGCAAGTCACTGCATCTTCTTTGCTTCTCTTTCAGCATAATGATGGGTGAGAGCATCTGACAATAATACCCTATTGAGCTCTGAAAGCCTATACAACAAAATCACATTTAAGGATATAGTAAATCTTTTAAAATCATGTTATTCAAATCATGTTTTATAAGTGGCAGCTGGATGGCCAAGTCCAGAGGCAGAAATAGACTAGGGGGACACAGGATGCTCACAAAGTGTTGAATCAGAGTGTCTGATGGGTGTGCCTTCTCCAGTTCGTTGTCACCATTTCTCTCATTGATCACACTGGCTATTTCTCTGATACTTGCTGATCTGAGAAGGGATTTTAAGCTTGCAGTCCATGATTTAAAGAATTTATAATTCTGTTGTTATTTCAATACCTAGATTGATTATCCTATATTTGAAAAACAGAAATATACACTATTGGTACTAAACAAAATGTTAGAACACATAATAAAGCTTCCACCAATATCCTTGAATTCTTTTTCTTTTAGAATGCAATTGCCACGTGGCTTCCCACGTGGCACTAATGGTATAGAACTCACCTCCCAACGCAGGAGATATAAACGACGAGGGTTCAGTCTTTGGGTTGGGAAGAGTCCCTGAAGGAGGACATGGCAACCCACTCCAGTATTCTTGTCTGGGAAATCCCATAGACGGAGGAGCCTGGTGGGCTACAGTCCATAGAGTCAGACACAATGGAGTGCCTTAGCACTTACGTACACATCTATCTCTATAAAGATTAAATCATGAGCCCCTACAGCAGCTGACCTTTGACAGCAGCTGAAAGTTCAAGGTGGAGATCAGGAATGAAGCACTCTGTGCTCCAGGAAAAACTGGCAGGACAGATCCTCAGGATTTTTATCAGACCAATTCTTCCATCACCTCATATCTATAATAGAAAAGGACTAAAATCATTGATGGTGACACCTGCTCCTTATGACTAGCAGCAAGCCTCTGCCAAAATGTGTGCTTTACCACACATAACCCTCCTTCACTAAAATCATAACGCTGACCTTGCCCTGCCTCTTTGGGGTGGTTTCTCAGAACTGAGATGCTGTCTCCTGGGCTACAGTCCTCACTTAGCCCCAAACAGAACTTAACTCACAACTCTAACATTGTGCTTCTTTCCCCAGCTGGACAAAACATAGTGCAGTGACAAAAACACTGAATTTTATACACAAAAACCTTGAGCTGTCTTCTCTTTAATCACTACGACTTTTGACCTTGGGTGGCAGTTCACTGAGACTCTCTGGACCACTGCTTCCTTATTCATAAAATGGAGGTAGGGCAGTTAGGCTAAATTGTGTCTGATGTACATTTTCTCTCTACAACTCTGCAGTTCTATGATAACAGACAATTTGATGGTTTTGCCTATTTCCTAAAACTGTGAAAGCTATGGGTCTTTAGAAATAAAGAGATATATCTAAGTTAAAGGTGGGGGGTGGGAGTGGGTGAGGAAGATGTAGAAACACACTAGACCAACAGAATCAAAATACAGCAATAGATCAGCAAAGGAGAGTTAATTTCCTGAAATGTACATGGTAGTAAATAAAATAATGGAAAAGTCCTCACCACAGCACTGGGCCAGCACAACCTGACAATCCTTTAGCAGTAATGCAAAACAGGCTAATGGTAACAACATTAGACTACGAATTAAAAATGCTGTGTTGTGATTTTCGCTTCTTAGTTAAACACAGCCTCAGATTCCTCATTTGCTCAAAAGAGGGAATAAGAATGCTGTGAAACTACAAATTCATGTGCATAGAGTTTATGCATGTTACAACAGACACATATGGTTTGGAAGACAATGTGTCTTGAGTTCCTTCGTGTTGGAAGAGGTAGCCTACCATGGGTCCTGAGCACCCTGACAGTCATACTGGATCCCAAGACTGAGATGTTCTGGCCGCTCTTCACTCTGTACCCAGACTGTTCCTGAGGGTGGTATTCACAGCAGGCAACCCTGAGGACTGAAATGACACCTCCTCCAGGATAAGAGCACGTGGCATGGCAACCCACTCCAGTATTCTTGCCTGGAGAATACCATGAGCAGAGGAGCCTGGCGGGCTACAGTCCATGGGGTCGCAAAGAGTGGGACATGACTATTGCAAGTTAGCACACACGAATGCATGAATACATATTTCACTACCTTTTCTTAGTAGAGATCTAAGGTAAGTTCATTAGTCTCAGCAGAATAAAGAGTTCTATGTTTTCATCTAGAACCATGAAGAGAATGTTTGTGGTGTTTGCAATCTTCCTGGTTGTCACAACCTGTCATCCGTCAGCAAATTCCGTCACTACCACCAGTGAGCCATCCTACCCGTTGCTCAGCACTGCTGAAGACAAATGCCAGCACCTCAGCCCCTTTCTTCCTTCCTCACCCTAAAAATCAGAACTCCCCTGCCACCAATATTCAAAGCTAAGTGCTTATAGCCTCACTTCTGAGGTTCGGATTCTGAGCTAATTCTAGAACTGCCAAGCTAATTATAAAGCTTGTAATTGTGATGTTATCTAGCACCAAAACCCAAAATACATTGTCTTTGTGGAAACTTTATAAATGATATTTCTGTGCCTTAATTGCACTTGAAATTGTTATAGAAAATAGGCAGAGCTGAAAAGACAGTTAAATTGCTTAGGATTAGAGACAGAAACTGGGAGATTTAAGTGCCACCTCTACTATATTTTGTCAGAATGTAAATATAACTGCAGGTGCTTTAAAAAAAAAAAAAAGACAAGTATACCAATAAAAATCTTACATGCTGAATGCCAAGAAAGCAGTAACACTTCTATTATAAGCCATTTTATGTGATAATTGCCTTTTGAGAAATAGGGGTAGGGATATTATCACCAACAGAAAAGCTTTAATGAAATGCAAATTCTTGATTAGGATCATTTTCAAGTGAGGTAAACAGCTATTTGTAAATGATTATTTCTTTCTTTGTTTTCTCACCAGCTCTTATTTTTCATCACATTTCATACCATTATTTGTTTTAGGTAAAATATCTCAAACACCTTGACATACTTTTTCACTTTGCATCAGGAGTTGTATTTTTCTCCTGCTTAAAACTAAGTCAGCACGAGAAGACAAAGGATCGTTGAGAAACCATGATCTGCTGTTTGTCCCCCAATGGATTTGGCACTCGACCCTTGTAGCTCAGCAGGTAAAGAATCTGCCTGCAATGCAGGAGACCTGGGTTCAATCCCTGGGACAAGAAGATCCTCTGGAGAAGAGAAGGGCAACCCACTCCAGTATTCTTGCCTGCAGAATCCATGGGCAGAGGAGCCTGGCAAGCTACCGTCCATGAGGTCACAAAGAGTTGGACACGACTGAAGGACTAACACTTTCACTTATTGTTTATCTACAGAGACTTGCCAATGATATTAACCACCTCCCAGAACAGGAATCTGACTCATGTGCAGCCAATCATGACGCTCTAGGCTGTAAAGCTGACCAGCAGACACCAAGGCCAACTAGAGAACAGAACCTGGCCTCACTCCTAATTCAGACGCTTTCTAATGAAAACCGTATTTCCCAGTGTATTTGATGTCAACAACACTTGTCACAGTTGTTCCCTAGCAGTTTACTAAGTAGTTAAGGTTTTATTAACTTTTGAAAGTCACATGATACACGAAACTCTAAAACCAGATGACACCCTTGGTCACCAACGTCACTTGAACACACTCACATAAAACTATAGCATTAGTTTTCAGATAACCATGAGCAAATGTATCATACTAAGCTTTAGACTCCCTCCCCGTGTCATGATGAAATATGACCTTTTGACTGAAGGGAAGGAAAAGAGGGGAGGGAACACTGTCAACCCACTCATATTCCCAAATAAATTTTCTTTTGCAAATGCACTTTGCAACTTCTTTAACTCAATGGACCAACCATCAGCTTTTCTGTATCAACATATATGAGTCTTTCAAGTCATTAATAATGTGCCTGCTATTTTCTGGTTTACCTTATGTTTTCACACAGGAGTTTCATTTGGACCTTGTAGCAATATAGTCAGCAGTTAATTTTTATTATCACCATTTAACTGAGGATCCAATGTGTTAAATAATTTGACCAGATCATGCAGCAAGAAAACCAGACTTTGATTTTTTTTTTTTTTTTTTTTAGCTTCTATACTTGGAATCCTTCCCAAGCAGATACAGAAAGTTTGTTAAGTATGAGAAGATACATAGAGTTTATTAAGTATGACATGCTTATTAGACTCCCATTTTCTTTCAAGTACAGATCATCATTCTGGACTATGGTCATCATATGGACACACAGATTCAAGGTATCATCACCCACCCTCTCCAGCCACAAAAGCTGCCTCTTTAAGCAGTGCAAGTATTCCCTCATGGATGGGGTGTTTATTTCAGGGCTGAAGACATGGGAACAAACCTAGGAAGATGTGAAATTCACTCCAGGTTCAAGAAAATAAAACTGGAGGCCAAACAACACTTGAAAAACATTCCTTTTGCAAAGATGAGAGTTACCCGAATCTTTAGATCTGGATGATTAAAATTTCTGTAGGGGAAAAAACGATTAGATAAGCCACAAACTTGATTTTACGGCAGATGCCATGAAACCTCTTCTAGTATAATATGCTTGTAAGTAAATAAAATCAGCTGCAAAAGGCAGATTTGAGGAAACTTGGGTTCCAGCTATTGGGATTCTCTTTTTCTTTTAAACAAGGCAAAAGCACTATGTTCAAAGTTTTAAAAGTCTTCATTTAAAAGCCAGGAACTAAATGGCTTGGGTAGCATAAACCCAAGGCCTGGGTAACTGTAGTTTGGGATCCTCATATTGTAAACACACAGTGTCACTGCTAAATTCTATCTAATCACACAACCATTTTATTTTGGAAACTGTCCAGGAACACCAAGAATATGTTTATGGTCATTTTGGGCAGTTCACTGCTGGCTCAGCAAAGCAGTCATGCCCTCATCTCTTTCCCAGAAATAGTCCATCTTCTGTCACCGTCTTGCTGCTGCCCCTCCCACTCACGGAAACCATCATCTCCTGTCAAAGAATGTGGTATTGTTAGAAACGAGTCTCTGGGTAGATATGGAATGGTTACCATTTTCACAATGAAAAGAAAAGAAAGCAACTGCCAAAGTGCATCCAGAAGCTAACAATCTAACATTTAAACTATCTGTGTTAATACTAGCTATCTTTTCATATTTACTGTCATATATATATGTGTGTGTGTATGTGTGTGTGTGTGTGTGTGTGTTCATTTTCTTGAGCTCTCCATATCATAGCACGTTAGGCCCCTCAGACGTCATTTCTTTTCTGGGGCGATTTCTAAAATGAATCATGTCTTTGTGGCTTTGGTCATACAGGAACTCAAAAGCTGGTCGTCAAACACTTCACTGCAGACCCCTACAAGCAACCAGGGCTGAATTACCTGGCTGCCACCACTCCCTGGCATGCTTTTCTTTTTATCCACAGGATGCCTCTGTGAGGACACTGCCACTTGAGACCAGCTTTGGAAGAACTGGAAAATCATTTGATTGCTACAGGATATAAGTGACAAAGGTGTCTTTTTCATTATTACGTAAGAGTGAGGTTGGGCACTTTCAATGTCACCTCTCTTCTGAAAGATCAAAGTTCTTCATGACAATAGAACAGTCTTCCAAAGCAGCAGGATGAGATGAGTTTAACGAGGCCATCTGAGACCCAGAGAAAACTGACTTGCTCAAGGGAGTAAGGAATTAAGGAAAAGATTCAGAACCATTTCCACACAACCAGAGCACTTGGGAGACCATCAGTCCTCCAAGAAACTCGGACTGCTCCTAATGTCACCAAGAAAGAGGATGTAGCCCAGCACAGAAGTGGAANTTAACGAGGCCATCTGAGACCCAGAGAAAACTGACTTGCTCAAGGGAGTAAGGAATTAAGGAAAAGATTCAGAACCATTTCCGCACAACCAGAGCACTTGGGAGACCATCAGTCCTCCAAGAAACTCGGACTGCTCCTAATGTCACCAAGAAAGAGGATGTAGCCCAGCACAGAAGTGGAAGGAGTTTGCAAGCCTTGGTTAGAGTCAGAAAGATCTCAAATCCTGGTTCTGTCATTACCATCCATGCCAGGAGCTGGAAAACCCTCTGAGCCTGAGTTTTCTTTTCTGTGGAACACAACTAACAATCTGCCTCTCTTGCGAGACTTTAGATAATGTGTGGCTTAACATAGTACCTAATAATTAGTGATGAAAGTGAAAGAGGAGAGTGAAAAAGTTGGCTTAAAGCTCAACATTCAGAAAATGAAGATCATGGCATCTGGTCCCATCACTTCATGGCAAATAGATGGGGAAACAGTGGAAACAGTGTCAGACTTTATTTTTGGGGGCTTCAAAATCACTGCAGATGGTGACTGCAGCCATGAAATTAAAAGACACTTACTCCTTGGAAGGAAAGTTATGACCAACCTAGATAACATAGTAAAAAGTAGAAATGTAACTTTGTCAACAAAGGTCCATCTAGTCAAGGCTATGGTTTTCCCAGTGGTCATGTATGGATGTGAGAGTTGGACTAGAAAGAAAGCTGAGCACCAAAGAATTGATGCTTTTGAACTGTGGTGTTGGAGAAGACTCTTGAGAGTCCCTTGGACTGCAAGGAGATCTAACCAGTCCATCCTAAAGGAGACCAGTCCTGGGTGTTCATTGGAAGGAATGATGCTAAGGCTGAAACTCCAATACTTTGGCCACCTCATGTGAAGAGTTGACTCACTGGAAAAGACCCTGATGCTGGGAGGGATTGAGGGCAGGAGGAGAAGGGGACGACATAGGATGAGATGGCTAGATGGCATCACCAATTTGATGCACATGAGTTTGGGTGAACTCTGGGAGTTGGTGATGGACAGGGAAGCCTGGCATGCTGCGATTCTTGGGGTTGCCAAGAGTCGGACACAACTGAGTGACTGAACTGAACTGAACAATTAGTAGATGTTCCACATATTATATTCCTTAGCCCCTCTGTGCTATTTTCCATTAATCAGCTTCCAAGGAAACAACAGTGGAAGCATTTTAAGTTTCTCAAAATCAGTTTGTAGAGATATATAGAGATTGCCAAGCATTCACTGAGAAATTAAAAAGCAAAGGTCATTAAGGGGTCATTTATTAATAGAATTACAACCAAGAATCCAAATCTATTTTTGAATACTACTTAAAGGTCACAACTTAGGGTTTAGTGTAGCTGGAAATCAAAAACTTCAGTAGAATCTGCCATCAACTCCATCACATTGGAAGCACTTGTGTATTAAACATGTGGTAACACTTTATGTGTATTCATGAATGTCTCTACCGTGACTACATGGAACACTTTTCTGATTCATCCTAAGTATAGTCAGAGTACTCACTGGACTTCTGGAATAGGTGAAAAATAAAATAAAATAAAATGTCTCTAAAAAAATGTTTTGACTCATTGAGATGGGATCAAAACCAGATGGATTTGGCAGTGGGCTCATTGCCCTGGTTCTCGGGCTGCTTCAGAGCAGTGCCAGCTCAAAGAGGGGATGATCAATGTCACACACTGCACATTTCAGGCACTAATAGATCTTTGGCTCCAGATTTCCCGGAGTTCGCAGGGAATGCCAGAACACACATGCTGTGAGAGAAGCGTTTTGGAAGCATCCATGCAAGCCAAAGAAATGAAGAATTGCCTTGAGCACCAAATAGCTCAGGCAACAGCTGTTTCATATCGGACAGTGATTAGGATCAACCTCTTTCTTCTGCACAGTGACCACCACAAGTCACACACACACGGTCATCTTAAGGTGTAACATGGGCATCAGCATCTTATAACAGAAGTTATATTAAGTATCCACTCAACATTACATGGACTTTGAAGAACCAACAGGCTTGCTTAAACCTGGTTAGAAATTTACACACACACTTAACACTTACTCACACCCCCCTCACTGCACTAGTCAACAAATGTTTATTGGATATCTTTCAGGCTCTAAATGAGCCTGTCATTTTGCTGCTTAGGCACTGGGAATACAAATGCAAATAAGACATATAGGATCCTTGCCTTCTAAAGGCTTATTATCCAGCAGGGAATCCAGATCAATACATGGGTAAAGTATCCAATAGATATTTTTGGAGCTACAAATAGGAGGACCTAATGCTCCTCCAACATGGAACTAAAGATATTTCCGCCTTATCCTGGGAGGCTTCACATCTCATGAGGCTACTGACCAAGCTACTCTTACAATGCCAGCTAAATCAGTACCTCTGTAGTAAGAGCTATGAAGATAGCATTTTTATTTTAAAAATTATTTGACCCTATGGACCTACTGTATAGCACAGAGCACTAAATTCAATATTTGCAACAATTTATAAGTGAAAAGAGTCTGAAAAAGGATACATATATATGTATATAAAAACATAACTGGATCACTGTATTATAAATCTGCAACTAACACAACATTGTAAGTCAACTACACTTCAATTTTTTAAAATATTTGATCTGAAATATAAATTATCTTGGTATGTTCTGGTACAAATCAACTGATTAGGTCACGGTACATATAAGCGGCATCATCAGAGGAACTGAAAGAAGTTTATGAAGACACTGACTGGCCAAGGTTTGCTAATAGTAATGGCAGCTAGCAAAATAAGGAATATTGACTTGTTGATAATATGATTATCTTGTACTGAACTTCTACTAAAAGAAAGAAAATTATGGAAGCTAAAACATATGTTCTTATAAATACAAGAATATTTTTGCTTAATATAACATGTCCTTCTTCTTCTGCCTGATCCCTGCCCTCACAAAAAGATGACTTATATGGGGTTGTTTGTCCCATGCAGCCCCATTCCCCCAAACCCCTCCTGTTAGTAGACTTTGCTGTGAGGTTGGCTTAAACGGCCATAAGGGTACCTTATCACCATCACTCTTGTCCTGACTGGCTTTGGTATCACCTAACCCAGTCTAGGGCATTCATGCCCTTCTTCTGGAAACCAGAGCATTAATAAATGAGTTAAGTGTGTAGACAGAAGTCAAAAGTTCATGTCAACCTGGGACTGAGGCACCTTTGTTTGTATATAAGATGAGAAGAAACCCATGTGTGAGGAAAAGCAGAGGGAAGCATCCTATCCAGAGAGGCAGATGAGAGATCTCAGTTCCTGGGGGATTTCAGTTCTCATGAGGCCCTGCTGTAGTTTATGCTCCTATTCTTTGCATTTAGCAAGATCTGAAACTTAACATAGGTTCCCTTATCAGCTCAAGTCTACCCTGTGCACTGCATAAATGCATAAGAAGAGCTGAAGCGGATGATTTAAAATTGACTCGCAATGACCTACCTTCATCACTTCCCTCCATTCTGATAGTCAGTTCTTCCTCTGAATTCATTCATAAATAATATCCATTGAGTATCTAACAGGCTGGGGTATGAGTTATTAAAAACAAACTACTGTCAGTCCTTAAGGAGCCTTATGTGGCTCATGTTCACACCTTAGTCTTCTTCATCACCAGCCACTGCTCCTTGATGAGTCCATCTGAAGCTGCCTACTCTCTAATTGTGCATGCCCAGTTACTGAGGCACATCTGACTCTTTGAGACCACATGGACTGGAGCCTCATAGGCTCCTCTGTCTATGGGATTTTCCAGGCAAGAATACTGGAGTGGGTTGCCATTTCCTAATCCAGGGAATTTTACCAACCCAGGGGTCAGACCCTCCATCTCCTGAGTCTTCTGCCTTGCAGGCAGAGTCTTTACCAGTTGAGCCACTAGGAAAGCTCTGGATGGTCCAATGGTTAAGAATATGCCTTGCAATGCAGGGGACATGGGTTTGATTCTTGGTCAGGGAATGAAGATCCCATGTTCTGTGAGGAAGCTAAGCCCATGTGCTGAAATTAAGACTTGATGCACCTAAATAAATAAATATTTGGCTACCCGCGAAACAGGAGACATAGGATATACGGTTCAATTTCTGGATCAGGAAGTT
Source organism: Cephalophus harveyi (assembly GCA_006410635.1). Lineage (NCBI taxonomy): Eukaryota > Metazoa > Chordata > Mammalia > Artiodactyla > Bovidae > Cephalophus > Cephalophus harveyi. The sequence continues at coordinate 185,663 of SJYT01044892.1, forward strand.
CACCTGGATGAGGAAATAGCAACCAAGTCCAGTATTCTTACCTGGAGAACTCCATGGACAGAGGAGCCTGGCGGGCAACAGTCCACAGGGCCACACAGAGTCAGACACGGCTGAGTAACTGGGCATGCACACACTCTCTAATCACGTCCTTCTATTTATTCCCTATGACTAACAATTTTTGACCTCTACCAGACCTGCAATTCACTGATAGGACCATCTCTTCACTCTCCCTTGCTACCTTCATATCTTAAGCCAGCTTAAATTCCATAGTCATGCCTTATGATCACTCTGTCATAGACTCCCAACTCCATTGTCCCTTCCCCTCATTCTGTCATCTTCATTTGATAAAAACACAAAACCCTGACCTATTCTGGCATTTACACCCAAAACAACTGATGTGATGGGAGAAACAAAAACACAATTGGTCTAATTTTCCATTCATTAACAAGAACACAACTGGACCTGAATGTCATCCAGTATTCACAGAACACTCTAATCCATTCACTCTCCCCTCTCTAGTTCATATATTCTGCTCTCTCTTCAAACTTTCAGGACTTTCCCCTGACCTTACCTAGAGCTGATATCCTTACTTTCAATTTCACTGGGGAAACAAAAGCAATCAAAAGATGCTGCCTTCCTGACAGCATCTGTGTCCATATACCCTGTGTGACTTCTCATTACTGCAGGCAAAAATCACCCACATTCCAATCCCTCTTCTTTCACAAACAGCTCCCACTCACTCTCTTTCTCAAGGATACTGCTCTGGCAATCCTCCCTTCTCTTTCCTTTATTAGTGATTTTTCTCCCTTCTCTTGATTGTTCTGCTCAGAAATGTCATTCCTCCTATCTTAAAACAAAAGACCTACTCTGTCTTGATCTCACCTCCCCCAGTAGGCACCCAACTTCTGTGACCTCCTCTGCAACTCCTTGAAGTAGTTCTTATGCTTGTTGTCTAATTTCTCTCCACCGTTCTTTGTAACTGACCTCTCTCGAAACAGCAGATGTGGAGATCATTGCTAAGTTCAGTGTGAATTTTCAGTCCTCATCTTACTTGATCTATAAGCATAATTTGGCATGGTTGATCAATCACTCTCTGCTCCTAGAAACACCCTCTCACTCAGTTGCCAGAACACCTTGGTGTCCGGTTTTGGGTTTGTCTTTTTTCTTTCCTCACTTAATGTTCCTTCCTTAGGCAACGCTGCTAGTTTCCCCTCATGTCCCTGACCTCTAAATACTCCACAGGTTACTCCTTGGGCTCCTCTAACTCACTCCCATGGGTTTATCATCTAACCTCTGGACATTAACTACTATCTATAAAATGAAGTATCACAAAGTGACACCTGAGTCTAATCCTCTGCCATGAATTCCAAACCCAAATGCCAACTTTCTATTCAATATCTCCAACCAGATGTTTAACAGACATCTCAGACAGTAAATGACTGAAACCACATAAGAATCAAATCTCTTCCCCCATACACTCCCTCATCTTGGTAAATGGCAACTCCATCCTCAGTAACTTGGGGGAAAAGCATTTATGTTTGGGATTTAATATGAAGGTAGAAACTTCAATAGAATTTGCTGATAGATTGGTCATTTTTGACTCTTCTTTTTCTCTGCAATAACATGCAATAACCATCTCATCAGTAAATCCTTTAGAAGAGTCTATCTTCAAAACAAACCTAAAACCTGAATGTTTGCCATCACCCATGTCACCACCTCACTATTTCTATTTTGCAACAACATCCTCCAACTGTTCTGCTTCTAGCTTTGCCTCTCCATCAGTGATAGAGTCATATCTTAGGCACTGAAACATAATACTTGTGGGGACACACTAAAGAAAGTATCTATAAAAGCATAAATACAAAATGAGGTATGACAGTCAATACTAGTTGCCTGGAAAATCCCATGGACTGAGGAGCCTGGTAGGCTGCAGTCCATGGGGTCGCGAAGAGTCGGACACGACTGAGCGACTTCACTTTCACTTTTCACTTCACGCATTGGAGAAGGAAATGGCAACCCACTCCAGTGTTCTTGCCTGGAGAATCCCAGGGACGTGGGAGCCTGGTGGGCTGCTGTCTATGGGGTCGCACAGAGTCGGACACGACTGAAGCGACTCAGCAGTAGCAGCAGCAGCAGCAGTCAATACTAGAATTAAAGAAGTGGGATTTTTGTGGTTATCAACACAAATGACAAATTCTAAAAAACTGGCAAATAACCACATTATAAAATCCAGAAAAATAACAGTAACTTTGTTAAATAATGATCATATACACTATACACTTTTTTCTACTTTCTGACTTTATAGTTTTTGGTTACTTCTTTATGTAACAAAAATTTCTTATCTTCCATAAAAAGAATAGAAAGATAATTCAGTCTTTCTTCTATTATGGTTGATCAGTTTTTCAAAAAATACTCATAGCTGGGATGCATAAAATATGTAACTTCATTTCCTTTATCCTGTAGACTTTGGGGAAACATCAAGGGATTTTAGAGGGAAAAGAGTGTAGGATTCGTATTTTACAAAAAAGAAAAAAAAATCATTCTGGTATTTCTTTGTTTAAAGATCAAGTTAGGTTTACACCAAAGGCGGGGGGAAAAGTTAGAGGAACACATTAATAATGTAGGGTCAAAATGACAAAAGACTTTCTATTACTATAAATGTGTTACAGTCTTAAGATTCTTTAGCTGATGGGATACCAATGAAAAAAACTCCATTTCAGAATTAGTAAAAAGAGAAGTAATTTAAGTTAGCGTCCAGTGATTTCTTTATGTAAACATGTATCCATCTCAGAAAAGTATGTCTCACAAAGACAACTAAGATTCTAATAAGAAATTCAGCCTTAACTGTTCAAAGTTATTAACTGGACTCAATTTACTAGTTAAGATGTGATGATCAGATTTGTGACTGAAAAATGTTAAAGTAATAGAAATGTTAGTGATTGGGTTTGACTAACTTCTACAAAGTAGGACAGAAACAATTATGGGTCCCTACAATGTATAATACATTGAGAGGAAGAAAATGTTCCATGGCTTACACTTTTTTTAACATCCCAGAGTGCCCAGCACTGCTAGGAGGAAATTACATGCCGCTCAGTAAAAGATTTTATTACCTTAACACCCAGCTCATGACCATTCCTCTTCCAAACCCTCCAAAAGGTAGGTAGACCTCAGATTCTAGGAAAATCTTACAAGTAGCATTGGAGAAGGAAATGGCAACCCACTCCAGTGTTTTTGCCTGGAGAATCCCAGGGACGGGGGAGCCTGGTGGGCTGCCATCTATGGGGTCACACAGAGTTGGACACGACTGAAGTGACGCAGCAGCAGCAGCAACACAATGGCCTCTGATGATAGGAATCTGTTTCACAGAGCACAGAGAGATTTACTCTTTCTCTTCATTCAAAAGTACAAGAAACAGGAGGGTACACCTAGAAGGAACAGTTCAAAGCTTTGGCTGGTGAGAGTAGAAAGCTTGTAACACTTCAGCCCCTTCCTCACTCTGATGAGTAGGGTCAGGCTGGACTCAGTCCTTCTGGAGTTTTTCCAGCCTGCCAGCATGGAGCCAGCAAGTACACTCTCCTATGTGCTACCAGGTTGAGTTAGAGGACACGTCCTACTCTGTGTAGAGGAAAGGAGCGGCAGGTGTTTACTGGCAGATCTGCCTGGGACTGAGAAGGTGAGTTTAATTCTAGGAGAGCATTAACAAGCTACAGGGCTGCTTATCCAGAGCGAGGTTCTCTCAACAGCTTTCTCTGTAAGAAAATAAACATCTGAATCTCCATTTGCCCAATTCTTGCTTCTCAGGTGGCACTAGTGGTAAAGAACCTGCCTGCCACTTCAGGAGACATAAGAGACATGGGTTCGACACGGGGTTGGAAAGATCCCTTGGAGGAGGGCATGGCAACCCACTCCAGTATTCTTGCCTGGAGAATCCCATGGACAGAGGAACCTGGCAGGCTACAGTCCATAGGGCTGCAAAGAGTTGGACACGACTGAAGCAATTTAGCACACACAAGATGTGTATAAGAGACAGTCCCTTATCAGCTCAAGGAGGAGGGCATGGCAACCCACTCCAGTATTCTTGCCTGGAGAATCCCATGGACAGAGGAACCTGGCAGGCTACAGTCCATAGGGCTGCAAAGAGTTGGACACGACTGAAGCAATTTAGCACACACACAGAGAGATGCATCTTTCCATTCAGTTGGTTCTAAACTCAGAAGAGAAAACACAGTGTCAATTATAACCCTGGTTTTCATACCCACTGCCAGAAGAAAAAAAGAAATCAAAAACCTACAATATCTGCATTTTTTGAAAGACAAAAAGGGTAATACACTGCTACTAACCTGAAAGTTCCATGAGAGTAGGACCCATGACACACAGTATCTAGTTCAAGCAGGAGCTTAACAGAGACTCCTCATTCATGAATGAGGAAATGAAAGTTGAAACGATCAGCTCATTGATCACACTTTAGTTCAGTTCAGTCACTCAGGCGTGTTCGAGTCTTTGCAACTCCATGAA
>SJYT01044896.1:0-17341 GCA_006410635.1 Cephalophus harveyi
AAAGATAACATTGTCATAGATGAAGAGATCCAGGCTCTCGTTAATTAACTCAAGGTCAGAAAGTTCTAAGTGACAGAATCTAGGTTTGAATTCAAATTTATTTTTCAATAACATTCATTAGTACCTACTGTGTACCAAGATGTATACTAGGTACAGGGGATCCAGAGGAGCATAAGACACACAAAGCTTTTGTGAGATCATTTTTGTTTTAGTAGAGGGAAACAGATACTAAGTAACAGGCAACAGTTAGAGCCTGACATGGAACAGGACTGGTTCCAGATTAAGAAAGGAGTACAGTAAGGCTGTATATTGTTACCCTGTTAATTTAACTTATATGCAAAGTACATCATGCAAAATGCCAGGCTGGATGAAGTACAAGCTGGAATCAAGATTGCCCAGAGGAATATCAACAACCTCAGATATGCAGATGACACCACTCTAGTGGCAGAAAGTGCAGAGGAACTAGAGTGGAAAAGTTGCTTAAAACTCAACATTCAAAAAACGAAGATCATGGCATCGTTTCCCATCACTTCATGACAAATAGATGGGGAAACAATGGAAACTGTGACAGACTTTATTTTCTTCAGCTCCAAAATCACTGCAGATGGTGACTGCAGCCATGAAATTAAAAGATGCTTGCTCCTTGGAAGAAAAGCTATGATAAACTTAGCATATTAAAAAGCAGAGACATCATTTTGCTGACAAAGGTCCGTGGAGTCAAAGCTATGGTTTTTCCAAAAGTCATATATGGATGCGAGAACGAAAGTCACTCACTAGTGTTCGACTGTTTGCAGTCCTGTGGAGTCCCACCAGCCTCCTCTGTCCATGGAATTCTCCAGGCTAGAATACTGGAGTGTAGTAGCCATTCCATTCTCCAGGGAATCTTCTCAACCCAGGATTTGAACCCAGGTCTCCTGACTTGTAGGATTCTTTACTGTCTGAGCCACCAGGGAAGCCCAAGAATACTAGAGTGGGTAGTCTATCCCATTTCCAGTGGATCTTCCCAACCCAGGAATCAAACCGGGGTCTCCTGCATTGCAGGCTGGACCATAAAGAAGGCTGAGCTCCAAAGAATTGATGCTTTTGAACTGTGGTGCTGGAGAAGACTGTTGAGAGTCCCTCAGACTGCAAGGAGATCAAACCAGTCAATCTTAAAGGAAATCAACCCTGAATATTCAATGAAAGGACTGATGCTGAAGCTGAAGCTCCAATACTTTGGCCTCCTTATGCGAAGAGCTGACTCATTGGAAAAGACCTTGATGCTGGGAAAGATTGAGGGCAGGAGGAGAAGGGGATGACAGAAGATAAGATGGTTGGAGGGCATCACTGACTCAATGGATGTGAGTTTGAGCAAAGTCTGAGAGACAATGGAGGACAGAGAAGTCCGGTGTGCTGCCAGTCCATGGGGTCACAAAGAGTCAGACAAGACCTAGTAACTTAACAATGAACAACGGGTAAATATTTATATATATTTATATACAATTATTATATATATTTTACCTATTAATAATTATGTAAATAATTTTATATATTTATATAATTTTTTCAGAAACTAAGAGAGTTATGAATAACTATCTCAGACATACTCCTTTAAAATGTAGGGAGAGTACAGGAATGCAAATCCTTGATTAAACTAACACTTCTGGAGAGTTCAAAGGAACAGAGCTACTGACCACAGAGGTTCTACTGCTTAAAAAGAAAAGAAACTGAAAGTATTTTGAGGTAGCAATATTAATTTAAATCATCTCCCAGAAACTGGTAACATTGTTACCAAACAAAAAGATACCAGCAGGTCCTCTCAAAACTTCCAACCCAAAGCCTGAGGGACTTAGGAAAGCCTGTGCAGTCTGTTCTGTTCATCTGGGACTACTTCCCTTCCCCGACCCCACTCCCTGTCTCTGCACCCCATTCATCACTTCACTATTGTTCAGCCAAAAGATACTGAGGGCAAAGATGGTTCTGGCAGGCTTTCCTGGCAAGGTGAGGGTAGAAAAATAATTTAACCACTGATGTTAACAGAAGTCGGGAGCTGAGAATGACTGGTAAAAATGTAAGGAACTTAAGTTTTCCGTCTCAGCCTCATAATTTGGGGGTAAACTTCCTCAATCCACAATGACGTCCTGTTTCTTGCCAGCTAAAATTCTTTCCCCTGTCAATCAGTATCACTTTGGTTGACAGTAAGGCATGTGGATTTCATCAGGACTTTATTTAAATAGAATCTCAGGGAGACAGTTCTCTTTGGGTTTAGAACATATACACAGCATGCTTCTTTATAGAGTAACCTTACAATAGAGGTATGTATAAGAGAAATTTATGATACTCTAATTCTTCCATTGTCAAAGGTGAAATGGTACAATTGCATCAATAAGCTTTAGTGAAAACAATTTCTGATTGCAATGCTCCTTTTACACCATTAAGACAGAAGCCACCACTGGCAGGGTCTAGCAAGAAGAGTATGGTTTCCCCTCAAAGTAACTTTGCTTCTAGTAAGAGGTTTAAATTTACCATATTTGGTTTTGAGAGTCTTTTCTTGTTTTAAATTTTATTGAAGTATAGTTGATTTACAATGTTGTGTTAATTTCTTCTGTACAGCAAAGTGACTCAGTTATACATATTTTTTTTTCATATTCTTTTCCTTTACAGTTTATCACAGGATACTGAAAATAGTGGTCTGTATAGTCAAAGGTCTATGTAGTCAAAACTATGGTTTCTCCAGTGGTCATGTACAGATGTGAGAGTTGGATCATAAAGAGGGCTGAGTGTCAAGGAACTCATGCTTTCAAATCATGATGCTGGAGAAGACTCTTGAGAGTCCCTGGGACTGCAAGGATATCAAACAAATCAATCATGAAGGAAATTAATCCTGACTATTCATTGGAAGGACTGTTGTTGGAGCTGAAGCTCCAATACTTTGCCTACCTGATGTGAAGAACTGACTCACTGGAAAAGACACTGATGCTGGAAAACCTGAAGGCCAAAGGAGAAGGGAGCAATAGAAAACGAGATGGCTGGATAGCATTACTGACTCAGTGGACATGAATTTGAGCAAAGTCCAGGAGGTAGTGGAAGACAGAGGAGCTTGGCGTGCTGTGGTCCTTGGGAGTCACAAAGAGTCAGACACAACTTAGCAATTAAACAACATTAACAATGACAACAACACTGAATATAGTTACCTGTCCTCTACAATAGGACCTTGTTGTTTATCCCTCCTATTGATACTTTTCTCGATGTATGGAATGACAGAATGCCTCCCACCCCTCTTTCACCAGATCCCCCATGAACATCTCCTAAGAGAGGGCACAGTTAGGCCTTCTATGAGTCTCTGCATAATTCTGAAGTGACATCCACTTCCCAACTTTAAGAAATTGTTGGTTTATCTAGATAAATCAAGACTGATCAATACAAATTAGCATAAACATACACAGTTCTTTGTTTGTTCTCTATTTCCAAAATTGATTTAAGATAGCTTGAAATAAAAAGAACAGAAAATTCTGTGACGCTGACCTTGGTATCCTTCCCCATGGACTGTAGCCCACCAGCCTCCTCTGTCCATGGAATTCTCCAGGCAAGAATACTGGAGTGGGTTGCCATTTCCTTTTCCAGGGGATCTTCCTGACATAGGGATTGAACCTGAGTCTCCCACACTGCAGGCAGATTTCACCAACTGAGTCCACCTGAGTTTCTCACACTGCAGGCAGACTGTTTACTGAGACACAAGGGAAGCCCCTGGTATCCTTCCAGTGCACTTCTATTCAATCCACGGCACTTGATTTCATAGAATGAACAGTTTCCTTTTTTCTGGATGATGTCATTATTTTTCCTCTTAAATTCAATTCATTTACTTAATTCATTAAATATGTATTACTTTAACATCTTTCAGAAATAAAATAAACACTAAAAGGTCATACAGTGAAAAGTCTGTCTCTTACCTCTGTCCCATATGCACCTACTTCCACCTTCCTACTCTCAACACCCTAGCAGAAGCCACTCCTGTGAATTTCTTTTGTATCCTTTGTGAGTTTCCTTAAGCATATTCAATGTACAGACAAACCTCAGAGATATTGTGGGTTCAGTTTCAGACCACTGCAATAGAGCCTCAATATTGAATAATGCAGTCAAATGAGTTACAGGAATTGTTTGTTTTTCCCAGTGCATATAAAAGTCAGGTTTACCCTGTAACTCCTCTGTTAAGTGTGCATAGCACTTACCTTAAAAAATATGCACATATCTTGATTAAAAATACTTTACGTTTAAAAATTGTAGCCATCATCTGTGTCTTCAGTAAGTCATATAATGTTTTTGCAATAGTAACATCAAAGATCACTGATCACTGATCATAATAACAAATATAATGGTAATGGAAAAGTTTAAAATATTGTGAGAATTACCAAAGAATGACACAGAGACACAAAGTGAGCCACTGCTACTGGAAAAATGGTGCCAATAGTCTTGCTCCATGAAAGGTTGCCATAAACCTTCAATTTGTAGAATACGCAGTATTTACAAAGAGCAGTTAAGTGAAGTGCAATAAAAGAGGTATGCCATATAACACAGGGAGCCCAGCCTGGCTCTCTGTGACGATCTGGATGAGTGGGATGGGAGAGAGGAGGGAGGTTCGAGATGAAGGGGATACGTATGCAACTGTGACTGATTCTCATTGTTGTACAGCAGAAACCAACACAAAGTTGTAAAGCGATTATCTTCCAATTGAAAAAAAGAGGTATGCCTGTACATGTAAATTATATACATGTATGTGTACATATATTTATGTATACACTCGAGTCACATACATACATACATACAATCTTTTTCACACTGTGCACTCAGTTTCATGCCTTACCTTTTTTTAACAATAAATCAGAGCACACACTTTGCCTGTTTTTTACATAAGTATCTTAGAGATCTTCCTTCAGTACATAAGAAAGTGACATCATCCTTTTCTAAGCTGAGCAGTATTCCCATTATATGAATGTATTCTATTTATTGAACTAGTTTCTTTTAAATGAACATTAGGTGAGAAAGTCAGTGTCCACAACTTTGTATTTTCATATATTTAATATAATTTATGTCCTGAGTAATTTTAGATAGCTATTGCTGAGATGCTTTCCATAAGTTTATCAATTTACACCTCCATCAACAGGTGTGAGCATGCCTGTTCCCCACCCCCCACCCCCAGCCTCTGCAATAATGTAGTGTCGATCGTCTATTAGACTGTTGATCTTTTATTGATGATTTCTAGGAATTCTTGATATTTGGGGGAGAGCAAGTGATAAGAAGTGTATATATTTTTCCTGGTTTGGTTTTTTTTCTTTCTTTGCTTAAGGAGCTGCTTTTGTTGTTGCTGTTAATTCTTTTGCCTTTTGCAGAATTCTTTTCTTTTTTTTCCTAGGTGCTCAGCCCCTCAGTTGTGTCTGATTCTTTGGAGCCATGGACTGTAGCCTGCCAGGCTCCTCTGTCTGTAAAATTTTCCTTTCAAGAACACTGGAGTGGGCTGCTATTCCCTACTTCAGGGTATCTTCCCGACCCAGAGATGGAACCAGCATCTCCCGTATTGGCAGGTGGATTCTTTACCACTAGTGCACCCGGGAAGCCCTTTCTTTTTATAGGATCTAATTAGTTTATCAACCTTTCTTTTATGGCTTCTAGATCTTAACATAGTTACAAAGATCTTCCTTACTGTAAGATCACAAATAACCTTCTATGCTTTCTTCTATTACTTACAATTTCAGTTTTACATTTAAACTTTCTATCCATTTTGGAGTTTATATTGATATATGACATGAAATATGGGTTCCACTTGATTTTTTTCCAGATGGTTACTCATATATTCCAAAATCATTTAATGAAAAATTCTTCTTTTGTCGTTATTTGAGAGGCAACTTAGAATTTTTAATCTATTCCATTGGCCCATCTGTCTGTTCATGTGCCATTACCATGTTTTAATGATTAAAGTTTTGATAATATATTATCTGGGAGGTATAATCCCCCTTATTTCTGTTTTCTTTAAAAATTTTCCAGGTTCTTCTTTTTTTTATTTTCATTTAAACATTAGGATCACCTTTCAAATGAAAAAATATATATACTGGCATAATTTTGGAAACATATTAAATATATGCATTAATTCAGTATGTGTTGATCTGTTTGTGTTTATTGAAGTTTTTCTGTCTAAGAACATGGCCTGCCTTTGCATTTATTTATGTCTTCTTTTGCACTTTTCAGAAGTATTTCAGTTTTCTTCATAGGTTATTCATATTGATTTTTGTATTTATTCTTAAGGATTTTGTTCCTGTCTGTTGCTATAGAAAATGGGGTCTTCTATGCTAAAACTACCACACAATTGCACTCATCTCACATGCTAGTAAAGTAATGCTCAAAATTCTCCAAGCCAGGCTTCAGCAATACGTGAACCGTGAACTTCCTGATGTTCAAGCTGGTTTTAGAAAAGGCAGAGGAACCAGAGATCAAATTGCCAACATCCGCTGGATCATGGAAAAAGCAAGAGAGTTCCAGAAAAACATCTACTTCTGCTTTATTGGCTATGCCAAAGCCTTTGACTGTGTGGATCACAATAAACTGTGGAAAATTCTGAAAGAGATGGGAATACCAAACCACCTGACCTGTCTCTTGAGATATCTGTATGCACGTCAGGAAGCAACAGTTAGGACTGGACATGGAACAACAGACTGGTTTCAAATAGGAAAAGGAGTACGTCAAGACTATATATTGTCACCCTGCTTATTTAACTTATATGCAGAGTACATCATGAGAAACGCTGGACTGGAAGAAACACAAGCTGGAATCAAGATTGCCAGGAGAAATATCAATAACCTCAGATATGCAGATGACATCACCTTTATGGCAGAAAGTGAAGAGGAACTAAAAAGCCTCTTGATGAAAGTGAAAGAGGAGAGTGAAAAAGTTGGCCTAAAGCTCAACATTCAGAAAACAAAGATCATGGCATCCGGTCCCATCACTTCATGGGAAATAGATGGGGAAACAGTGGAAACAGTGTCAGACTTTATTTTGGGGGGCCCCAAAATCACTGCAGATGGTGACTGCAGCCATGAAATTAGAAGACGCTTACTCCCTGGAAGGAAAGTTATGACCAACCTAGATAGCATATTGAAAAGCAGAGACATTACTTTGCCGACTAAGGTCCATCTAGTCAAGGCTATGGTTTTTCCAGTAGTCGTGTATGGATGTGAGAGTTGGACTGTGAAGAAGGCTGAGCGCCGAAGAATTGATGCTTTTGAAGTGTGGTGTTGGAGAAGACTCTTGAGAGTCCCTTGGACTGCAAGGAGATCAGCCCTGGGATTTCTTTGGAAGGAATGATGCTAAAGCTGAAACTCCAGTACTTTGGCCACTTCATGCGAAGAGTTGACTCATTGGAAAAGACTCTGATGCTGGGAGGGCTTGGGGGCAGGAGGAGAAGGGGACGACAGAGGATGAGATGGCTGGATGGCATCACTGACTCGATGGACGTGAGTCTGAGTGAACTCCGGGAGTTGGTGATGGACAGGGAGACCTGGCGTGCTGCGATTCATGGGGTCGCAAAGAGTTGGATACGACTGAGCGACTGAACTGAACTGATAGTAACTTTATCAACTATAGTAACTTCTAAATAGTTTTCATCAACTATTTTATGCCAGATACAGTGATAGGCACTAGAGTACAACACAGAACAAAAAAATCCAGATTCCTGCCCTCATGAATCCTAGGGGAGTGGTAAAGCCATATAGTAAATAATCACACCAACAACCATAGCATTTCATAGTGATAAAGCCCATGAGGGAAAAGTACTGTGATTGACTATAAATAGGAACATAATCTATACTGATCCAGAGAAGAAAATGACAACCCACTCAGTATCCTTGCCTGGGAAATTCCATGACCAGAGGAGCCTGGTGGGCTACAGTCCATGGGGTTACAAAGAGTTGGACACCACTAAGCATGCATGCACACAATCGAGACTGGAAGGTCAGATGAGCTTTCCCTAAAGACACATTAAGGGGAAAGGTTCAACCTGTACAATTAGTCGATCTTGAGTAACATTTGAGATCCACTGATGCTCAACATAGACCCAGTTTGCTGTAAGCTTTATATATTTAAGTCTGGGTGCTTAATACTGAGATAATCAGAGAAGAAAAACCCTGCATTGTCAGTATTCTTCAATTTGCCAGTTTCCAGAAATAATAGTTTCAAAGGAAAGTGCCTCAATCCCTACTAGAGTTGCCAGATAAAATACATATTTATACAAAAATAAGTAGTATCTGTTAATTATCACCCTATGCTGGTGGAGATAATCATAAAGAAAATTTCAATAATAGCTCGTAAGTTAAAAAGGAGATCCCTAAGGTTTTGTTTTCTTTTGTGAAAGTATCAAGACTGCGGAGAAATATTCCATGATGAAAATGAGAATAAATTTCAAAATAAGCAAATAAAAACACACTAAATTGATTTTAAAAAAATTGCTTCAGGTAGGTTCTTCTGTATTGAAACCTCACTAATTGTATCCAGGCTCATTAACAATACTTGCTGGAGACCAACACTGAGGGAAAGGCATGAGAATTAGATGTTTCAGGCTACTCCTACTAAGGGCATGGTTACTTTCTGATTCATTTAGCGAAGTGCCACTGTAGGCATCTTGAGAAATGGAGTGGAGGCTCCCCTGCTTGAAAGAAGTTAATATTTCATTTGTAAAAGAGACGATATGGAAGAGGAGAGGCAGAGACACTGATAAGGACAGAAGATGAAGAAGGGGACAGAAGGGGACTAGATACTAGCTGGCTTAGAAACGGGATTAGGGATCAGGCCTGTCAACACAGAGAGCCTCAAGGATTATCTACAGCAAGTGGGAAGTATTTTCTGCTAAGCCTGGAATGAGCCCTTTAAAGTTCTTCCAGGAGAAACAAATTCAGATCACCTGGGCAAAGGCTGGCATTAGTTATGGAAAAATCTGAATTAAAGCACATTTTTAATAAAATGCAATTTTTTATGTTCTCAAGGATATGCAGTAACATGGGTTTCACTATGTAAAACAATATATTCTCTTATGCACAATAATCTTATTTGACCTCCTAATTTACCTATAGTTTTTCATAGATAGGAGAGCAATGAGCTATTGTTCCTGCCTGGTCTAAACGATGAAAGGCATTTCATGAGTGAAATGCCATGAATGGGCTTTCCCTGCTGTGTGGCTCCTGCTTCCATTCCAAAAAGCAGCTCTAGTCTGTTTTGCTACCTCTCAGCAAATGAACCCCTTCTACAAACTCAGGTCATTATGGCAAGGGCATCCCAGGGCAGAGTTATATGTAGAGTCCTTCCGAGAGTGGAGAGAAGCGACGCTCAGTTAAACAAGAGTCTGTGCTATTGTTACTGAATGGTGCATGAGGGGTCCGGTTGCTCACCACTCTGAAGCGAATAAATAGGCCACGTTGGTGGAAAGAAAAGTTTGCTTTATTTCAGATGCGGGCAACTGCAGAGGGTAGGGTGGCAGACAACTGCCCAAAGTCCAACTCCCCACCACTGGCAACCAATGGGGCAAGAGCTTTTATAGACAGAAGGAGGGGGATACAAGCAGAACAGCACAGTCAGCAGCTTAACTGCTGCTGCTGCTGCTAAGTCGCTTCAGTCGTGTCCGACTCTGTGCGACCCCATAGACAGGAGCCCAACAGGCTCCCCCGTCCCTGGGATTCTCCAGGCAAGAACACTGGAGTGGGTTGCCATTTCCTTCTCCATTGTGTGAAAGCGAAAAGTGTAAGTGAAGTCGCTCAGTCGCATCCGACTTCTAGCGACCCCATGGACTACAGCCTACCAGGCTCCTCCATCCATGGGATTTTCCAGGCAAGAGTACTGGAGTGGCTTGCTATTGCCTTCTCCGCAGCAGCTTAACAGTCATCTTCAAATTGGTCATTGGTGGTCTGATTAGCACCATCTTGGTTGTTTTAGATACAGGAATTGGGGGCAGGAGGAGAAGGGGACAGCAGAGGATGAGATGGCTGGATGGCATCATTGACTCGATGAACGTGAATCCGAGTGAACTCTGGGAGTTGATGATGGACAGGGAGGCCTGGCATGCTGCGATTCATGGGGTCACAAGGAGTCAGACACGCCTGAGCGACTGAACTGAACTGAACTGAACCGTCAGTTCTAGAGTCCATTTGTTCCCATTCCTTTGAGGCCAATTCTCAGAATTGTGGCAGCTTACGTCATGGGTCTGATCATCATGTGGTTAAATTCCCCCACCTGGGTTTACAGTATCTATAAGACAGCTCACAGGATATGACTCAGAATATTATCTATAGGCCTTGAAAAGGAACTAAGGTACTTGACTATGCTTGCTGCTGCTGCTGCTAAGTCACTTCAGTCGTGTCCGACTCTGTGCGACCCCATAGATGGCAGCCCACCAGGCTCCCCCATCCCTGGGATTCTCCAGGCAAGAACACTGGAGTGGGTTGCCATTTCCTTCTCCAATGCATGAAAGTGAAAAGTGAAAGTGAAGTCGTGTCTGACTCTTAGCGACCCCATGGATTGCAGCCCACCACGCTCCTGCGTCCATGGGATTTTCCAGGCAAGAGTACTGGAGTGGGGTGCCATTGCCTTCTCCGACTATGCTTAATGGCTACATTATTATTATTTGGTCTCCTTTTATTGTTTTCCTTTGTTTTTGCATGTTCTCATTTCTCTGGTTAAACTTATTCTTTGACTAAAGTTTTCCACAGGCAAAAGGCAGGCAGAGAACATGGGACAGGGTGGGGGCGGGGGCAAGGACCAAAGAGTCCGGCACTGTTTCAATAGCAACATCTACTGGGTTCTCAAGCTAGTTATCTCCTCTTGGTTACTTAGAGTTGAAATTCCCTCTGGCTGGAAATGACTTCCCAGATGTTATTCTTACAAAATCTCTAAACCCAGGTGCTGTTTCGATTCAGGAGGATCAGGAAATAAATATTTTTGAAGTACCTTCCAGCCAGGGTTCACCTCGTTCATCCATCAGAGCTAGAGTAAAGCAAGTCTGCTGGGGCTGACGAGAATTACTGGAGCCAAAAACTGGCAAAGAAGAGTCCTTTCATGTACAGCTCTGATTGACAGCGACTGTCTCGGCATGTCACTAAGAAAGATTCTGAAGGGCATGCAAAATCTGTGGGAAGGTGTGCTACAATGGATTAGTCATGTCTGCCGTGGACAGTGAGGGAAAGTGGCAGAATATGGACTGGTTCTGAGCAGTTACAAGTCACAGCTGCCCTGCAGATCACCTTCTGAAGAATACTTAACGAGCATCTAAGACTCTTCAGGTTGTAAAAATAATCAGGAGAATCTACAGTTCACACAGAAAACAGTAAGGAGCTACATCCTATTGAGATGGTATCTGCCCACCCTGAAAAGGGCCCTGCTTCTAAGGGAAGAAACACTGTGACTTGAGAGAAATATTTGATTAAAAGACGAGAGAAAAAAAAATTCTTGTTTACAGATTCCTGGTGAAAAGAGGAAGAAAGGAAAACTAAGGAAGGGTGATTTTTTTTTTTTAGTTGCTAAAATTAAGGAAGCTTGCAGCAAGCCAAAGCATTTAAATCCTGCAGCAGTTTATGCTAATGATGTGTAAAAATCCACAATGGAAAACAGAATTCCCTAGTGGCCTATGTGTCTCCCTCCCTTGCCACCGTTGGAAGAAGAGTACAAATGTTTAGTTGTTGGTTTTTCACCTCTGTGGTATTTCCATTCCTCTTGGTGCTGCTCCTTTTCATATAACTCATAGGACTTAATAAAAGAATGAATAAAATATTGAGAAAAAGTTAAGACTGGCAAACCTTAGCAAAGGCAGATATTTCATCTCTGAAGGCAGTGAGTTTTCTAATGAGGAATGGGGCCTCGGGTTTAGGAAGGATTTTATTTAAGTTCTGCGCTGCAGTTTCAACACAAACTGGCTGCACAGGTCCAGCTGGTGTGATTTGTATTCCAACAATAATACCAAGTACTAGACACTTCCCAGGTGGCTCAGTGGTAAAGAATCCGCCTGCCAATGCAGGAGACTGGGATTTGGTCCCTGGGTCAGGAAGATCCCCTGGAGAAGGAAATGTCAGCCCACTGCAGTATTCTTTCCTGGAGAATCCCATGGACAGAGGAGGTTGGTGGACTATGGTCCATGGGTTGCAAAGAGTCGGACCTCCCTGAGCACGCACCAGACGCTTGGCCTGAATATTCTCACCACAGGGCATTGTGGCATGAGGCATTTCTCTCAGCCAGTCAGGATGACTGACAAATCACTGCATCTTTTTTCCACCACACGGTGCCAAATGGTACACTCAGTGACTCAGAATTCATGTCCGTTTCCACACACTCTCTTACAAAAGGAAAATAAAGTCTATTAAGTGCCTCTTTTCATTTTAAGTCCTCAATTTTTCTTTTGCATCCTTTTAGCATTTCAACATGCTTTGGACTATGTGGCAGGAGATGGAAGCAAGAGGAAGGGGCAGAAACTTCCCCTAGATACTGAAATCCATTATTGCTGAGTCAGCTACGTGATGCCAAAAGTGGGTTACACCAATCACAGTATGTTCCCTAGAGTCAGGACTGAGCTTGAAGCCTTGGACAGTGATCACTGCAAGACCCACTGCAGAGCAAGAGGGCTCTTCTGAGATCAACCCAGTAGGCTTAAGAGAGATGAGTGGAAACATGACAAGGTGCAACAAAGGATAAACAGCAAATACAGTCACCAATCCTGAACCATCTGTTTGTTTCACTGGATTGCTCCAAGTGTGTTGAGTGATTCTGGATGTTTGGGTTTTGCTGGTTACTTCTAAGGTTTCATCATTCAGTTCAGTTCAGTCTCTCAGTCGTGTCCAACACTTTGCAACTACATGAATCGCAGCACGCCAGGTCTCCCTGTCCATCACCAATTTTTCCTGACCTGCATACAGATTTCTCAAGAGGCAGGTCAGGTGGTCTGGTATTCCCATCTCTCTCAGAATTTTCCACAGTTTATTGTGATCCACACAGTCAAAGGCTTTGGCATAGTCAATAAAGCAGAAGTAGATGTACTTCTGGAACTCTCTTGCTTTTTCCATGATCCAGCAGATGTTGGCAATTTGATCTCTGGTTCCTCTGCCTTTTCTAAAACCAGCTTGAACATCAGGAAGTTCACGGTTCACATATTGCTGAAGCCTGGCTTGGAGAATTTTGAGTATTACTTTACTAGCATGTGAGATGAGTGCAATTGTGTGGTAGTTTGAGCATTCTTTGGCATTGCCTTTCTTTGGGATTGGAATGAAAACTGACCTTTTCTAGTCCTGTGGCCACTGCTGAGTTTTCCATATTTGCTGGCATATTGAGTGCAGCACTTTCACAACATCATCTTTCAGGATTTGAAATAGCTCAACTGGAATTCCATCCCCTCCACTAGCTTTGTTCATAGTGACGCTTTCACCATTACCCAGCAATAATTTTCCAAGCCTAAAAAAGCATAATTTTCCAAGCCTATTATGAAAGTATAATTTTTCAAGCCTACAGAAAAAAAAATGCTTAAGTACTTCAGATCCTTATGAACTCTAGGAGTTCAGGTTTCTTTAGGCTCATAAATTAAATGTGGAATAGTGTCAAATGCCACTTCTCCATCAAAAAGCATGGGGGGGTGATTCTAACATCCACCACTCTTTCCACAGAGTATCTGATTCACTGGGGTGTCTGATTCACCAACTACTCTCCAGACCATCAAACCAGAAATGGAATCCTGAACTTGACCTTATTGAAAGTAACGCTTTTTGGCAACTTCAAAGATTTACCCAAGGCTTTATTCTATTCGTTACTTTCAGATTTCACTTACAAATTTAGCAAGTGTGTTGCATAGCTCCATTCCCAATCAAATCAGAGAGAGTAAGAAGGTATTTACCTGCCCTAAAGAAATGCTGAATACGGGTTGTGATAGTATAAGACTGATTATTTTGAGAAAATGCTAGTGTATCTTGACAAGTCACCAGTGCATCAGTTTCTTCACTGAGATGGGGAGTTCTGTTGCTGTTGTTTTTTAAGTCTGTTGTTCTTATAGTCTTGGCTCAAAAATAAATATCAGCCTACATGGCAGGGTGACCTATTCAGTGCTATTCAACCTCAGCAGTTGAAATTCATGTTACATTGTATGAAGTTGACTGATTCTACTGAACCAGAATCAGTGTTTGAAATGACAAGGCAGTGATAAGGACCATACCAGCTCCTGGTGGCCCTCTCGCTAACCAAACGTGTCAGAACTGCTCAAGAATTCCTCTTGGCCATGGCTTCCCTGGTGGCTCAGCAGTAAAGAACCCACCTGCCAATGCAGGAGACACAGGTTCGATCCCTGGGTCAGGAAGATCACTTGGAGTAGGAAATGGCAACCTACTTCAGTATTCTTGACTGGAAAACCCCATGGACAGAGGAGGCTCGTGGAGTACAGTCCATGGGGTTGCACAGAGTCAGGTATGACTTAGCTATTGAGCATCCATGCACCTCTTGGATAAACACAAAATAAACAGAATTAGAATGGTGTCAGTGACTGCATCTATATCTGAATTTAAGAAAGCAGAATGAGATCCAGACAGCAATGGAGGTGGGAGAGCCAGGGTACCTGAGAGCTGTCCCCTTACAGCAGAAGGCAACTTGCACACGAGCTGCCCTGCAGTGGAGCCGAAGGACAGGGCAGGGGGTCCCAAGTGTGGAGCCAGGCTCAGGCTCTCTGAAGGTGGGTGAGCGTATCCACTAAAAGCACAGTCTCATTCTCAGTCACACCTTGGTCTCACTTTGCTTTAAGATATCTAAATGAAAACATAGATGGAGCCTTTCTTCTCTTTACATTTGCCCAGAGCAGTCAGCAGGAATTCTCAGCCTGTCAAAGGGGCTCCGCTCGCAGACAATGCCACTCTGGCCAGCAGATTTCAGGCTTAGCTCACAATGAGAGCAGCAAAACCTCCCCTGAGCTGCGGCTGATAATGTGGCAACAGAGAGAAACAACTCAGACCAATTCTAGGCACTGAAGACCCTATCTGCGTCTCCGAGAAACACCGCGGAAAATTTAGAGAAGGCAAAAGTTGTCATGCAATAGGGTCTTTTGGATAGCAAGCGATAGAACTTGCGACTCAAGTTCCAATTCAAACTGGTTGAAGCAGGAGATTTATCCGCTCACAGTGATAAAGCGGGCGGTGATCCAAGCGGGCGGTGCTGACTTCCAGCATGTTTCAGTGTCTTCAGTCTGTCTCTGCATGTTTGTCTCTATGCAGACTGGCTCTGGCTGTCTCCCTCTGTGTCCCTTTCCTTCTGGTTCTATCTCGCAGCTTCACTTTTCATAAAAAATTAGTCTTTCTACATCAGGAAAATATCTACCTGACTCATATCATTTTTGTAGCCAGTGTTTCTAAAAAAGAGTGTAATCTCCCAGCATCCACATCAGTTCCCAGAAGAACCCAAATCTGTCTGGACTGTGTAACTTGTCCATCCCAGAACCGATTACTGTGGCCAAGGGTCTGAAATACACTGATTCTCCTAACTGACTCCTAGCCCCTACTCCAGGGTTGAAGGTAGTTGAGGCCTGTTGACTGAAGGTGCCCATGACTGGAAGCGCCCATCCTCAGAAGGAAGAGAGAGAAAGTGACAGGGCCCAAAAGTAACAAATGACCTCTATACTGTATCACCAGACAGGGGCCTGGACTAAACAACTATAAGATTAACCACTAAGATGATATCAATAAGAAATCTGAGTATATTTGAGATATATCTTATCATGATAATTGAGCCATTTTTACTATTTCAATGCTAATAGTCATCCTAGCTCAGCCTCTTCACCCCACCCACTAAGTAACATCCATTTGGATTTCTTGCTGTTGTTTCTACATCCAACACTCCTTTTTTTTTTTCTAAATTGTATGGACTTACCGAAGCACACATGGATTGAACATATATAAGTCAATTTTCTTTTTCTGATTATCAGTAATGAAACAGCAAGCTGACCTCCTTCCTTCCTGTCCCTAACATGAAGAGCAGTTTTTGCTGCAGGACCTTTGCACTGGCTACTCCCTCTGCCAGGATCAGCCTTTCCCAGCTATCCATGCGGTAAGCTCCTCTCTTCTTCAAGTCTTTGTTTATCCTGATTATCATATTTAAAATTGTAAACTATCCCCTTCACCCGCTGCCTGCCCACACTTCTGCTCTACTTTTTCTTTTTTTCCTCTATAGCTACCTTATGAAAGTCTATAAAAATGACCTATGTATTATTTTGCTTTTATACTGTTTGATCCTTATCCAAATTCAAGTTCCAAAGGACTGAGATCTTTGTTGTATCCCAAGCATCCAGCATGCCAGAATGATACCTGGCACAGAGTAGATGCCCAGGGAACATCTGGTAAAGGACTGAATTCCCCTAAAGAAAAACATAAGCAGACTGTTGTTAAATTTTTGGAAGTTTTAGCACAAAACAAATAACAATGACTGATTAAATATTAAACATATGTTTTAAAAATTCATTAAGCAACTCATGGCCACAGGAAATTTCTCTCCTTAGGCCCAAGTTTATTGCCCTCATCATGGGCTTCTTTTTTTTTTTTTTTTTAAGCCTTCTGTTTTTCCCTTTTTATCCTTTTCTCTACTTTAGGACCACCCCTGGAAAACTACCAAATTTTCTGTTTATTAGGAAAAGCAATTAATTCCCCTCTTTTCTCACCTACTTGACTACGTTATGCCCAGAAAACCTCATCTCTATTAGCCAGACAATCCCACTAAGAAACATGACGTGTTTTCCGGTAAGCTTATCCCGTACCTCTGAGATGACACTGCCCTCCTCCAAACAGTGAAGTGAGTAGAGAGGTCTTTTATTGTTGTAAATAGAACTATTGTCTGTTACATATGTCAGTATATTAAGAATTTTCAATAATAGAATAGTAACCTTACTTTATTCTTTCTGTTTATCTTATTTTCTACTTTCCCCAAAATAAACATATAGTACTTATGTAATATACGTCAAGGCTGTATATTGACACCCTCCTTATTTAACTTATATGCAGAGTACATCATGAGAAATGCTGGGCTGGATGAAGCACAAGCTGGAATCAAGATTGCCGGGAGAAATATCAATAACCTCAGATATGCAGATGACACCACCCTTATGGCAGAAAGTGAAGAGGAACTAAAAAGCCTCTTGATGAAAGTGAAAGTGGAGAGTGAAAAAGTTGGCTTAAAGCTCAACATTCAGAAAACGAAGATCATGGCATCTGGTCCCATCACTTCATGGGAAATAGATGGGGAAACAGTGGAAACAGTGTCAGACTTTATTTTTTCGGGCTCCAAAATCACTGCAGATGGTGACTGCAGCCATGAAATTAAAAGA
>SJYT01044896.1:17493-128762 GCA_006410635.1 Cephalophus harveyi
GGAAACAGTGTCAGACTTTATTTTTGTGGGCTCCAAAATCACTGCAGATGGTGACTGCAGCCATGAAATTAAAAGACGCTTACTCCTTGGAAGGAAAGTTATGACCAACCTAGATAGCATATTCAAAAGCAGAGACGTTACTTTGCCAACTAAGGTCCGTCTGGTCAATGCTATGGTTTTTCCAGTAGTCATGTATGGATGTGAGAGTTGAACTGTAAAGAAGGTTGAGCGCCAAATAATTGATGCTTTTGAACTGTGGTGTTGGAGAAGACTCTTGAGAGTCCCTTGGACTGTAGGGAGATCCAACCAGTCCATTTTGAAGGAGATCAGCCCTGGGATTTCTTGGAAGGAATGATGCTAAAGGTGAAACTCCAGTACTTTGGCCACCTCATGCGAAGAGTTGACTCATTGGAAAAGACTCTGACGCTGGGAGGGATTGGGGGCAGGAGGAGAAGGGGACAACAGAGGATGAGATGGCTGGATGGCATCACGGACTCGATGGACGCAGGTCTGAGTAAACTCTGGGAGTTGGTGATGGACAGGGAGGCCTGGAGTGCTGCAATTCATGGGGTCGCAAAGAGTCAGACACGAGTGAGCAACTGAACTGAATTGAACTGAAATTTTTCTTATACTCTACTGTCTCAAACAGTGGCCTTTACCTAAAGGTATACAACTTGACTCTCATCTTCCCTGACCATTCACTCAACAGTGTAGTGACAATGACTCTCAAGCATGATTTTGGCAGGAAGCATGTTAGAATTATCTTCCAACTTCTGCTTGTTTGACTTAGGAGGGATGAGGGGGAAATGTGAATACCCATAAACAGAAGGGCTTACTTCCCTGGGAGGGCTGTATAGGTTGGGCATGAAATTTCCTCTACTTCTGCTAGAACTTGGAGCCATGCAGTTCAATAAATATTTAAAGGTGTGATGAGAAGACAACTATTTTGAGTTGCTGCCTAGGCATTTTACAGTGTGACAACCCCATCACACCAGAGTCTGAACATTTATATAAGGACTTGAGCTTAAAAGTCCTATGCCAAGTTCCTGTTTTGCTTTTCCTGGGGAATGTTTTATTTTTAGTTTTTTCTTTTAAATTGATTTTTCTTGGAGTATAGTTGATTTACAATGTTGTGTTTCTGCTGTGCAGCAAAGTGAGTCAGTTCAGTTCAGTCGCTCAGTCTCATGTCTGACTCTGCGACCCCATGGACTGCAGCACACCAGGCCTCCCTGTCCATCACCAACTCCCGGAGTTCACTCAGACTCATGTGTATCGAGTCAGTGATGCCATCCAGCCATCTCATCCTCGGTCGTCCCCTTTGCCTCCTGCCCCCAATCCCTCCCAGCATCAGAGTCTTTTCCAATGAGTCAACTCTTCGCATGAGGTGGCCAAAGTATTGGAGTTTCAGCCTCAGCATCAGTCCTTCCAATGAATACCCAGGGCTGATCTCCTTCAGAATGGACTGGTTGGATCTCCTTGCAGTCCAAGGGACTCTCAAGAGTCTTCTCCAACACCACAGTTTAAAAACATCAATTTTTCAGCGCTCAGCTTTCTTTATAGTCCAACTCTCGCATCCACACATGACCACTGGGAAAACCATAGCTTTGTCGTATACATATATCCACTCTTTTCAAGATTCTGTTCCCATATAGGTTACTACAGAGTGCTGGGGAGAGTTCCCTGTGCCATCCATGGGCTTCCCAGGTGGCGCTACCAGGAAAGAATCTGCCTGCCAATGCAGGAGATGAAAGAGATGTGGGTTTGATCTGTGGGGGGATGCTCTGGAGAAGGAAATGGCAACCCATTCCAGTATTCTTGCCATGAAAATTCCATGGATAGAAGAGCCTGGCTTATTACTTATCTATTTCACATATAACAATGTGTATAAGTCAATCCCAGTCTCCTGATTTACCACCCCCTTAACCCCTTGGTAACCATGTTTTTCTTCATCTGCAACTCTAGTTTGGTTTTGTAAATAGAATCATTTGTACCATTTTTTTAAGATTCCATATATAAGTAATATCACATGATATTTGGCTTTCTGTGTCTTGACTTATTTCACTCAGTTGACAATCTTTAAGTCCATCCGTGTAGCTGCAAATGGCATTATTTTGTTCTTTTTATGGCTGAGTAATATTCCCTTGTATATATGTACTACATCTTTATCCATTCCTCTGTTGATGGACATTTAGTTTGCTTCAATGTCCTGCCTATTGTACACAGTGTTGCAATGAATACTGAGGTACATGTATCTTTTCAAATTATGGTTTCCTCTGGCTATATGCCCAGTAGTAGGATTGCTGGATCATGTGGCAGCTCTATTTTTAGTTTTTAAAGGAACCTCCATACTGATCCCTATAGTAGTTATACCAATTTACATTGCTACAAATAGCACAGAAGGGTTCCCTTTTCTTCACACCCTCTCCAGCATTTGTTGTTTGCAGATTTTTTGATGATGGCCATTCTGACAGGTGTGAGGTGATACTTCATTACAGTTTCGATTTACATTTCTCTGATAATTAGTGATGTTGAGCATCTTTTCAAAGTGCCCCTTGGCCATTTGTATGTCTTCTTTGGAGAAATGTCTATTTAGATATTCACCCCATTTTTTGACAGGTTGCGTTCTGGATATTGAGCTGAGAGCTGTTTGTATATTTTGGAAATTAATCCCTTGTGGGTGACTTCATTTGCAATTATTTTCTCCCATTCTGTGGGTTTTCATTTTGTGTATGGTTTCTTTTACTATGCAAAAGCTTTTATGTTTAATTAGTTCCCATTTGTTTATTTTTGTTTTTATTTTCATTACTCTAGGAGGTGGGGATCTTTTAAAATAACCACTGAGTGTTGAGCCCCAGAAGAGTTGGTGACCTCTACCCCAAGCTTGCTACGTTGCTCTCTATTTCTTCCTCATTTGTAACATGGGACAGAGAACTGGCCTTCCCTGGTTCACTGTGCATGCCCCCGTTCCCCTCTACACACACTCTGTTTCTGGGATCTGTAAGGAATAAATCTTGTGACTCCCTTTGTATAAATGGACTGCAATAGTGCCTTCAATCAAAACGACCCCAGGGTTTCACTTCCCCAAAGTGTGAGCTTGGATGCTGAAGGAGCTACCTGCCAACCAAAGCAGGTGTCTTGTGCCTCCTGATTCAGCAAGTCACTGCACAATCCGAATTTAATTCACCAGGTGCGGGCCCCCAAACACAAAGAACAGACACAATAGAACTGGATGTACAAATAGCTGGCTTTTCTACTGTGCATTCCAGGGCATGAGCTTTCATAGCACAAGGGGTCCTCTGAACGGGATGGGTTAGGCCAAGTGGTTTGGGGAGAGCATGTGTTGTGAACATCTGCTTGCTCTTTTAACGTTAGGACTCAAATATTGTGAATCTGTGAGTATGAATAAAAAACACTTTAATAAGAGGGATATTTGAATCATGTCTATTTCAAACTAGTCATTGCTACTCTCATAAGTTTATGTACCAGGGACTTCCCTGGCAGGCCAGTGTTAAGGACTTCACCTACCAAAGAGGGTGTGGGTTTGATCTCTGGTCGAGGAGGTAAAATCCTACAAGACTAACCAAAACACTAAAACAGAAAACAGAAGTAATATTGTAACATATTGAATAAAGACTTTGTTGTCCACATCAGAAAAATCTTAAAAAAATCTTGTGTGCCTTTATTTTCTATCAGTCACTTTATTAAATTCTTATAAATTTTTAGTTTTTAATTGACTAGGATTTCTAGAAGTGTAATCATATATGAAAAGCTAAATAACTTTATCTCTTCTTTTCAAATATTTATGCCACTCTTTCTACTTTACTGCCTCATTCCTTCAGCTGTAAGCTCTACAAAGGCAAGATATTTTTTCATTGCTCTATAGACTGTTGTACCTAAAACAGTTCATAGCAAACACTCAATAAACATGTGCCAAATGAATAAACAAATCAGATAAAATCTTCAAAATAATGTTAAATATTTATGCTAATAGTGGACTTACCTGTCTAGTTCTTAATTTGAATACTTTAGCAGTTAATGTTTGTTCTTAGCTTTTGGCAAATGGACACTGTTACACTTAGATTTCTATTTCTATACCTATTTTGCATAGAGTTTTATTAGGAATGGCTGTTGATTTTCACACACTGCTTCTTTGGGGGTATCTATTGATACAATCTTATGGGTTTGCTCCCTTATGTTATTGATATAGTAAATTATGTTGATAAAATGAGTAAAAAGTATTAAAGTCCATGGTCTATATAAGGAAAAAGATAAAAATCTTAAGGATCAGGAAATGACTATGGAAAGGTAAACCATATTTCTAGAAGGAAAAATTCAATATAGAAATGTCAATCCTTGGTGGCTGCGTGGGTCGCCATGGGGATGGGGCGAGGCTCTGATGGGCTGACAGGTGCGTGGCAGTGGGAGCTGCTCTCGGCACAAGTGTGTACGGCAAAGGCAAGAGTAACAGCGGTGCCATCCCGTCTGACAGCCAGGCCCGGGAGAAGTTAGC
The DNA here is from genome assembly GCA_006410635.1 of Cephalophus harveyi. NCBI lineage: Eukaryota > Metazoa > Chordata > Mammalia > Artiodactyla > Bovidae > Cephalophus > Cephalophus harveyi. The sequence goes on from SJYT01044896.1 coordinate 22,004, forward strand.
ACTCTACGTATGTGAGTATCTGCTCCATGGAGGAGCTCAGAAATCAGCCCAGACATTTTTGTCAGAGATAAGATGGGAAAAGACCATCACTTTGGGGTAGCCATCAGGATTCTTACATTCTTGGTGGTGTGCATTTTGGGATCTCTACTGTGCAGCTCCAGAAAGACGGGAAACATGTGGACATTCAAGTGAAGCAAAAGCCTTGCATGATTACAGTGCTGCAGCAGCTCCCAGTCCAGGGCTGGGAAACATTCCCCCAGGAGACAGCATGCCACTAGGCCTTCTACCACCAGGGTTCGTTCAGCCTTTTATGTCACCTCAGTACCCTAGAGGTCCAAGGCCCCCGTTGAGGACACTTAACCAGGCACTTGGAGGTGTCCCAGGAAGTCAGCCATTAGTTCCCAGTGGAATGGACCCAACTCGACAACAAGGTCATCCAAATATGGGTAGGCCAATCCAGAGAATGACTCCTCCAAAAGGAATGCTTTGGGTCACCCTGGAATGCCTGGAATGAACATGGGCCCAGGTGATGGTAGACCTTGGCCAAACCCAAGAAATGCCAATTCAATACCATACTCCTCAGCATCTCCTGGGAATTATGTAGGTCCTCCTGGAGGTGGAGGGCCACCAGGAGCACCCATCATGCCTAGTCCAGCAGATTCAACCAACTCTGGAGACAACATGTATACTTTAATGAATGCAATACCTCCAGGACCTAACAGGCCTAATTTTCCAGTGGGCTCTGGGTCAGATGGTCCTATGGGTGGATTAGGAGGAATGTAGTCACATCACATGAATGGCTCTTTATGCTCAGGAGATATGGACAGTATTTCCAAGAATTCTCCCACTAATATGAGCCTGAGTAATCAGCCGGGCACTCAAAGGGATGATGGTGAAATGGGGGGAAATTCCTTAAATCCTTTTCAGAGTGAGACTTACTCCCTTAGCATGATAATGAGTGTGTGATCCATTACCAAGTCTCCTCACGGAAACCACAGTGAGTCAGCCCTTCATGGAACTACTATGGAAGAAAATTATTCATCACAGTGTACAGTTAAAGGAATCTCAGTCACACCAAGCCAACCTTTTTATTTCCTGCTCTCTCCCCTATTTTGTAAGAAAGTGGGTCCAAACATGATTCGAATAATTGTACGGAGCAGCACATTAGAAGTGCCCTCAACTGAACTTCAAATGATTATCTGTGTATGCATATGTGAGGGAAAGAGAATGTATTGTATGTGTGGTGCAGGAGAGCCGAGAGGAACCACTTCCCGTTCAAGGTCAGGAGGGGCGGTGGTGAGGAGATACCCTCCTCCAAGATAATGAGCAGCGGCTGTGCTTTGCTAGAGCAGCCGTGAAGAGATACCCCACGCCCAAGGTAAGAGAAACCCAAGTAAGACGGTAGGTGTTGCGAGAGGGCATCAGAGGGCAGACACACTGAAACCAGAATCACAGAAAACTAATCAATCTAATCACACTAGGACCACAACCTTGTGTAACTCAATGAAACTAGGCCATGCCCGCAGGGCAACCCAAGATGGGCGGGTCATGGTGGAGAGGGCTGACAGAACGTGGTCCACTGGAGAAGGGAATGGCAAACCACTTCAGTATTCTTGCCTTGAGAACCCCATGAACAGTATGAAAAGGCAAAATGATAGGATACCAAAAGAGGAACTCCCTAGGTCATAAGGTGCCCAATATGCTACTGGAAATCAGTGGAGAAATAACTCCAGAAAGAATGAAGGGATGGAGCCAAAGCAAAAACAATACCCAGTTGTGGATGTGACTGGTGATAGAAGCAAGGTCTGATGCTGTAAAGAGCAATGTGGCATAGGAACCTGGAATGTCAGGTCCATGAATCAAGGCAAATTGGAAGTGATCAAACAAGAGATGGCAAGGGTGAACATTGACTTTCTAGGAATCAGCGAACTAAAATGGACTGGAATGGGTGAATTTAACTCAGATGACCATTATATCTACTACTGTGGACAAAAATCCCTTAGAAGAAATGGAGTAGCCATCATGGTCAACAAAAGAGTCCAAAATGCAGTACTTGGATGCAATCCCCAAAACAACAGAATGATCTCTGTTCATTTCCAAGGCAAACCATTCAATATCACGGTATCCAACCCTATGCCCCAACCAGTAACGCTGAAGAAGCTGAAGTTGAACGGTTCTATGAAGACCTATAAGACCTTTTGGAACTAAAACTCAAAAAAGATGTCCTTTTCATTATAGGGGACTGGAATGCAAAAGTAGGAAGTCAAGAAACACCTGGAGTAACAGGCGAATTTGGCCTTGGAATACAGAATGAAGCAGGGCAAAGGCTAATAGAGTTTTGCCAAGAGAATGCACTGGTCATAGCAAACACCCTCTTCCAACAACACAAGAGAAGACTCTACACATGGACATCACCAAATGGTCAGTTGGAGAAGGCAATGGCACCCCACTCCAATACTCTTGCCTGGAAAATCCCATGGGTGGAGGAGCCTGGTGGGCTACAGTCCATGGGGTCGCTAAGAGTTGCAGACAACTGAGCAACTTCACTTTGACTTTTCACTTTCATGCACTGGAGAAGGAAATGGCAACCCACTTCAGTATTCTTGCCTGGAGAATCCCAGGGACAGCGGAGTCTGGTGGGCTGCCATCTATGGGGTCGCACAGAGTCGGACACGACTGAAGTGACTTAGTAGTAGTAAATGGTCAATATCGAAATCCGATTGATTATATTCTTTGCAGCCAAAGATGGAGAAGCTCTATACAGTCAGCAAAAACAAGACCAGGAGCTGACTGAGGCTCAGATCATGAAGTCCTTATTGCCAAATTCAGACTTAAATTGAAGAAAGGAGGGAAAACCTCTAGACCATTCAGGTATGACCTAAATCAAATCCCTTATGATTATACAGTAGAAGTGAGAAATAGATTTAAGGGACTAGATCTGATAGATAGAGTGCCTGATGACCTATGACGGAGGTTCATGACATTGTGCAGGAGACAGGGATGAAGAACATCCCCATGGAAAAGGAATGCAAAAAAGCAAAATGGCTGTCTGGGGAGGCCTTACAAATAGCTGTGAAAAGAAGAGAAGTGAAAAGCAAAGGAGAAAAGGAAAGATATAAGCATCTGAATGCAGAGTTCCAAAGAATAGCAAGAAGAGATAAGAAAGCCTTCCTCAGAACACACACACACACACACACACACTCCATGCTCAAAAACCACTGGCAGCTCAAAGCCTCACAAAGTTTAGGGAACAACAGAATTCCTGTCCGCGAGGAGTCTGTCTGGTGCAGAAGGAAGTGGACCAGTCCTCTGACTTCCAGTCATAAAGCGTAAGAACGTGAGTGGCTTTTATAACAGACGGGTATGCACAATGCCCAACACCTGATTCTGTACATCTGGGGTCAGCGCATCTTTCTCGAAAGGGCCAGACAGGATTGGTGAGCCAAAGGGTGAAACTGAGAATGGGATGGAGAGATTATATATAACAAGAGAGAAAACAGGTTTCTCCCAAACTATCACTGACAAAATTAAACATGTCACTGACACGGAATAATGGACGCTTCAAAATTGGGAAAGGAGTACGTGAAGTCTGTATTATTGTCAGCCTGCTTATTTAACTTATATATAGAGTACATCATGAGAAAAGCTGGGCTGGACGGAACACAAGCTGGAATCAAGATTGCCGGGAGAAATAGCAACAACCTCAGATATGCAGATGATACCATTCTCATTGCAGAAAAAGAAGAACTAAAGACCCTCTTAATGAAGGTAAAAGAGGAAAAGTGAAAAAGCTGGCTTAAAACTCAATATTCAGAAAAAACTAAAATCATGGCATCCGGTCCCATCACTTCATAGCAAATAGATGGGGATACAGTGGAAACAGTGACAGATGTTATTTTCTTGGGCTCCAAAATCACTGCAGATGGTGACTGTAGCCATGAAATTAAAAGACACTTGCTCCTTGGAAGAAAATGAGAAACGCTGGACTGGAAGAAGCACAAGCTGGAATCAAGATTGCCAGGAGAAATATCAACAACCACAGATATGCAGCTGACACCACACTTATGGCAGAAAGTGAAGAGGAACTAAAAAGCCTCTTGATGAAAGTGAAAGAGGAGAGTGAAAAAGTTGGCTTAAAGGTCAACATTCAGAAAACGAAGATCATGGCATCCAGTCCCATCACTTCATGGGAAGTAGATGGGGAAACAGTGGAAACAGTGTCTGACTTTATTTTTTTGGACTCCCAAATCACTGCAGATGGTGATTGCAACCATGAAATTAAAAGACGCTTACTCTTTGGAAGGAGGTTGTGACCAACCTAGATAGCATATTCAAAAGCAGAGACATTACTTTGCCAACAAAGGTCCGTCTAGTCAAGGCTATGGTTTTTCCAGTGGGCATGTATGGATGTGAGAGTTGGACTGTGAAGAAAGCTGAGTGTGGAAAAATTGATGCTTTTGAAATGTGGTGTTGGAGAAGACTCTTGAGAGTCCCTTGGACTGCAAGGAGATCCAACCTGTCCATTCTAAAGGAGATCAGCCCTGGGATTTCTTTGGAAGGAATGATGCTGAAGCTGAAACTTCAGTACTTTGGCCATCTCATACGAAGAGTTGACTCATTGGAAAAGACTCTGATGCTGGGAGGGATTGGGGGCAGGAGGAGAAGGGGACGACCGAGGATGAGATGGCTGGGTGGCATCACGGACTTGATGGACGTGAGTCTGAGTGAACTCCGGAAGTTGGTGATGGACAGGGAGGCCTGGCATGCTGCAGTTCATGGGGTCACAAAGAGTCGGACACGACTGAGCGACTGAACTGAACTGAACTGATGTTATATGGACACATGCACATACATACACTGACCCACGGGACATTGTAAAATACTATCGCATGACATCTTAAGTAGAAATGAGTAGGGACTTTTATTCCATCCTTTTTTTCATGTTTACATTTTAATTATTAAAAGCTGCTCCTGCCTCTCCCTGAACTATTTTGTGCTGTGTATATCACTGCTTTGTATGTTATTTTTAAAGATGAACTCAGATGTTATGGTTTTATAAATGTCTGTAATCATGGATAGGAATAAAATCACTTATTTGAGAGGTTTCACTAAAAAAAGAAAGAGAGAAAGAGATGTCAATCCTCAATTGAGTAAGTATTTTCCTTTGAGAACGTCAATGGGGGGTTGTGGTCAGAATGGCAGAGTAGGAAGACCCTGAGCTTACCTCCTCCCATGAGTATATCAAAATTGCAGTATTTACGGAGTGACTATCCATGAAAATGACCTCAGGAGTAGAAAGCAAAGATCATTTACAGTTAAAAATATAAAGAAAGGACTGTAATGAGACAAGTAGAAGAAGTGGAGATAGAGTATAAAAGACCCATGCATGCAGGTGGGCAACTGACAAATAGGAGGATAATTAGAACTGCAGAGGTTTCCCCCAAGAAACAAGAGATACAGTCCTCACACCAGACTCCTCAGGCCAGAGGGTCTTGCACTAGGAAGATAAGCGCCCAGAATGTTTTAAAGTCCAGCAGCACTTGCTTTTGGGAGAGTCAGAGGGCTGTAGGCCCCCCTTAAAAATATATAGAGAGATTTTCCCCCTTAAAAATATATATATTTATTTACTTCTTTGGCGGTGTTGAGTCTTAGCTGCAGCACAGAGGATTTTCCCTGCATCGTGCGGGATTTTTATCGCAGTACATGAACTTTCTGGTTGCAGTACTCGGGTTATGGCACAGGGCTCCAGAGCGCATAGGCTCAGTAGTTGAGGCGCACAGGCTTAGTTGCATTGCAGCATGTGAGATCTTAGTTCCCCAACCAGGGATTTAACCTGCGTCTCCTGCATTGCAAGACGGATTCTTAACCATTGGACTACTAGGGAAGTCCTGAGATTCCACTCTTAAAAGGTACATATAATATCTCATGTGCTCTGAGATCCAGGGCAGAAGCAGTGATTTGAGAGGGTCAGACTCACTTGCTGATCTCAGAGAGCCTCCCAAAGAGGCAGGAGGCAACTGAAACTCACCCCGGGGACATAGATGCTGGCAGCAGCTATTTTTGGAGTGCGTCCACCATGAAGACTCTGGTGTTGGCAAGGACCCCTTTGGAATCCTCCCTCTAGCTTGTTAGTGCCAGCCCTGCCCACTAGCCAGTGGGCACCAGTCCTGATTCCCATGCCAAGCAGTTAGTCAAGTGGGGACAAAGCCCCACCTACCAGCAGGCTGGTTTTCCTAAGACTGCCTGAGACCTAGTCCCACATACCAGAGGACCCAGGACCCAGACCTTCCCACTAGTGCACCAGCACTAGCCTTGGGACCTCAATCCCCCCACAGCCAGCCGCTAGATTCAGCCTTGCCCGCTAGTAGGCTGGCACCAGCCCTAGGACCTGGCCTCACCCACTAATAAGGCATAAACAGCTCCAGGTTACCCCAGACCCGTCAGCCAGCCACGTCAGGAACTGGCCCTTCCCACCAGAAGGCCAACAGCAGTCCCTGGACCTTCCTCCAGGCAATAGTTCTGCCAATCAGCAGGCTGAAAATTGCTCTGGGACCTGTGACCCCATAGCCTCCAGAACCTGGTTCCATTCACCCGGGGACTGGCAACAGGACTTGGGTTCCCCTGGACATGCAGCCAGTTGCAGCCAGGATAAGGCCCAAACCATCAGTGATTGGCAGCCTCCACACAAAGCAGGGCCTAGAAACCAACCAGACCAGGGACCAGCTGTCAGGAAGCATTTAACAGGAGGCTTCCTGTGTGCTGTTTTGGCTCTGTCATGAATCCTCTGTTCCTTATTAATTCCTGAATGTTCAGGAATTAAGAGGAGTGGCAAACCACTCCCGGGGCTGAGGAATGCATGCGTGTCCTTCCTTAGCTTTTCCATATGGTGAAAAGAAGCTATTTACGATCCTTTTCCTTTTTATGCACCATACCGTAAAAGTGATTATTTACAACCCTCTCTCTTTGATATGGATCGTCTTATATTTCCTTGATAATTTGTAAGTCTGGACTTTTGATCTTTATCTTTGTTGAAAATAGCTACCTTGTAAGACAGTATATATACCCATGCTATGTTGAATAAAACACGCTTGTTCCATCAGAACTTGGGTCCCTGTGTCTTTCTTTCTCTTTCTTTCTCTCTCTCTCAGAGTAATTCTTTGGAGTGCAGATGACCGGTGAGCTCACTTTCTTGCCCGGGCTTGCAAGACCCTTGTGAGAGGGCACCCTGTGCCTACGTGAAGCAGCGCAAGCCCCACGTCAAGGGCTTTATTGGTTTTCTGCGTAAAACAAGGAATATCAGCCTCTTTCTCTCTCTCATTTATTTTCTTATCATCGACTCTGGACCACCAGGTTCCAGTCCATTGAAGGACCCCAACAAGTGGCGCCCAGAAGAGGGGCCTGGTACACATGGCAGATTCAGACGGAGTGACTCAAGGACCTATTGAGGTCGGTAAGTACTAAGACATGGGTCAAACGGCTGGAAAGCCCATCACTTTTCTATTTTACTTCATCACTTATTTAAAGTTCAGGGACTTTCAGTTTCATGCCATTGAATAGAGGCTTGCCTTCAGACAGTGGTTGAATGTAACCCTTGGTTCCCTGATGAAGGTATTTTGATTTAGAAATTTGGCACAGGGTCAAAGAGAATGTTGAACGAGCCGCCAGACAGGGAAAAAATATTACGATAGATTTCTGGCCCCTATGGGCTCTCATTAAAGCTGTGATTCTGCCATTTCAAGGTAATTCTAGCCCTCAGACAGAACACTCATTACATGAATATAAATTAGATGATGAAATCTTACAAAAGGCCCAAATAGAACAACATAATTGGCAAGAGTGAAAGTCGACATTCTAGGAATCAGTGAACTAAAATGGACTGGAATGGGTGAATTTAACTCAGATGACCATTATATCTACTACTGTGGACAAGATCCCTTAGAAGAAATGGAGTAGCCATCATGGTCAACAAAAGAGTCCAAAATGTAGCACTTGGATGCAATCTCAAAAACAACAGAATGATCTCTGTCAATTTCCAAGGCAAACCATTTAATATCATGGTATCCAACGCTATGCCCCAACCAGTAATGCTGAAGAACGGTTCTATGAAGACCGACAAGACCTTTTAGAACTAACATCCAAAAAAATGTCCTTTTCATTATAGGGGACTGGAATGCAAAAGAAGGAAGTCAAGAAACATCTAGGGTAACAGGCAAATTTGGCTTTGGAGTACGGAATGAAGCAGGGCTATGGCTAATAGAGTTTTGCCAAGAGAATGCACTGGTCATAGCAAAAACCCTCTTCCAACAACACAAGAGAAGACTCTACACATGGACATCACCAGATGGTTAACACTGAAATCCTATTGATTATATTCTTTGCAGCCAAAGATGGAGAAGCTCTATACAGTCAACGAAAACAAGATCAGGAGCTGACTGTGGCTCAGATCATGAAGTCCTTATTGCCAAATTCAGACTTAAATTGAAGAAAGTAGGGAAAACCATTAGACCATTGAGGTATGACCTAAATCAAATCCCTTATAATTATACAGTGGAAGTGAGAAATAGATTTAAGGGACTAGATCTGATAGAGTGCCTGATGAACTCTGGACGGAGGTTCATGACATTGTACAGGAGACAGGGATGAAGAACATCCCCATGGAAAAGAAGTGCAAAAAAGCAAAATGGCTGTCTGAGGAGGCCTTGCAAATAGCTGTGAAAAGAAGAGAAGTGAAAAGCAAAAGAGAAAAGGAAAGATATTAGCATCTGAATGCAGAGTTCCAAAGAATAGCAAGAAGAGATAAGAAAGCCTTCTTCAGTCATCAATGCAAAAAAATAGAGGAAAACAACAGAATGGGAAAGACTAGCGATCTCTTCAAGAAAATTAGAGATACCAAGGGAACATTTCATGCAAAGATGGGCTTGATAAAGGACAGAAATGGCATGGACCTAACAGAAGCAGAAGATATTAAGAAGAGGTGGCAACAATACACAAAAGAACTGTACAAAAAAGATCTTCACGACCCAGATAATCACGATGGTGTGATCACTCACCTAGAGCCAGACATCCTGGAATGTGAAGTCNGAAATTAAAAGATGCTTACTCCTTGGAAGAAAAGTTATGACCAACCTAGATAGTATATTCAAAAGCAGAGACATTACTTTGCCAACAAAGTTCCGTCTAGTCAAGGCTATGGTTTTCCCAGTGGTCATGTATGGATGTGAGAGTTGGACTGTGAAGAAGGCTGAGCGCCAAAGAATTGATGCTTTTGAGCTGTGGTGTTGGAGAAGACTCTTGAGAGTCCTTTGGACTGCATGGAGATCTAACCAGTCCATTCTAAAGGAGATTAGTTTTGGGTGTTCATTGGAAGGACGGATACTGATGCTGTAACTCCAATACTTTGGCCACCTCATGGAAGTGTTGACTCATTGGAAAAGACTCTGATGCTGGGAGGGATTGGGGGCAGGAGGAGAAGGGGACGACAGAGGATGAGATGCCTGAATGGCATCACTGACTCGATGGACGTGAGTCTGAGTGAACTCTGGGAGTTGGTGATGGACAGGGAGGACTGGCGTGCTGCAATTCATGGGGTTGCAAAGAGTCGGACACGACTGAGTGACTGAACTGAACTGACTGACTTAGAACAACATAAAATATTCAGAATTTTCCTACAAGCCCTGCCCCGGTTGCTCCAAGTGCTCCTCTCCTGCCAGCGGGCACAAATCCCTTGCTAGAACCTAATGATTCTGGCGAGGACTGCCCTAAGACACCTTTTGACATTAAAACTAACAACACCTTTCTGAATAACAATAATAAGTTTTTATCACATTTTCTTAATTGTAAAAATTTGCTACCTACTCACTCTCCTTTGTGACAGAGGTTCTCTGAATTGCTGGCTTTGTAATCACAAGTCTCTGAGGCTGATGGTTTCTCCGCCTTTCCAGTTTTAAGAAATCCTGACACTCAAGGACACATAATACCTCACTATGAGGGTATTAATTTTTATCACATGCAACAAATAAAAAAAGCTGTAACTATGTACGGCCCACAATCACCTTTTACTAAAGTACTTCTAAATTCTATAACATCCTATATCGGAAATTTTATTCCCCATGATTGGCGAACTTTATATTCTCCTTAAACCAGGAGAATATCTTCAATAGATAATGTGGTTTCATGATATAGCCAAAGATCATGCTAACAGAAATGCTCAAGCTGGTGCTCCCCAAAATCAAATTACTTTTGAGATGCTAACTGGTACAGAACAATTTGATGCCACAGAAGCTCAAATACAGTACCCTCCTTTGTTACATGAACAATTAAAAACAGTGGCCCTCGAAGCTTGGGATCGAATTACTCTTCAAGGGGAGCCTATAGGTAGCTACACTAAAATATTGCAAGGACCTAATGAAACCTATGCTGATTTTTTAGCTAGATTAGAAACTGCTATTTCCCATACTGCTTGGAGAAGAAGCCAAAAGGTAACTAGAGAAATTACTTGCTTATGAAAATGCAAATCAGGAATGTCAAAAGGCTATAGCTCCAATTCGTGAGACAGGGACTATTATTATTTGAAGGCTTGTCGCAATCTAGGATCAGAAACTCAAAAGATGCAAATGCTAGCTGAAACAATGGTTGCTGCCTTAAGAAAGGGAAATGAAGGATGCTTTACATGTGGAAATAAGAACCATTTAAAAAGGGACTGGAGAAGGCAATGGCACCCCACTCCAGTACTCTTGCCTGGAAAATCCCATGGACGGAGGAGCCTGGTGGGCTGCAGTCCATGGGGTCACTAAGAGTCGGACATGACTGAGTGACTTCACTTTCACTTTTCACTTTCATGCATCGGAGAAGGAAATGGCAACCCACTCCAATGTTCTTGCCTGGAGAATCCCAGGGACGGGGGAGCCTGGTGGGCTGCCGTCTCTGGGGTCGCACAGAGTTGGACACGACTGAAGCGACTTAGCATCAGCAGCAGCAGCGCTAAGAAAGCTAATAAAAAACCTCCAAAAATCTGCCCTCACTGCCACAGAGGAATGCATTGGGCCAAAGATTGTAAATCTAAATTTGACATTGAAGAGAAACCTATTTCAGGAAACTCCAAGCAGGGGACCCCCCAGGTCCCCTTCAACAAAAACCAAGGACAAATTCCATCTTCTTCCTCAAACCCTCAACATCTGGCAGTGCTGCCGTCGATATACCAGCCCTAAGTGACTTTCTCCTTTACCCTCAAGCAGTCCCCTCTAGAATACCTACGGGACTTTTTGGACCCCTGCCCCCAAAAACCTTCAGTCTTTTACTTGGCCTATCTAGTTTGACTTCTAAAGGAATTACTGTTCACCCTGGAGTAATTGATTCAGATTATAAAGGAGAAATTCAAATTATGATGTCATCTCAGATTTTACGACAACTCAAAAAGGGGGATAAGATTGCTCAATTACTTCTTTTACCTTACATTTCTATTAACTCCTGGATTCGGTAGTACAGATCAAAAACAGTCCTTTGGGACATCATTGCTATCTGAATTTGCCCAACCGACTGGAAATATCAAAATTAATGGTAAAAGATTTCCTGGTCTCCTCGACACTTGATCTGATATTACTATTATTTCCAAACATTTATGGCCCAAATCCTGGCCTGTACAAAAAATTTCTTGCCAAATTGCAGGTATTTCTCAAACCAAAGTACAAGAGGTTTATGAGAGTACTCAAATTTATCCATGTGAGAGACCAGAAGGCCAACCTGCAGCATTAAGACCTTATGTGATAGATGCACCCCGTAATAGGAAGGGATTTCTTATGCAATGGCAAACTCAGATATACATTCCACATTTTTCCTAGGGGCCACTGCTCATTTAACAAATAATACAATTATTAAAATAGCTTGGAAGAATGACCAGCCTATTTGGACAGAGCAGTGGCCCCTCACGAAAGAGAAATTATAGGCGGCTAAGGAACTTATAGATACACAACTAGAATTAAAGCATATTGAGGAATCTTGTTCTCCTTGGAATTCTCCTATTTTTGTTATAAAAAAGAAATCTAACAAGTGGCGTCTCCTAACAGTCCTTAAAAAAGTTAATGCATCCATGAAACCTATGGGTGCATTACAACCAGGAATCCCATCACCTACCACTATTCCTCAAAATTGGCACATTATTATTATTGATTTACAAGGTTGCTTTTTTAATATAGCTTTACACCCTTTAGACCGAGAGAGATTCGCTTTCTCTCTCCCTTATCCTAATCATATTGGACCTCATAAATGGTACCAATGGACTGTACTGCCACAAGAGACGATGAATTCTCCCACTATGTCAGTACTACGTAGCTAAAGCCCTTGAGCCTGTGAGAAAACAATTTCCTAACTTTCTTGTTGTTCACTATATGGATGATATATTGTTTTCAGCTCCATCTATCTTAGAAACTCAACACATGTTTGGTATAGCTCAACTATGCTTAAAAAACTCTGGATTAATCATTGCCCCTGAAAAAATTCAAACCTCTACACTTTACTATTACTTGGGGTTTGTTGTTAATAGACAACGTATTACTCCCCAACTAACTTAGATCCGTACTGATAAATTATCAAACTTAAATGATTTTCAAAAACTCTTAAGTGATATAAATTGATTAAACCTTCTTTAGGCATTGCTAATTATCAACTGAATAACCTATTCAATACTTTAAAAGGAGATCCTGATTTAAATAGCCCTCGTTCACTTTCTCAAGAGGCACGAGAAGAACTCTATTTAGTGCAAAATAAATTATAAAAACAATTTCTTACTCACATCAAACTAGACTTACCTCTAGAATTTTTTATACTCCCCTCTCTTCATTTTCCTACAGGACTTCTTGCCCAACCAGAACACCCAGTAGAAAGGATCTATACCCGTTTTAGGGAATAAAGTCACTTATACCCTACCTTGATTTAATTGCTCTAATTATAATCAGTGGAAGAAATAGGACTAAAACTCTAATTGGCTCTGATCCTCATAAAATTGTAATACCTATCAATAAATCTCAATTTGAGAACGTATTACAAACTTCTACCAATTTCCAAATAGCTTTTCTGGAATATTTTGGAGAAATTGCATTCCATTATCCTTCTGGTAAGCAGTGAATTTCTTCAAAAATACTGAATTTATTATTTCTCACATAATCAGCTCACAGCCTATACCACAAGCTGAGGTTTTTTATATAGATGAGACTAAAAACACCAAAGCTTCATTCTGGTCTCTTAAGGAATATAAAGTCTTTTCTACTAAATTTCATTTTGCCCAACAAAATGAATTATATGCTCTTATTCAAGTTATTTGCCTACATCCTAACCCTATTAATATAGTCTCTGACTCTATATATTCAGTTTTTGTATTAAAAAATATAGAAACCTCCACCATAAACTCCAATCAACCTATTATTCAACAACTCTTTTTCAAACTACAAGCTGTTATTGGAAACTGCAATTCTCCCATTTATATTATACATATCCGAGCACATTCTTGCCTTCCTGGGCCCCATGACTTATGGTAATGAGCAGGCTGATAACTGGTTTCCTTTGCTACTCCAGAGGAACAGCATGCTCTGTTGCACAACAATGCTGGCTCCCTACACCAGCTATGGAAAATCCCATACTGCCAGGCTAAAGAAATGATTATTAATTGCTCTACCTGTATATCCCGACATCTTTGACCCATCGCCCAAGGTATTAATACTAGCCGTTTGCAACCTAATGAACTATGGCAAATGGATAAAACTCATTGCCCTGAACTTTCTCCATTTTCTTTCTTGCATGTCTGTATCAACAGTAATTCTTCTTTTATTTGGGCCACACCTCTTTGCGGTGAGGCTACACAACATGTTATAACTCATTAGCTTGTTTTGCTGTAATGGGAACTCCTGCTTGGGCTGTTGCTAAGTCGCTTCAGTCGTGTCTGACTCTGCGCGACCCCATAGACGGCTGCCCACCAGGCTCCGCCGTCCCTGGGATTCTCCAGGCAAGAACACTGGAGCGGGTAAAACAGAAAATGGCCCTGCCTATATTTCTAGACACTTTAAACAATTTTTACAATCTTTTTCTATTAAACATATTACAGACATTCCTTATAATCCACAGGCACAAGGCATAGTCGAACGAAAACATCACACACATGAAATCTGCAAATAAATTTATAAAGGGGGACTACACAGGAACGCTACTGTCTTCCTTATCTAAAGCAGACTTTACTAGATTCCAACATAAGATATTTTCTAAACCTATAACTATTGTTAATACAGCTTTATCTGTTTTAAATTTTTTAAACTTACCACAGAGAGATAGCTTAACAAGAGCAGAAAAGCTTTTCGAGGAACTGAAAGACACTTCCCTTCCTCTGCCCATTTGGTACCAAGATGGGTTAATGAAACAATGGAAATCTGGGAAACTAATCTTACAGGGAAAGGGGTATGCTTGTATTTCCCCAGATGGATCCAACGAACTCACATGGCTTCCTCTTCGGAAGATTTGACCTAAGGAGGCCCCCGGCCTTCAAAATAGAGGCGAAACAACAAAAACCCCAGGAGGAAGAAATTCCAATTTGGGCCATGGTGGCTCTAAAGATCTCCAGGAAGCACCGCCCTCGGCGGCATCAACCTTATGATCTCCCCACTTGGGGACACATAAAAACCCTTACTAATCGAGCTGAAAATTTGGTCTCTCAACAGGGAATGCCTCGGAGTCCTGAATACATTCTCCTGGCAATGCTGTCTGCTTGCCCGTGCCTCCCCCGGTCGAGCTCTAACTAATCATACTTACTGGGCTTACATACCCAACCCCCCTCTACTACCGGTGGTCAAATGGACGGAGAGAGGACCAATCGTTTCAACCAATGACTCTATACATATGCCTGCTCCGTGGAACATTAAAGGGCCCACACACCTGGAAGAAGAAGGAAACTAATTAATATTTCTCTAGGTTATGAAGTCCTTCCTTTGTGCATGGGCCCAGCAGAATTATGCATAAACGTTAGCCAACAAACTTGGGCTTTTGCTCTGCTTCCCAAAAAGGACTTTCGGATGTTGCTTGGATTATTTACTGCCCTTTCTCTGTCTGTGAACCATGTTTCGGAGAGGGCAATGGAGCCCCACTCCAGTACTCTTGCCTGGAAAATCCTATGGACAGAGGAGCCTGGTGGGCTGCAGTCCATGGAGTCGCTGAGGGTCGGAAACGACTGAGTGACTTCACTTTCACTTTTCACTTTCATGCATTGGAGAAGGAAATGGCAACCCATTCCAGTGTTCTTGCCTGGAGAATCCCAGGGACGGGGGAGCCTGGTGGGCTGCTGTCTGTGGGGTTGCACAGAGTCGGACACGACTGCAGTGACTTAGCAGCAGAACCATGTTTATACTACTGAGACTTTAGGGAAAGAGCTAGGGAAAGAACAAAGAACATTATGCAAAGGGTTTACTTATAAGAACTTTACATATACTCCTGTTCATTGGGACAAATGTCAAGCCAAATCAGGAAATTTAATGTTTGTGGCTAATCATGCAATTGTTGATTGGGGACCCCATGGTATGTGGTTATCTAACTGCTGAGATGATATTAACAGCACGTGTGTGATTATGCTACTCAAGTGGCATGGAAGGTCACTGACACTGTGATGGAGCATTACCATGACAAAGGACTTCTTGGGTGGCTTGACAGTGGATTAGCCCCACCTCGTCCTAGAATCATCCTCCATAAACAAAGTGGGCCTGAACAAGGGGACATCTCGAAACTTGCTGCGAGCACCGAAGAACCTGGGACTTGGACCGGACATTTCCACAGGGACCAGTCGTGGTCATAGTAACTTTTTCTTTTGCTGTAATCAATCGTATTTTATACAGGCCTGTGTCCCACTTCTTTTTGTTATAGCCATAGGAAATTTACAATTTAATAAGACCATACGTTCTGTAACTTGTATTAATTGCAAAGTATATACTTGTCTTAACTTCTCTATTTCTTTAAGATGATTCCCTTTTGATTCCTCGATCTCGACATAATTTGAGGTTACCAAGAAATCTCCAATGACCCTGGGAAGAAGGTCCCATGGCTGGACTTGCTTCCAGATTACTTACTAAACTGCTCCAATGATCTAAACGATTTGTTGGATGGCTGATTCTTGGCATTTTGGGGTTAATAGCTATTTGCACCATGCTGCTGTCACTGGCGCTGCTTTACATACCTCGATTCAAACACATAATTTTATCCAAAATTGGACTGAATATGCTCATAATATGTGGGCTACTCAGGCTCAGGTAGATGAGGATATTCAAGAGGAAATACAGGAACTAAAAACAGCCATCATATGGGTCGGAGATCAATTAATAGATTTGCAAAAACAAGTGCTAGTAAAATGTGATTGGAATTCTACTCAATTTTGTGTTATTCCTGTTCATTTCAATCATAGTGCCTACAACTGGGAACAAATCAAATTTCATTTACAAAACATACATGATAATGCTTCTCTGAATGTACAATTACTGCAAAAGGAAATCTTTGAACCTTTTCTAAACGTCTGCCCTCTTCCACTAATTTGGAAACTTTAACTGAACAACTAGCTGATCAATTATCTGGGCTAGACCCACGAGGATGGTTTCAAAGTATTACCCACAGCATTGGGTCTGGAACTGTAACTTTGATGATTGTCTTGGTAATTATATTTGTTGTTTATCTTTGCCTTTCTATAAGGTTGGTTAATACCAAACAAACTCAATTAGTCAGGACTTTTTTTTACAAATATAATAAAATAGGGGGAACTGTCAGGAAGCATTTAACAAGAGGCTTCCTGGGTGCTGTTTTGGATCTGTCATGAATCCTCTGTTCCGTATTAATTCCTGAATATTCAGGAATTAAGAGGAGTTGGCAAACCTCTCCCTTAGCTGAGGAATGCATGCATTTCCTTCGTTAGCTTTTCCATATGGTGAAAAGTAACTATTTACGACCCTTTTCCTTTTTATGGACCATTTACAACCCTCTCTCTTTGATATGGATCGTCTTGTGTTTCCTTGATGATTTGTAAGTCTGGACTTTTGATCTTTGTCTTTGCTGAAAATAGCTACCTTGTAAGACAGTATATATACCCATGCTATGTTGAATAAAACATCCTTGTTCCATCAGAGCTTGGGTCCCTGTGTCTTTCTTTCTTTTTCTCTCTTTCTCAGGCTAATTCTTTGGAGTGCAGATGACCGCTGAGCTCACTTTCTTGCCCGGGCTTGCAAGACTCTCGCGAGTGGGCCACCTGTGCCTCCGTGAAGCAGCGCAAGCCCCGTGTCAAGGGCTTTATTGGTTTTCTGCATAAACCAAGGAATATCAGCCTCTTTCTCTCTCTCTTTTACTTTCCTATCATTGACTCTGGACCATCAGGTTCCAGTCCATTAAAGAACCCCAACAACCCAACCATGTCTAATAGCACACCCATAGTCAACCAGACACAACAGAAGGACCCACGCAGCACACACCTAGAGCACCCCTAGGGCATACACCTCTGGTGATCAAGGGATGAGCAGGGCAGGGCCCCATTTCCTACAGAAGGCTACTTCTCTATGATTGGAAAACATAAACAACCTACCACATAGAAATAAAAACAGCAAGTTAGGCAAAATGAGGCAACAATGGAATATGTTTCAAACAAAGGAACAAGATGAAAAACCAGAAGAACAAAGTGGAGACAAGCAATCTACCCAACAAAGAGCTTAAGGTAATGTTCTTAATAATTCTCAAAGAGCTCAGGAGAAGAATGGATAAACAGAGTGAGAAGTTATGGTTTTAACAGAGTTAAAAAATATAAAGAAGCAGAGATGATGAACCCAATAACTGAAACAAAAGATTACACCAAAAGGAATCAACAGTAGATTAAATGATACAGAGGAACAGATCAGCAAAATGGAAGAATAAAGTAGTGGAAATCACTCAAGCTGAACGGAAAAAAACGAAAAAAAGAATTTTAAAAAATGAGGACAGGAGACTTCCCTGGTGGCCAAGTAGTTAAGAATCCACGTTCCAATGCAAGAGACATGGTTCCATTCCCTGGTCGGGGAACTAAGATCTCACATGCTGCCAGGCAATTAAGCCTGGATGCTGCAACCCCTGAGCCCATGTGCTCTGAAGCCCACGGACACAGCTAGGGAGAAACCTCCACGCCTCAGTGAAGAGCCGACATGCTGAAGCTAAGACCCGACATGGCCAGAGGAAATTCTAAACAATGAGGACAGTTTAAGAGACCTCTGGAAAAACATAAAACATACAAATATTAATATTACAGGGGTCCGAGAAGAAGAGAGAGAGAGAGAAAGGTACAAATAAACATATCTGAAGACCTAACAGCTGAAAACTTCCCTAACTTGGGAAAAGAAACAGATATCCAGGTCCAGGAGGAAAGTTCCAAACAAGATCAACCCAAAGAGAATCACATCAAGATACACTATGATTAAAATAGCCAAACTTTAAAGAAGGAATATTAGGAACAGCAAATGAAAAGCAGCAAGCTATATACAAAGGAACCCCCATAAGACTATCAGCTGACTTCAATGCAGGCCAGAGGGAGGGGCATGATATAATTAAAGCAATAAAAGGGAAAAGTCTACACCCAGGAATACAGGAATACAGCCAACAAAGCTTTCATTTATATTTGCAGGACAGAACAAGTTTTACAGATAAGCAAAAGCTAAAAGGGTTTAACACTATGAAACTAGCTTAACGAAATTGTTAAAGGGTAGTTACAAGATTCAAAATTGATATAGAGAAATCTGCTGCATTTCCATACACCAACACGAACTATCAGAAAATGAAATTAAGAATACAATCTCACTCACAATCACATCAAAAAGAATAAAATACCTGGGAATAAATCTAACTAAGGAAGTAAAGGTGTATTTTGTCACCCTGCTTATTTAACTTATATGCAGAGTACATCATGCAAAATGCCAGGTTGGAAGACTCACTCGGTTGATCTCCTTGCAGTCCAAGGGACTCTCAAGAGTCTTCTCCAACACCACAGTTCAAAAGCATCAATTCTTCCTCACTCAGCCTTCTTTATTCTCACATGCATACATGACTACTGGAAAAACCATAGCTTTGACTAGATGGACCTTTGTCTGCACAGGGGTGCTTCTGTTTTTTAATATGCTGTCTAGGTTTGTCATAGCTTTTCTTCCAAGGGGCAAGCGTCTTTTAATATCATGGCTGCAGTCACCATTCATAGTGATTTTGGAGCCCAGGCTGGAATCAAGATTGCCAGGAGAAATATCAACAACCTCAGACATGCAGATGATGTCACACTAATGACAGAAAGTGAAGAAGAACTAAAGAGCCTCTTGATGAAGGTGAAAGAGGAGAGTAGAAAAGTTGGCTTGAAACTCTACATTCAGAAACTAAGATTGTGGCATCTGGTCCCATCACCTCATGGCAAATAGCTGGGGAAACAATGGAAACAGTGACAGACTTTATTTTGGGGGGCTCCAAAATCACTGTGAATGGTGACTGCGGCTATGAAATTAAAAGATGCTTGCCCCTTGGAAGAAAAGCTATGTCATAGACAGCATATTAACCTAGACAGCATATTAACCTAGACAGCATATTAAAAAGCAGAAACATCTCTGTGCGGACAAAGGTCCATCTAGTCAAAGCTATGGTTTTTCTAGTAGTCATGTATGCATGTGAGAATAAAGAAGGCTGAGTGAGGAAGAATTGATGCTTTTGAATGTGGTGTTGGAGAAGACTCTTGAGAGTCCCTTGGACTGCAAGGAGATCAAATGAGTCAATCCTAAAGGAAATCAACTCTGAATATCCATTGGAAAGACTGATGCTGAAGCTGAATCTCCAATGCTTTGGCCACCTGAAGTGAAGAACTGATTCACTGGAAAACGCAGATGCTGGGAAAGACTGAAGCCAGGAGAAGAAGGGGACAGCAGAGGATGAGATGTTTGGATGGCATCATTGACTCAGTGAACGTGAGTTTGAGCAAGCTCTGGGAGATGGTGAAGGACAGGTAAGCCTGCTGCAGTCCATAGGGTCACAGAGTTGGACATGACTGAATGACTAAACAACAACAATTTTTTGGGAACTCCCCTAGTGGTCCAGTGGTTAGGACTCCATGCCTTCACTGCTGAGGGCCTGGGTTCAACTCCTTGTTGGGGAACTAAGATTCCACAAGTTGTGTGATGCAGCCAAAAGAAAAAAATAATATATATATATATAAACACTTTTCATCAGCATAATTGAAACTAAAATAACAAAGACATTTTCATTATCAGATTGGCAAAAAGTGAGGGTGTGGGGAAACTGGGACACATTCTAATTACACAATCATACACCAATCTCCTTGCAGTCCAAGGGACTCTCAAGAGTCTTCTCCAACACCACAGTTCAAAAGCATCAATTCTTCCTCACTCAGCCTTCTTTATTCTCACATGCATACATGACTACTGGAAAAACCATAGCTTTGACTAGGTGGACCTTTGTCTGCACAGGGGTGCTTCTGTTTTTTAATATGCTGTCTAGGTTTGTCATAGCTTTTCTTCCAAGGGGCAAGCGTCTTTTAATATCATGGCTGCAGTCACCATTCATAGTGATTTTGGAGCCCAGGCTGGAATCAAGATTGCCAGGAGAAATATCAACAACCTCAGACATGCAGATGATGTCACACTAATGACAGAAAGTGAAGAAGAACTAAAGAGCCTCTTGATGAAGGTGAAAGAGGAGAGTAGAAAAGTTGGCTTGAAACTCTACATTCAGAAACTAAGATTGTGGCATCTGGTCCCATCACCTCATGGCAAATAGCTGGGGAAACAATGGAAACAGTGACAGACTTTATTTTGGGGGGCTCCAAAATCACTGTGAATGGTGACTGCGGCTATGAAATTAAAAGATGCTTGCCCCTTGGAAGAAAAGCTATGTCATAGACAGCATATTAACCTAGACAGCATATTAACCTAGACAGCATATTAAAAAGCAGAAACATCTCTGTGCGGACAAAGGTCCATCTAGTCAAAGCTATGGTTTTTCTAGTAGTCATGTATGCATGTGAGAATAAAGAAGGCTGAGTGAGGAAGAATTGATGCTTTTGAATGTGGTGTTGGAGAAGACTCTTGAGAGTCCCTTGGACTGCAAGGAGATCAAATGAGTCAATCCTAAAGGAAATCAACTCTGAATATCCATTGGAAAGACTGATGCTGAAGCTGAATCTCCAATGCTTTGGCCACCTGAAGTGAAGAACTGATTCACTGGAAAACGCAGATGCTGGGAAAGACTGAAGCCAGGAGAAGAAGGGGACAGCAGAGGATGAGATGTTTGGATGGCATCATTGACTCAGTGAACGTGAGTTTGAGCAAGCTCTGGGAGATGGTGAAGGACAGGTAAGCCTGCTGCAGTCCATAGGGTCACAGAGTTGGACATGACTGAATGACTAAACAACAACAATTTTTTGGGAACTCCCCTAGTGGTCCAGTGGTTAGGACTCCATGCCTTCACTGCTGAGGGCCTGGGTTCAACTCCTTGTTGGGGAACTAAGATTCCACAAGTTGTGTGATGCAGCCAAAAGAAAAAAATAATATATATATATATAAACACTTTTCATCAGCATAATTGAAACTAAAATAACAAAGACATTTTCATTATCAGATTGGCAAAAAGTGAGGGTGTGGGGAAACTGGGACACATTCTAATTACACAATCATACACCATTTATGAGAGTCAAAGTTTGATACAATCTGTCTTAGTTGGCTTGAGCTGTTATAACAAAATACCACAGACTGGGTGGTTTAAACAATAGAAATTTATCTGCATGGTTTCGGTGGCTGGAAATACAAGGCCAAAGTGCCAGCAAGGTTGATTTTTGGCGACATTTCTGTTCCTGGATTATAGATGGCTGCCTTCTTGCTGTGCCCTTACATGGCCTCTGTGCACGTGGAGAGAGAGAGATCTCTGGTGTCTCTTTCTCTTCTTATGCAGACACCAGTCCTACAGGAGGATTAGGGCCCTATCCTTATGACCTCATTTAACCTTCAATTACCTCTGTGCCTTGTCTCCAAGACAAAATTCAGAGCTTCAATATGTGAATTAGGGTGGCTGCGAGGAGAAGCAAAATTCAGGTCATAACAGTCACACACACAGTCTTTTTTGGGAGGACTGCTCCACCAAGCATACATGTGGAATTGTAGTTCCCCAACCAGGGATGGAACCCATGCCCCCTGAGGTAGAAGCCTGGAGTCTTAACCACCGGACCACCAGGGATGTTCTAGAGAATTGCAGATGTGTGTGTGTGTATTTTAAATATTTTTATTTATTTATGGCTGTGAGGGTCAGGCTTTTCTCTAGCTGCGGCGAGCGGAGGCTACTCTCCAGCTGCGGTGCTTGGGCTTCTCATTGTGGTGGCTTCTCTTATTACAGCGCATGGGCTGTAGGGCGCGCAGGCTTCAGTAGCTACAGCTCCTGGGCTCTAGAGCACAAGTTCCAGGGTTGTGGTGCATGGGTTTAGTTGTTTCACAGCATGTGGGATCTTCTCAGACCAGGGATTGAACCTGTGTCTCCTACAATGGCAGGTGGGTTCTTTACCACCGAGTCATCATGGAAGCCCCATTTGAAATACCTTTAATATGTCTAAGTTTTTAAAGATTTATTTAAAAAAAAATTTTGGCCATGCAACACAGCATGTGGGACCTTAGTTTCTCTACTAGGGATCAAACATGCATCCCCTGCAATGGAAGCATGGAGTCTTAACCACTGGACCCCCAGAGAAGTTCCCATAACATAGTATTTTTGAAAAGCATCTGCCAACATCTATTTAAATTAAAAATATGCTTATTCATTATAGCCAGCAGGTGGAAATAACCCAAATGTCATCAACAGATGAATGAGTAAGTAAAATGTGGTATATAGCTTCTGTAAGATCTTAGTTGGTGATGGACAGGGAGGCCTGGCTTGCTGCGATTCATGGGGTCGCAAAGAGTCGGACAAAAATACCTTTAATATGTCTAAGTTTTTAAAGATTTATTTAAAAAAAAATTTTGGCCATGCAACACAGCATGTGGGACCTTAGTTTCTCTACTAGGGATCAAACATGCATCCCCTGCAATGGAAGCATGGAGTCTTAACCACTGGACCCCCAGAGAAGTTCCCATAACATAGTATTTTTGAAAAGCATCTGCCAACATCTATTTAAATTAAAAATATGCTTATTCATTATAGCCAGCAGGTGGAAATAACCCAAATGTCATCAACAGATGAATGAGTAAGTAAAATGTGGTATATAGCTTCTGTAAGATCTTAGTTGGTGATGGACAGGGAGGCCTGGCTTGCTGCGATTCATGGGGTCGCAAAGAGTCGGACACGACTGAGCGACTGAACTGAACTGAACTGAAGATCTTACAGAAAAGCCCAAATGAACGTTTTGGCCACCCCGATACATACAACAGGATATTATTTTTCCTTAAAAAAGAATGAAATCCTGACAAACAAAGTGAATAAATCCTGAAGATACTCTACTAAACAAAATAAGTCGGACAGAAAATGACAAATATTGTGTGGTGCCGCTTACTATGAAGTATTTAGAGCAGGTAAACTCATAGAGATTCAAAGTGGAACGGGGCTTACCAGGGACTGGGGTGAAGAGGGAAGGGGTAGATATTATTTAATGGGTATACAGTTTCTGTTTGGGATTAAGAAAAAATTCTAGAAATGAACAATGATGCTAGCTGTACAATATCGTGATGATACTTAATGCCATTGACCTGTACACTTAAAATGGCTTAAATAATAAATTTCATGTTATATGTACAATAAAAACTCAAAGCAATTTTAAACGTACACACCAATTTATACAATGGAATACCACACAGTAAAATAAACAAACAAAAACAATCATGCCATTATATACAACAACACGGATGAATCTCAAAGTGTTGAGTGGAAGAAGCCAAACATCAAAGAGTGCATGCTGCATTATTCTGTTTATCTGAAGTTCAAGAGCAGACAGAATTTCTATGTTAATAGAAGTCAGAATAACGGTTTTCTTTGCTGGGGAGGATTATTGATGAGGAAGGAGGAAGGAACATAATAAGAGTTTTCTGGGGGAAAGATTTATATCTAGATCTGAATGGCGGTCACATGGATATATACACACATAAATGTTATTTGAGCGGTGCATGTAGAATTTCTATACTATGGATGAACCTATCAGTTCAGTTCAGTTCAGTTCAGTTGCTCAGTCATGTCCGACTCTTTGCGACCCCATGAATCTCAGCACGCCAGGCCTCCCTGTCCATCACCATCTCTCGGAGTTCACTCAGACTCACGTCCATCGAGTCCGTGATGCCATCCAGCCATCTCATCCTCGGTCGTCCCCTTCTCCTCCTGCCCCCAATCCCTCCCAGCATCAGAGTCTTTTCCAATGAGTCAACTCTTCGCATGAGGTGGCCAAAGTACTGGAGTTTCAGCTTTAGCATCATTCCTTCCAAAGAAATCCCAGGGTTGATCTCCTTCTGAATGGACTGGTTGGATCTCCTTGCAGTCCAAGGGACTCTCAAGAGTCTTCTCCAACACCACACTTCAAAAGCATCGATTCTTCGGTGCTCAGCCTTCTTCACAGTCCAACTCTCACATCCATACATGACCACTGGAAAAACCATAGCCTTGACTAGACAGATCTTAGTCGGCAAAGTAATGTCTCTGCTTTTGAAAATGCTATCTAGGTTGGACATAACTTTTCTTCCAAGGAGCAAGCGTCTTCTAATTTCATGAGATGTAAAAAAAACCCACGTATCTTTGATTTAGAAATCACAATTTTGGGAATCTAACCTACCAAAACAAAAGCATCACTATGTAATAATAAAAGTTTGCCCATCATAAAAACAAATCACAAGAATCTGGGACAATGATGATTACACAGTTTTTGAATCTCACTGAATTCTGTCATAAAAATAGAACAACTAGGCAGCAAAGCTAAAATCCCATTAACAACGACAAACTGACGGGACCGCAGCCCCATGACATCCAAAACCAAGTGGATGGGGACAAACCACTGAAAGTTACAAGACCAGTGTGGCGTCAGCACTTGTGTGGGAGAGACGCTGGGCCTCTGACACACCTGAGAATTCCAGACCCCCAGAGAGCCAACAGATAGTCACGGGGAAGCAGAGC
This sequence comes from Cephalophus harveyi, assembly GCA_006410635.1. Taxonomy (NCBI): domain Eukaryota; kingdom Metazoa; phylum Chordata; class Mammalia; order Artiodactyla; family Bovidae; genus Cephalophus; species Cephalophus harveyi. The sequence goes on from SJYT01044896.1 coordinate 47,156, forward strand.
AGGGCACTGTGGAAACAGCAGTTCAAGCGGGGCAGGGCTCTGCCCAGTGAGGAAGCTGAGAGCAAGGAGGCCGTGGCAGGGTCTGGGGGCCTGGAGAAGCCTCAGGCCCAGGAACTCTCTGACGGAGCACGAAGGCTCCTTCTGGGACAGGGCTCCACACTGAGGAGAAACCGATGCAAGCAGAATAAAAATCAATTAAAACAGGACCATAGAGCCAGATGAAGAGAAGGAAGGTCTAAGAAAAAGTGAAGAGAAAGCTAGGAAATCTCAGAGCATGTCATGTTTTTTTGAAACATTACCTAAAAAACAACAGCAGAGGGAGCTCTGTGATGTTAGAAAAGCTATCCTGAGCCATGCCTCTTAAAAGTTCAGGAAAAGAAATATTTCCAGAAGAAAAGAGAAACAAGAAAGGATAGAAGGCAATTCCCACACAAAGTTATTGTAAAAATAGAGAGAATAAGAAGCAGAATAGCATCCTTACTGACAATGAAAGTACACCAGGCAGGCATGTCCACGAGCAGAGAAAACTGTAATACGCCATTTCAAAATGAGTTGAAAGATATTGTGAAAATAATGTAGGAAGTGAAAGAACAACAGAAACGAGAATTTGAAAAATGCAGCTATTAGGTGACTAAACATAGGAAAGAACTGAAAACAAAAGAAAAAATATTTTCAGAGATGAAGACTAAATTAGAGGGGATATAAGACTAAGTATATATAACAGGTAGTGTCTTAAGAGAAATAGAAGGTAAAATTTTTTTAATTAAAATAAATGAAGAGATACAGGGAATACATACTAAAAGGTAAAAATCAAGAAAAAAGTTAAACAACTATATATTGAACTAACATACCACATGTATAAGATTATCAATTCAGAATAACCACTGTTGTCATGTTCTGGTAAAATCACTGAGATTTAAGGAAAAAAGTATTTCATTATCCAAGCTATCTACATGAGGGGGAAGATTATATTGTCATTAGACTGTTTGACAGGAACAAATTATGTCAGGAGAATTCCCTGGTGGCTCAGTAGTAAAGAATACGACTGCCAATGCAGAAGATTCAGGTCAGTCCCTGGGTTAGGAAGGTCCCTTAGAGAAGGAAATGGCTACCCACTCCAGTATTCTTGCCTGGAAATCCCGTGGACAGAGGAGCCTAGTGGGCTACAGTCCATGGGCTTGCAAAAAGACTTATCAACTAAGCAAGGACAACTGAGATACACTCAAGGGGGGAAAATGTGGGCTAAGGGTTTTGTATCCAGCAAAACTGACTTGGCAGTTTGAAGGGTACACACAATTTTTACTAGTGATAACTAAGAGAATGTATATTCCATGAGCCCTCCCTGAAGGATCTAGAAAAAAGCTTTACAAACAAAATGATTACAGCAACATCAACAGAAGGACTGGTGGTAAGACATATATATGTGTGTATATATATATAACTTATAGAACCAGGAATAAGTTTATGTTTATTTTCTTTTCCCCAAACCCTTCCTTTTGTGAACAATTCAGTCCAAAGCCATTAGGTGGGACCAAGCAACGTGGGCAACCGTGCATGAAGCAGAGAAGGGTGCAGAGCCCCAGTGGCACAGCATGAGATGTGAGGAGGACATCTAGGCAGGGAGGCAGGTGGCAGTGATAGGGAACTGACACAGGCTGCTAGAGCCACAGTAGGATAGAGGGTGTGCATTTGGAGAGCTGGCCCAGTATGGGAGCCTGAATGGGGTCCAGAGAAAATCTTCATGAATGGATGGTCCAGTAGGCTGTTGGCGCCAGAGCAGAGTAAGGAGGGCAATGGTGAAGGGATGCAGATGCTGACGGTGATGGAAGATTGGTTATGCATAAAAGAATTGATTTACATACAGACAGAGGATAACAGATTTCTCATTTTCAGAAAAGAAAATTACAAATATGGAAAGGGAGGAGGTTAGAATATGCCCAACAGTGCTGGATTGAAATTGGAGATACTGGTATAAACCTGTATAGATAGTTTTCAGTTCAGTTCAGTTCAGTTGCTCAGTTTGTGTCCAACTCTTTGTGACCCCATGGACTGTAGCACACCAGGCTTCCCTGTCCATCACCAAGTCCTGGAGCTTACTCAAATTCATGTCTATCAAGTGGGTGATGCCATCCAACCATCTCATCCTCTGTCATCCCCTTCTTCTCCTACCTTCAATCTTTCCCAGTATCAGGGTCTTTACACATGAGTCAGTTCTTCGCATCAAGTGGCCGAAGTACTGGAGTTTCAGCTTCAGCATCAGTCCTTCCAATGAACATTCAGAACTGATTTCCTTTAGGATGGACTGGTTGAATCTCCTGCAGTCCAAGGGCCTCTCAAGAGTCTTCACCACCACCACAGTTCAAAAGCATCAATTCTTCAGTGCTCAGCCTTCTTTATAGTCCAACTCTCACATACACATATGACTACTGGAAAAACCATAGCTTTGACTAGATGGACTTCTGTTGGCAAAGTAATGTCTCTGCTTTTTAATAGGCTGTCTAGGTTAGTCATAGCTTTTTTTCCAAGGAGCAAGTGTCGTTTAATTTCATGGCTGCAGTCACAATCTGCAGTGATTTTGGAGCCCCCCAAAATAAAGCCTGTCACTGTTTCCACTGTTTCCCCATCTATTTGCCATGAAGTGATGGGACCAGATGCTATGATCTTAGTTTTCTGAATGTTGAGCTTTAAGCAACTTTTCCACTCTCCTCTTTAACTGTCTTCAAGAGGCTCTTTAGTTCTTCTTCGCTTTCTGCCATAAGTGTGGTGTCATTTGCATATCTGAGGTTATCAATATTTCTCCTGGCAAACTTGATTCCAGCTTGTGCTTCATCCAGCCTGGCATTTTGCATGACGTACTCTGCATATAAGTTAAATAATCAGGGTGACAATATACAGCCTTGATGTACTCCTTTCCCGATTTGGAACCAGTCTGTTGTTCCATGTCCAGTTCTAACTGTTGCTTCTTGACCTGCATACAGATTTCTCAGGAGGCAGGTCAGGTGGTCTGGTATTCCCATTTGTTGAAGAATTTTCTACAATTTGCTGTGATCCACACAGTCAAAGGCTTTGGCGTACTCAATAAAGCAGTAGAGGTTTTTCTGGAATTCTCTTGCTTTTTTGATGATCCAATAGATGTTGGCAATTTGATCTCAGGTTCATCTGCCTTTTCTAAATCCAACTTGAACATGTGAAATTTCATGGTTCATGTACTGTTGAAGCCTGGCTTGGAGAAGTTTGAGCATTACTTTGCTGTCTTGTGAGATGAGTGCAATTGTACAGTAGTCTGAACATTCTTTGGCATTGCCTCTTTTTGGGATTGGAATGAAAACTGATCCTTTTCCAGTCCTGTGGCCACTGTTGAGTTTTCCAAATTTGCTGGCATAGTGAGTGCAGCACTTCAACAGCATCATCTTTCAGGATTTGAAACAGCTCAACTGGAATTCCATCACCTCCACTATCTTCCTAAGGCCCACTTGACTTTGCATTCCTGGATGTCTGGTTCTAGTTGAGTGATCACACCATCGTGGTTAACTGGGTCATGAAGATCTTTTTTTGTAAAGTTCTTCTGTGTATTGTTGCCACATGGACAGAGGAGCCTGGCAGGCTACAGTCCATGGGGTCGCAAAGAGTCGGACACGACTGAACGACTTCACTTCCCTTCTGTATATTGTTGCCACCTCTTCTTAGTATCTTCTGCTTCCGTTAGGTCCATACCATTTCTGTTTTTTATTGTGCCCATCTTTGCATGACATGTTTTTCTTGAAGTTTATATATAGTTTTCAGTATATATATTGACAGATAGATAGATACAGAAATAAATATGATGTAAATGTATGTGCACAGCTCTATCCACTACGTAGTCTTGGGGACAGCAAAATCTCAGTAATGAACTCCCTAGAAACCAAATTTGGCCTCTAAATACCAAGGTCAAGAATTTCAGTGGTGGTCCAGTGGTTAGAACTCTGTGCTCTCACTGCCGAGGGCCCAGGTTCTATTCCTTGTAGGGGAACTAAAATCCCACAAACTGTGTAGCCAACAAACAAACAAACAAACCTGTCCTAAAACAAACAAAAAGAGGAATAAATATCTGTCTCCACTAAAAGGAATCAAGGTCCTTTGGAAAAATGACTGATCCAGGGCTGGTGCAGAGAAAGTATGAGCCTGGAATATCTTGTTTTGCCAAAAAGTAAGGATGTGATCAAATGATGATGTGTGTGTTGATCACTCAGCCATGTCCGACTCTGTGACCCCATGGACAGTAACTATCAGGCTCCTCTGTCCATGGAAATCTCCAGGCAAAAATATTGGAGTGGGTAGCCCTTTCTTTTTCCAAGGCATCTTCCCAACTAAGGGATTGAACCCAGTCTCCCACATTGAGGCAGATTGTTTACCATCTGAGCCTCCAGGGAAGTCCAAATAATGATAGGATATGTTAAAAGAATCCAGAAGCCAGTATTTTTAACCTAAAAGGCTCTTGCTGGCCAAATCGGGAATAATTTGAGCATCAAAATGAATGTTTAAATCTATGAGTTCATAAAAATACATTAAAAAAGCTAACTGGTCACATTTAGATAATGATAGGGGCAAATCATTTTAAAAGTCATTAAAGAGAAAGAATAAAGCATTTATCTGAGCTTTCTTAGATGGGTTTAACACCAGTTAACCAAAAAGTAGATGAGAAATGTCTCTTTATGGAAATATTCACACTTATGAATGAAAACAAAGTTATAGAATTAGAATATTATTGTTGTGCAACACCAAATAAATTAACTGAAAAGGAGCAATTGATAATATCACAATAAAGAGAGACAACTAGACACAGTGGGCACACTGAGATTAAAAAACACACCACCACTTATAGTCTTGCCAAAGGCATCAAATATGAGTGTAAAGAGACCTCTGGATTGAGCTGTCTATGTGCAGGAACTGGAGAGGACTGAAGAACATGTCAAAATACTCTATTAGCATGCAATCAGTAAAACCCAGGCTGTGGGCAGAAAGTAGGGCACACAGCGCAAATATACTGAGGTCTTCAGCAGATACACTGAAAAGAAAGGGTTGAAGGAGGAAGTATGTAGATTAAGAAACTCAAAACACATATAAGTCAAATAAACAGGAAATCCAAAGTATAGTGTCCAGGGAAGCACACTTGGATAATGAAAGTATAAAGAAATCCAAGGGGATAATTATCACAAAATTCAGGAGAATGGCTATTTTCAGGAGAGGAAGAAAACTGCGATCAGAACTGGGCTAGCTGGAGAAGTTCCATTTCTTGATTTAGATGGTAGTTTTAAGGGCGGTGGCCTTAAAATAATTCATTAAGTCATTTAGTTATTTATGTGTGTTTTATTTTTCAGTTTTACAGAGGTTAAAAAAAAAACAACACATCATGGCCTTCTGATTACAGATGTGGTAGGCTGATAATGGTTTCCCAAGATATATCCACAGCCTAATCTCTGGAACCTGTGAATACTTCCTTTTCTGCAAAATAAGGAAAAAGAGCTTTTATGTGGAAAAAGGGATTTTCCCTGCAGATGTGATTAAACTAAGGACCTTTAAATGAAGAGACTATAATGGATTTTCTTGACGAGATCTCTAGTCTTTCCCATTCTGTTCTTTTCCTCTATTTCTTTGCATTGATCACTGAAGAAGGCTTTCTTATCTCTTCTTGCTATTCTTTGGAACTCTGCATTCAGGTGCTTATATCTTTCCTTTTCTCCTTTGCTTTTTGCCTCTCTTCTTTTCACAGCTATTTGTAAGGCCTCCCCAGACAGCCATTTTGCTTTTTTGCATTTCTTTTCCATGGGGATGGTCTTGATCCCTGTCTCCCGTACAATGTCACGAACCTCATTCCATAGTTCATCAGGCACTCTATCTATCAGATCTAGGCCCTTAAATCTATTCCTCACTTCCACTGTATAATCATAAGGGATTTGATTTAGGTCATACCTGAATGGTCTAGTGGTTTTCCCTACTTTCTTCAATTTGAGTCTGAATTTGGCAATAAGGAGTTCATGATCTGAGCCACAGTCAGCTCCCGGCCTTGTTTTTGTTGACTGTATAGAGCTTCTCCATCTTTGGCTGCATAGAATATAATCAATCTGATTTCGGTGTTGACCATCTGGTGATGTCCAACTTTGAGTGTGTGGATCACAAGAAACTGTGGAAAATTCTGAAATAGATGGGAATACCAGACCACCTGACCTGCCTCTTGAGAAATCTGTATGCAGGTCAGGAAGCAACAGTTAGAACTGGACATGGAACAATAGACTGGTTCCAAATAGGAAAAGGAGTACGTCAAGGCTTTTTTGCATTTTTGCTTTTAAAAAATGACAATAAGCAGGGTATATTGTCACCCTGCTTATTTAACTTCTATGCAGAGTACATCATGAGAAACGCTGGACTGGAAGAAACACAAGCTGGAATCAAGATTGCCGGGAGAAATACCTCAGATATGCAGACTGCTCAATCCCTCATCTTATCTGCCTAATGGAAAAAAGGGAGAACCCTTTCTGGGGGAAAGGAACATGATATGGAGCCTCTGTAGGTATTCAGTTTCTGGAAAACAACAAAAAAGCATGGGACTTGTAAAGAGAGAAGAAATATGACCAAAATGAAATGAAAAAAAGAGATAATAGAAAAAGACTCACAGATGACCCAGATACCAGAGTTAGTATGAATGCATGGTGCTCAGTTGCTAAGTCAGGTCTGACTCTTGGCAACCCCATGGACTGTAGCCTGCCAGGCTCCTCACACATAGGATCTGTGATTTCAACAAGGGTTCCAAGCCCATTCAGTGAGAAAAACAGTCTTTCCAACAAATGATGTTGAGAAAACTGGTTATCTGTATTTGTAATAATGAAGTTAGACCCTTACCTTACACCATAGACAAAATTTAACTCAAAATGGATAAGAGATCAAAACATAACGGCTCCAAGTATTAAGCTGCTAGAAGAAAACATAGTGGAAATGCTTCTTAACAGTGCATTTGGTAATGATTCCTTGGATATGACATCACAAGTATGGATATGCTATCAAAAGTATGGGCAAGAAAAAAAGATAAACAGGACTACATCGAAATCTGAAACTTTTGTGCATCAAAGGACACTGTTGAAAAACAATCTGTTTCTGCTTTTGTAGAACTTTTGGTTTAGCATGGCAGCCAGTTTTTAGATAAGTGTAACACATGCTGTGAGAAAGATATTGCAGAACTGAATTATAGAGGATATAAAATTGCAAAAATCCCTAGGGCATACCCACAGGCAAGTGCATCCATGAATAAGCTGGACACATTTTCTTTTTCATCTGTCTGTTTTAGCCCCCAGGGCTTGGCCCTGAGCAGGTCAAGAAATGATCCTTAACTCTTTTGTAGTTGAAGTTTCAAATTCTACTTCTCCTAAAATATGGAGCATAAGCACTTTCACTGTGGGAATGTAAAGTCTTAATGAGGTGGTGGTGATGGTGATGATTAATTTCAATTTAGTCTAGTGTTATTTCTTTTCTGAGCATTTCAAGACGTTCCCTATAACCAGGGATATCCTGACATGTTACAGAACCAGTCTGATGACTACTGATTTAAAAGCTTGAATACTGGTGAGAGCTAAATACTAATTAAACTCAAAGCCAACCACGGAAAACTGGGCAAACTTAAAAATGACTTTCCAGATAACCAGACCTGATTTAAAAAGAGAAGAAACTTCTTAACTTGCCTTGTTTCAGTTTAACTTATGACTTGTTTTCATCTTAGCACAAAAGACATGCTAGTCACCTTCTTCTGAATACTGCATCATCAAACCTTAGTGGTTTGCTTTCCCGGTCATCCTACTCTCAGGCTGGATGAATCTAGATTCTTTCACTTTTCTTCTTTTCAACCCCGTGGAATTTGATTGCCTGCCTGATCTCTGGAACTGATACTGGCCCTACCAGAGCCTTAATCTAGGGATCTAAAATGGAGTGAGACCAGAAACCAGCAAGCCACCTCAGGCCATTTCCAAACAAGGATATAGTCAGTTAATTGATGGCTAAATTGCTTTAAAGTTCATGTGATGAGGGCTCTCCTAACTATGAAAGTCAAGGATTCTAGCAGTTTTGGAGTTATCCCAGTAAGCCTTTTGTTATCACCTGCTATGTGTCTAAGTAAGCCTCTGAGAGGCCCAAGAATCACCTGGAATATGGGGGTTGGGAAAAGATGGCTATTAATTAGAAGGAAAAAATAGACTACCTGGTTTTCAAGTCCAAAAACTGACACAAAGAGCATCATTTGGGTGCTTATTTAATTTATATGCAGAGTACATCATGAGAAACGCTGGACTGGAAGAAACACAAGCTGGAATCAAGATTGCCAGGAGAAATATCAATAACCGCAGATATGCAGCTGACACCACCCTTATGGCAGAAAGTGAAGAGGAACTAAAAAGCCTCTTGATGAAAGTGAAAGAGGAGAGTGAAAAAGTTGGCTTAAAGCTCAACATTCAAAAAACGAAGATCATGGCATCCGGTCCCATCACTTCATGGGAAATAGATGGGGAAACAGTGGAAACAGTGTCAGACTTTATTTTTGGGGGCTCCAAAATCACTGCAGATGGTGACTGCAGCCATGAAATTAAAACACGCTTACTCCTTGGAAGAAAAGTTATGACCAACCTAGATAGCATATTCAAAAGCAGAGACATTACTTTGCCAACTAAGGTCCGTCTAGTCAAGGCTATGGTTTTTCCAGTGGTCATGTATGGATGTGAGAGTTGGACTGTGAAGAAGGCTGAGCACCGAAGAATTGATGCTTTTGAACTGTGGTGTTGGAGAAGACTCTTGAGAGTTCCTTGGACTGCAAGGAGATCCAACCAGTCCATTCTGAAGGAGATCAACCCTGGGATTTCTTTGGAAGGAATGATGCTAAAGCTGAAACTCCAGTACTTTGGCCTCCTCATGTGAAGAGTTGACTCATTGGAAAAGACTTTGATGCTGGGAGGGATTAGGGGCGGGAGGAGAAGGGGATGACAGAGGATGAGATGGCTGGATGGCATCACTGACTCGATAGAAGTGAATCTGTGTGAACTCCGGGAGTTGGTGATGGACAGGGAGGCCTGGCGAAGGCAATGGCATCCCACTCCAGTACTCTTGCTTGGAAACTCCCATGGACGGAGGAGCCTGGTAGGCTGCAGTCCATGGGGTTGCTGAGTCAGACACGACTGAGCGCCTTCACTTTCACTTTTCACTTTCATGCACTGGAGAAGGAAATGGCAACCCACTCCAGTGTTCTTGCCTGGAGAATCCCAGGGATGGCGGAGCCCAATGGGCTGCCATCTGTGGGGTCGCACAGAGTCGGACACGACTGAAGCGACTTAGCAGCAGCAGCAAAAGCAGCAGGGAGTCCTGGTGTGCTGCGATTCATGGGGTCGCAAAGAGTCAGACACAACTGAGCGACTGAACTGAACTGAATGCAAGATCTTGACCCTTCCTTTTCCAGGGTTTCAAGGCCTAATGAAATAACTTCATTTCAATTAAGCTAAAATTTCATGCATTGCTTTAATTCAAATTAACTCAGGAAATTTAAAAAACAAAACTGATTTGGTTTCCTGCTGAGTAAAAAATTTTGCATCTAGTTGTGAAGGGAGGAGTGGCAAAGGAGTAGTTTTAGGATTATTGTTTGATTCTAGACACTGCTTTCAGGCACTGCTACAGAATCACACTGAGATGGGAACGGTTGGAACTTAGTTACACTCCCACAGTCGATCGAATTTTTCTGCTGTTCAAGAGGTAGGCAAGAGCATCTGACAATCAGAAAACTTTCAGAGATTTGTCCAAGGTCCTACAGAGTGAGTGATTCACCCGAGATAGCACGTATCCCAAGGTACTCGCAACTGTTTGATTCCTTTTTTAAATTCTGAGTTTCAAAACTCAGACCTACCATTACTTGCTCCGTGAACGGGTTAATCACTACACAAGTCTCGGTTTCTTATCTGTAAAATGGGTCGAATATGCCACATGAAGCTGCTTTGAGAAATACAAATTTAACAGACCCTGTGTTCACTGTTAGTTTCGTACGGGGTTTTCTTTTCCAATCTAAAAAGAGAGCTGCTTCCTCGCGCAGCGTCAGCGTCTTGAAGTGCCCCACCCCCCCCCCCCCCCCCCCCCCCCCCCCCCCCCCCCCCCCCCCCTCCTCCCCCCCCGCACCCCCGACGCCCCGGCTCCTCCAGATTCACCCGAGATAGCACGTATCCCAAGGTACTCGCAACTGTTTGATTCCTTTTTTAAATTCTGAGTTTCAAAACTCAGACCTACCATTACTTGCTCCGTGAACGGGTTAATCACTACACAAGTCTCGGTTTCTTATCTGTAAAATGGGTCGAATATGCCACATGAAGCTGCTTTGAGAAATACAAATTTAACAGACCCTGTGTTCACTGTTAGTTTCGTACGGGGTTTTCTTTTCCAATCTAAAAAGAGAGCTGCTTCCTCGCGCAGCGTCAGCGTCTTGAAGTGCCCCACCCCCGCCCCACACCCATCTCCCTCACCACCCACCCCTTCCTTGAATTCGTGTGTCTGAACACAGTTCTAGTCCAGACTCTACCGCGTTGTGACACGAGGTCAGGCAATTCCAGTTCTCAGGGTCTCGATCGCTGCCCGGGACACGCGTACGGTCGGCCCGGACCTTATCAACATGGCTGCTGGAAGTGGCTGGTAGGAAGAAGAAAGGTGCGGCACTGAAGGATCACTTCCGCTTCCGTTGGTGCAAAAGCTTTCACTTCTCGTGCTACCGTGACTAAGATGGAAGCACTACTGGAGTCGCGGTCCGGACTTTGGGCCGGGGGTCCGGCCCCCGGGCAGTTTTACCGCATTCCGCCCACTCCCGGTTCCTCTGTGGACCCGGCGTCCACGCTGTACGGGGCTCCGATTACGCGCACCCAGTAAGCTCTCGGCGCCTTAGCCTGCGCAGGGGGAGGGACAGTGGGGCCTGGTGCTGCCGGCCGGTTCTGGGAGCCGGGGAAGTCGAGGCGAAGACCCCGGGGCGCGCGACCGCGGGGGAGCTCGGGGAGGAGGGTCTCGGAGAATGGAAGGAGCCGTGGAAAGTCAGAAACGGAGCCCACAGCTCGGGAAGCCGGCTCGTGCTTTTCGCCGCGCCGCCCCCCGCCAGACCTCCCTCTCTCTCTAGGAACCCCATGGTGACCGGGACCTCGGTCCTGGGGCTCAAGTTTGAGGGCGGAGTGGTGATCGCAGCAGACATGCTGGGCTCCTACGGCTCCTTGGCTCGTTTCCGCAACATCTCTCGCATTATGCGAGTCAACAACAGCACCATGCTGGGTGCTTCCGGAGACTATGCTGATTTCCAGTATTTGAAGCAAGTTCTCGGGCAAATGGTGTAAGTCATCTAGAGAGTAGAAGTAGTTGCCAAGTGGGGAGGGGAACCCACAGTTTTTTAATCCCTTCAAAAATTTCTGCGGGTAGAGGACAGGGAGACTTGCTGGGGGTGGAAGATGTGAGAATTTTTGCAAATAGTTATTTCAGTGGGTTTAAATGGGGAAGATTGTGGTAACGTCTTTTGGGGGTGGATGGAAATCCTGACTTCTTTTCTTTCCCTTTTCTCACAACCGATTCTTAAAAGGATTGATGAGGAGCTGTTGGGAGACGGACACAGCTATAGTCCTAAAGCTATTCATTCATGGCTGACCAGGGCCATGTACAGTCGCCGCTCCAAGATGAACCCCCTGTGGAACACCATGGTCATTGGAGGTTATGCTGATGGAGAGAGGTTGATTTTAATACAAATAATTTCCATGACCACCCAACCTCCAGTGCCTGTTTAGTGTCTGTCTCTTTTCCCTGAGTGAATCCCGCTTCTGCCTCAGACTCTATAGTCCCATTCTTCAGCTAAGATACGGAAACCTAAGAGGACCTGTTGTGTCTTTTTAGCTTCCTGGGTTATGTGGACATGCTTGGTGTGGCCTATGAAGCCCCTTCGCTGGCCACTGGTTACGGTGCATACTTGGCTCAGGTAAGTAGTCAGTTGAGGGGTAGAAGACAGAAGGTAAGATTAGTGGCTGTCTTTTTTACCCTTTAAATTCTGACATGAGAAACAGACTATGTTCCCTACTGCTGGGTTTATTTTTGGTCCAGAGGCTGTAATGACAAGGTGGGGTATGTCTTGGAGTGAGTCAGTATATGTATGCAAAGTGAGGACACCCATAAATTTCCCCTTCAAGTGGGTCTTAGCACAAGTAAGCAGAATTCACTCTGCTGAAGCAGTAAGTGGAATCCATGTTACATCATGGATTTGCAACAGATCATCTGGTATTCAGCCCATGGCATCTCCTGTGTTTTTCCTCCAATCTCCCTAGCCTCTGCTGCGAGAAGTTCTGGAGAAGCAGCCAGTGCTGAGCCAGACGGAGGCCCGGGAACTAGTGGAACGCTGCATGCGAGTGCTGTACTATCGAGATGCCCGTTCTTATAATCGGGTGAGGAGTGTGAATAGTAAATGGGGATCTAATTGGCAGACTGTGCAATTCCTGAGTCTCTATTATACTTTGAAGAACAGGCCATTTCTGTGTCTGTTTTTCACATTTCAGAAAAACCCTCCATTTGACCTTTGACCAGGCCCGAGACTTCTTTGATGACAGGATTGGTATTTGCATTGAGAGCTCTGCTTTTTTTTCAGTTTCAAATCGCCACTGTAACTGAAAAAGGTGTTGAAATAGAGGGACCCCTGTCTGCGGAGACCAACTGGGATATTGCCCACATGATCAGGTGACTGAAATTAAAGTTACAGTGGAATACTAGTTGGGAGATCCCTGGTTGTAGTAAGGTTGGTTTTTCTGGAGGTCTCATCCAAAAATTCTCTGGGTGGCAAGGGTTTGGGTTGAAGGTAGAGCTACTTTTGGGAATTGATTTCTCACTCTATGGCTTCATGATTTTATCATCTCTTTTTTTAGTGGCTTTGAATGAAATACAGATGCATTATCCAGAACTGAAGTTGTACCCTTTTTCTAACTTTGAACTTGGTTGGTTCAAAGGTACTACTCTTTTGTAAAATAAATAAATCCTTTGAAATGCTGGCTGAGTGGTTCTATCATTTGACTAAGTCATACCAAGAATGAAACTGCTAAGTACTGCTATATGCCATCTCCCTGCCTAGTCAGAGAACTCTGGTTCTTGTAGCACATATAGACTTCTCTGCATAATAGAAGATCCACTACTGTCTTCATTTGGGTCTGTACTGAAGGCTACTTTCTGTAAAAGTCAGACTTGATCTTTGTGTGATAATTAGCTTTTGTGTTTAACATTTTTCTTCAGCATTCTCACCCATGCACTAGACTCTAAAATAGACTTTCTGGTTAATGTTGACTGCATATGGAATTTGTTAAAACATCATTTCAAAGATGGAAATGTAACATCTAGTCAACCTGTAGAAATTACTCCCAAACCAGAAGTAATAGCCTTAATCCTGCACCCTTCCAACGTCCTCACCCTTCATGGGGAAACCTAAGTTTGACATATAACCTAAATGTTTATTTCCAAATCTACTACTGATTTCTAGCACTGTAAGAAGACTTCTTAGAAATATTGTGTGTTCACTAAGAAGTCCTGTAGTTGTGAGTCAAATCAGTTGGGAGTTATTAGCCAGTTCTTTTGCCAGGATGGTGTTAAATTTTAAAAAACACCCTGGGTAATACTGATGGTGTATCTTTTCTAAACCTCTTTTTGAGAAACTGGTATAGGCAGGAAACCCCAAAACTATTACAGGCATACCTTGTTTTTTATGCTTTGCAGATACTGCAGTGTGTTTTTACAAATTGAAGGTCTCTGGCTACTCTGCATTGAGTAAGTTTTGGTGTCATTTTTCCAACAGCATTTCCTTTGTGTTACATTTGGTGTGTTACCCTGATAAGTGATCTTTAATGTTACTACTGCCAAGAAAAGATACAACCTGCTGAAGGCTCACCTGGTGATAAGCATTATTTGGCAGTATTTTTTAAGGTATCTAATTTTTTTAGACGCTGCTACTGCATATTTAATATAGTATAAACATAACATATGCACAGGAAAACACAAAAAACGTGTGACTCGCTTTGTTGTGATAGCTGCTTTATTGCGGTGGTCTGGATCCCAACCTGCAGTATCTCCAAGGTATGCCTGAAATGCAGTGAGGTGAGAGCTGAGGGAGAAATCAAAACCCTTTCACTTGTGTCATCCATGATTACAGTTAGCAGAATTTAAGGAAAAGAAAACCATCACCTTTCAATCTGAATTTCACACACTCAGTCTCAACACAAAGTAGTCAATAAATACTTGTTTATTGATTAAACTGAATTATAAAAAACAAAAAAAACTTCCTTCTACTACTAAGCCATGCAGGCAGAATCCACAAAAGTAATAACTTCCTGGCCAAAACCCCGCCGATCCACTGTTGGTATTATGGCCTTAGAAAAATTACCCATCAGGAAAGTCATACAGTGTGCAGAGGCCAGGAACCCAGCTCTGCTAAGTCTGGGGCTGCTGCGGAGACTACCAGAGAGGAAGATTAGTCACTGTACATAAGAGTTGACCATAGTTCTTGAACTTTCTGAAAGGCAAAGTTTTGACTCAAAAGTCCATATTCTGTCAAAATGGCATCAGGCAAAAAGCTGGGGAAGAGAAGCCCAGGTGGTTCCTCCATTCAGTTTTCATATGCCATGGGTTCACAAAGCTGGCCAAGCTGTTTACGGAAGGGAACACTCCAGTTCACTATATTATAGTGTGCTGGGTGTTAAAAACACAAAAAGAAAAACGAGGAGAAACAGGTGGTGTACTACCAGGCCCATCACATTTTGAGCACCTCCCAGTCTGTGAAAGCCTGTTCAAATAGGGTCACCTAAGAAAAAAACCACATTGCTTATAAATCCATTTCCCCTCAATTTATTAAATGTTCCACTTATGTACATTTTAAAGTTGAACCATTTACTGTGCGGGTTGCCTCCTTGGCTCACAGAAGGGAAACGCTGCAGAAAGCAAGATGGACAGAAAGACAGGATAGTTGTGGGAAAGGTAGACCTGGATTTCTTTTGCTCCTTTTCTCTGTTACAGTACATTTCAGTCTACAGCCATGAGTACATACGATTAAAAAAAAAATCCCTCATGCAAATTGTAGAAAAAGTTTCCTTTCCTTGAAGCTGGCAGTGAAAAATAAAGATTCATGTCTTTTTCTTTGTGCACACCCCTGTGTTTCTTCTTCAGGTCAGATTCTTCTCTAAGCATTAAGAGAAATAGGGGAAAGCCACAGGGTAAGCAGGATTTCAACAAGTGGTCTTTTTAAAGTTCAATACAACTTCTTGCACAGTTAGCTGCTGACTGGAGGACATGTGATCCCTTGAACAAGTATGCTGTCCACTTAATAGGAAGTTTGACAAAGCAGGGACTGCCCCATGGATTGCAGGATGAAGACCCATACACTGGGAATGGCTTCCACCCTAAGGCTCTGTGTGATCACCTCAGTACCTCTTGCTTG
This sequence comes from Cephalophus harveyi, assembly GCA_006410635.1. Lineage (NCBI taxonomy): Eukaryota > Metazoa > Chordata > Mammalia > Artiodactyla > Bovidae > Cephalophus > Cephalophus harveyi. Next base: position 62,634 of record SJYT01044896.1, read on the forward strand.
CTAATGACCCATGTATGATCCTTTGTCCAGAGGGATGGTGTAAGAATGGGGAAGGGGGCCAAGGATCACAAGTGCAAAGAATACTGGTTTTATTGTGTTTTTTTTGGAGGGAGGGTGGTGAGGAAAAATAATCTCATCATCTTGGATGATTAAAGGTGGTTCCATGCATTTTTAAAGCCACAATTTTATATCTAGAGTTTCTGTGGAAACCAACATCTCTGGAGAGGGAAGGAAAGAAAGGAGAAGGAAGAGAGAGTTCAGTGGGATTCTTTTTCCATTTTCATTTTTATATAAAAGTGTTAAGACCACAATGAAAAAACTTTTATCCATATATATATATAATAAACCAGTTTGTGAGCTACAACGTTTGTCTTTCCCATCTTCAGAAATGTTCTCACATTGACAATGGTTGGATAGCATCATGCCCAAAGACATTGGCCACACAGTAAAATAAACAAAACCCAGATGTACTATGATACAGTTGAGGTAAAAGGGGAAACAAAAAATTTAACATTCGCCCACAAAGGATTTTTTTTTCTTTTTCTTGATTTTTGTCAGAAAAATACCAAACACAGTGATTTAAATTTAAAAAAAAGTCACAAAAACCTGTTTTTAGCAGAAGTGAATGACCAACAGGCCAGCTTATCGGCTCAGACGTGATCGCTATAGGTTTTCCTAATAATCCACAAATCCACAGGGATGTATATAAGTCAACATCGGGGGGAGTGGTGGCATAAAATTAAAAAATATAAACCCAATACCCCCACTTGGTATGCCCCTTTATCCTCTACCCCCCCTCACACTTCCCCACCCCTACTGCACACCCCTTTGTGACCCCAGCACTCAAATCTCCATCAGATCTAGGTCAGCTTCTTCAAAGCCATAGAAAGACTCGGTTTCGCTTTCACCCTCAAAGAGCTGGTGAAGGCTTTCAGGCTCAATTGTCTCTTCAGGAGATGACCTGGGTCGGGGAGTGGAAGCTGAGGGTTCCTCGGACTGTTCCCCACTCAGCTTTAGCTGCTCCTCTAGGGAGGCAATTAGCTCCTCCTGCATGTCAGCATTTCGTGTGGGTGAGTTCATGTTGCCATCAGGGCCAGGCAGAACGCTAGCCACCAGGAAGGACCGCTGAACTAGCTCTGGACAGTCCCCAATAACACCAAGCACCTCAGCCAGCCAGACCAGAACTAGCTGAAGCAGAACATCAGAATCACACGCAGTATCTGCCATTTCCCGAGCCTGCTCCTTCCACTTTTTGTGCAGGAAGTTCTTGACAGTCCGCTTGATGCATACATCTAACGGCTGGATTTTGGAGCTGCAGCCTGCGGGGACGACTGCAGGCAAAGTGCTAGAGGCACTAAGCATGGCCAGCACCTCTTCTGATAAGTGAGTGCGGTGGCAGTCCATCACCAGCATGCCTTTGCTGCGCTGGCAAGCCGTGTGTTTCTGCCACACTCGGGTTGACCACAGCTCCATGATCTCATCGTCACTGTAGCCACTCTCCTTCGCCTCTAGCAAGATAGAGTCTGGCACGTTAGCAGGCTGATCCATCTGTCCTCGGTAGAAAACTAGGGTAGGGAGGACAGTGCCATCTGCCAGAATGGCCAGCACCACGTCACACCAAGGCTCCCCTGTGCCCACTGTCTGCAGGGCATTCTCCTTTCGGTCTTCACTGCTCAGTACCTCCGTATCGAGGAACAAGGAGACCTCATCAATAGCCACAATCATGGACAAGGACAAGTCCTGGTTGTGAATTTGCCGTTGTACAAACTCAATGAAGAGTTCTGCATTCTCCGCCACATCCTTAGGTAGAGTGTGGGCCACAGCGCGCCGTGCGTGGGGAGTCAGGTGGTGCCGTAGCATGAAACGCACAGCCCACTCGTATGAGATCTTAAATCCCCCCTCCAAGGAACGTCCTATTTTGGTGGCTTTCTGGAACAAGGTCTCCTCATTTACAGGTAGCTGTTGCTCTCGCTGGGTCAGCACCCACTCAGCCAGTTTCTCTTCTGCCTCTAAGCTCAGATACTTGCCCTCCAGACTCTCCCCCTGAGAGGCCTGGAAGCGCCGAAGCCAACGCCGAATGCGTCGCTGGGGGTTTCGGAAGTGTTCAGCTGCCTGTTCCGTGTTGCAGCATAGGGCAAACAGGACCACTCGAAGCTTCTTCACAGAAAGCTGCTCTTTCTTGCCAATCCCACTGCTACTACCACCCCCTGATGCTGGCTCAGGCTCCTGGGTGACTGGGCTCCCTTCATCCTGGTCATCAACATTCAGACATTCGGCCTCCTCCGCAGCCAAGGGTGGAAGGGCTAAAGTCTGGAGATGCGTGGGGGTCGGTGGTGGGGTTGCAGTTGAGGCCGGTGACGGGAGTGCCTGGGCCACGGGAGCTGGCAGCTCTTCAGGCTCAGCTGGGGTGACTCCGGCAGACTTCACAGTGGCAGCTTTATTAGAGGAGAAGGAAGGAGGAGGGTACAAGTTTTTCAAGTTCCGGTCGTGCGCTCGGTCACGAGTCTGGCCATGCCTAAAGGGTTAGCAAAAAGGAAGAAAAAGCTCAGTTAAATTAGGAAAACAAAATAATAATCTTTGTAGTAGTAATAAAGAACAAACATACTATAAATAAAAGTTAAACCATCAAATGAGTTCTGTTACCTTGAGTGAGATATCCAAGTGAGTCCTATGGGAAATAACACAATAAAAAAATGTTAGCTTGGTGAAGAAACAAACCCTCCTGTGACAGTTCTTGAGATTTTAACCAAAAAAGCAAATCTACTACTTTCCCAGTCTTATCTAAATCTCAAGTTAGAATGCTTCCACCTTGGTGAAGTATGTCTCAGCAGCGGATGGGTTAGGCTGGGAGCAGATGCACCTGGCTCCCTGTGACCTGCATCCTTAGTCCCACCTACAACCCCCATCTCTCTTACTCACCCCGTGGCAGGATGCTACTGGATCTATGAGAAGGGTTGAATACCAAATGCTTAGCCATGGCATCTCCCACAGAGGTAACAAAGGTACATGAAGTGCAGGCCAGCTTGCTTCCACTGAGAAAGAGAGTCAAGAGTATGTCAGACAAACGCAGCAATGACTACTCAGAGTTAAGCTTCAAGGCTTAGTAAAGAAAAGGAGCGTCCCTCCTTTCTCCTCTCAAATTAATGCATATGTCTATCCCCCAAAGGAATATAAGGGATTTAATGTAAAAGCTTGAACAATTAACAGTCCATCAGTAAGTGTGTCATTACCTCACAGAATTTTTAAACAAAGCCAAATACTTGGGGCTCTTCCGTGGAACATGATTGCTGAGAAAGACAAAGAGAAAGTTGTATGAGTTACATGGTTCAGCTCACTAAACTAGAGATCACCAGCCATTGACAAGGCCTGAACAAAAAAATGCCTCTTCAATCAATCCTAATCTCAACTCAAGCCCGTCATATTAATATTTCCTATTAATACGCAAATAGATCCTGGAGGTGGGGAGAAATCTATTAAAAGGCATATTCTGGTTGGAGGTGGAGGGCTGGTGACTACGGTCAGAGGCCATATTTCTAAGAAGCACCCTGGCCCTTGGACCACATTTTGAGTAGCAAGGTTGTACTAAACCAGATTACAGACCAATGAAAGCCAAATAAAGCCAGGTCTGGCCTCTGACTCTACTAGCAAAGGTGCACAAACAGCTCTAAAAGTTGAAGGGGGAGCCACCAGAAGCAGGGGAGGGAATGATATGAGTTCTGAAGAATCTGAAATCCCAGAGAGAACACGGGTTTAATCCTGACTCACTTGATCATGTGGTTGGCGTAAGCTCGAGAGCAGCAGGTACTATAGCGACACAGAGAGCAGTGAACGTAAGTAGGGAAATGATTGGGGAAGTCTGGGATCTCAAAGCTGCATTCCAGACACGTCTGCCGGCCCATGACGCTCCTGTCAAGAAACAAAGAAAATCTCATTACTGCCTCAGGGGTCCCCAGACCGTACAGCTTCAGGCAACAGACTCTGCTTAAAAGGCTACCAGATGACACTGGCTCTCAGGAATAGCTGTGCCCGCCCGGCCCCCAGCCTCCGAGAGAAGGCACTGACATTTTCCTAACAGCTCTCTTCTGGACGTTGCGCTGCACAGGGGGGTAAAGGAAGACGGGCAGAGGGTCTGCTGAGGAGGCCAGGGGTGCCGCTTCCTGCAAGCTGCCAGGAGGTCCATCACTGGAGGGCACAGGAGCAGTGCGTGGCTGCCCCCGGGAAGCCCGGATTGTCACCTGGGAGTCAAGGGAAGGAATAATTAGACACTACCTACGAAAGAACCTCAGAACACTGAAAAGCTCTATTCCTCCCCTTCTTGGATCCGTGAAGGGAATGCCGACAAACCCCTTACCTTGGTGCCTGGTTTCAAACCTTCCAGCTGCTTGGGTTTACGGAAGGTTTTATGGTGCTGCAGCTTGTGCTCAATTTTGTCCTTGGCAAAGAGAAACTGCAGCCGGCATTTGTTGCAGTGATAAACATTCCTCTTCTGAAGGGAAAAAAAGAGAGAGAATCCTTTAAAGGTTCCCAGTGAATTTTCTTCCTGAGGAAAAGGTAGATCATTGCCAATCATAGCATTCTTTCCATCTTTCTGTTGATAATTTAACAGAGTTAAAAAGAAATAGACAACATAACACCAAACCTAATTTTTCAGTCTTTACCTATAACTTTATATATTTTGCAATACAGTGACAACCCTTATTATTAGGTGGTGAGAATCATCACGTCCCATGCTCCCAGAGAAAGGTGGACTGAAAGCCAGGTTCACTAGGTCCTCAGAGCATCACCCACTGACTTGCTTTAACAGTTTGGCTGAGTGGCTTCAGCTTTACTTGCCCTACTACTATTTTTTTAAGTTTAGTTATCGTTTTTATTTGAAGTACTGTCAATGTTCATTTCATCCTTGATAAAATATAAGCTTGAGATTGTCTTATTACTTTATCTTTACAGTGTGGATAGACATTGCTACTACTTCTGGATATTATTTTTAAAAATACAATAAAATGTACATGGTGAAAAAAAACCATACTTTTATTTTGTACTCCTTCATGCGCTAAGTTTACCTTCAACTGCACTCCCCAGTCCCCTTCCACAGAAACAACTTGTTACCAGCTTCCTGGGTATTCTTTCACAGATGGTCTGTGCAGATAACCATATAGCAAACTCAAATGTCTCCATTCACCACCCCTGTTTTCCTTTCTCTTTTTTAACAAACAAAAAAAACCAATAGTAATTTCCTACACAGTGCTGTTTTTTTCCCTTTTATCACATCAACATATACAGATACGCCTCCCTGAAAGGCCATTTTGAGGATTCAGTCTGCTCAGTATCGAAGCAGGACACATGTCTATGGTTCCTTCCTAGGAGAGCGAAGGCTCTATAACCTCAGCTACAGGTGACAGTTCCTAGGCTAGTATATGGAAATACACCAGTGGCGGATTACAGCAGTCACTATGTGTGAGCCTAAGAAGGCGCTTGCAAGCGAGAAGCTAGGGCGCGTGTGCACACGCGTGGGTGTCGCCCACCGGCGCCCCATCTTGCTCTCTCTTTTGCTCCCTCTCTATGTGCCTTCTTTCTCCTCCTCTAGGGGCTCCTTTCCTGCAGGATTTTAAAACAAAGGCTTATATATTCCATCTTCAAACCAAGACACAGCAGCAACAACAACTTCTCCCTTGCTCCCTCCTTCCCTGCGTCTGCCACCCCTGGTCCTGCCCTTCATACATTGCTTTAAGTAAGTTCTTTCCATTCCTTACCTCTCATTCACCTGTCCCACTGAAATTTGGCTTCTACCCTGCTGACCGACAAAATGGCTAAATTAAAAGCTGGCCTCTCACGTTTCTATCTTGCTGATACCTTCTTGCAACACTTGACCACACACTTTCCTTCAAAATGCTTTTGTCCCCGCCTCTTCCTTGACATCATGACTCTTCAGATTTTCATTCCAGGACTATGGCCTTGGCTTTGTGGAGAGAGAACTCAATGGTCTTTCACCTTATTCTCAATTTGGGGGGGTGGGGGTGAAGCTTAGCACTTATAAGTTTCAATCTACTTGATTTATATAATGATGATTTCTAAGTATCTTTTGTGGAGGAGCTGGAAGGCTTTAAGAAAATACTGAAAATGTATTTGCTCCACTCTTGAGGAAGGTTGGAAGCTGGGACGAGCATAACAAAGGGTTATGAGCGTTCACTGAGTGCCCAAGGCTGGGAACGGATGACGAAGGGTCAATACGCCCGGCCTTGAGGCGTCCGAAGGCTTCCTTCTGACCACCTGTTTCTGAGAGCAAGGACTGTGGTTTAATGTAAGACTCCCTTTAGAGTTTCGCCAAAGCTATGTTATGGCTTGGGCGGTAGGAACTGTATTTTATGCTTGAATGCTGTAATGTTTATCTGGAATGGCTACGTGCAAGTCAGCCTTACGCTCTATTCCCTGAATATTATAAAACTACACAATCAGATAATAAACTTTGTCAGTCCACTAGAGGCTGTCCCTGAGTGTCCTTTTCAGAGTGCGGTTCTCCGAGCCTTACAATCTTTCACAATTCAGGCCTCAGAGCTATATATCCAACTATTTAGTACTCAATTACACTTGATGTCCATAGATACTGCCAACTCAGAATATCCATCCAAACTTAGAATCCTCCCCTCAAAAGTTACTTTCTCTAGTGTTCCTCCCTCAATATAGTCTCCCCATTCATCCAATTACCCAAGACAGAATCCTGGGCACTATTCTTAACTACTTCCTCACTACCTTCGCCTAATCCATCTCTAAATTACAGACAGCACTTATCTTCTCAGTATCTTGCAACTCTAATCCTCTTCATTTCAAAAGCCAACAGCCACTATTGTCTCTCAGGTAAACTACTGAAAAAGCCTTTGGCTTGTCTCCCTAACTCTTGGAGCAGCCAGTGTAATCATAACTAAAAGCAAATGTGAACACATCACTCCAGGATTTGAAGATCTCTTCAATGGCTTCCCAACATCAACTTCTGCTTTAATTAACAGAAGTCTGTATTTTATGTTGATTTGCTTAGTTTTTACATACACTCTTTTTTTGGTTCTAGGTTCCCATCCAGGACACCACCTGATATTTTACTAGTCATGTCTTGAAGTTCCTCTTGGCAGTTTTCCTCAGGCTTCTCCCAACAACTTTTTATAATAAAAGGTGACGCTCCTTTTTATTTTCTAAACTATTTTATTTTTTGGTCAGTTAAAGCCACAGGTTTGTTTATTTACTGGTAGTGCCGTGAGGCATGGGGATCTCAGTTCCCTGATGGCCTTGCGTTTGAGAGTGCAGTCTTAAACACTGAAGCACCAGCAAAGTTCTGGAGACTCCTTTTTATGGCTCTAAGATTCTCCACGACCTGTTCTCTAACCTCCAACCTCTCCCATACCCTACACACTCCAGCCACACTGAACTTTCAATTCCTTGAGCCTCCCTGTGCCTCTGAGCATGCTGTCCTTCTAGTCCACTTCACCTGGCTCATCCTTCCTCATCCTTCGGGTCTTGAACAACCCTTTTCCTGGAAGACTTACTAGGTTCCCAGAGTAGGTTATGTTCTTCTTTATATTCTGTATTTCCCCTAACACAACATTGTTCCTGCTTTATTGTACTGTTTAACTGTCCTGTTTAACCACTAAATCTCTGGCATCTAGCCCAGTGCCTGGTACATATTACTGGAATTCAATACATTTTTCAAACCCACACATTTAATCTTCTCTATCAAAATTATTTGCCTCACTCAGACCTGGCCCTAGCATCCATAATTAGGCAGGGCAATTGCTTGGTGTCTGGTACCTGGTGCCTCATGTAATGCTGTTGGAACGCACTGCCATTTTTGAAGACCTTCAAGCAATAAGGGCAGAGCAGGTGCCGAGTATCCTCATGGATCATCCGAAAGTGGACGTCTACCTCAGAGTAGAGTGAGGAGCGGTACTGACACACCTGCATCACATAAGGAAAGTAAGGTAAAAGCACACAACTGAGGCCTTAGAAAAGGGGTAGCAACAAAGTGTTAACATAGAAAAAAAATTTCTCCTAAATGTACAGAAATCAAGTTATTTTTATGATTTGTAATGCAGGGTTATGTTTGTGATCATGAATTCAGCCGTGAAATATAGTAAAAATGGGAAGGACAGGAAAGTCTGAAAAGTCCAAATTCTCGCTAAGAGGAGCAGGTTTTTTCCTATCTCCACAGGGAACATTCAGGGGACAGACACTCCCTCACTTTTTAAAAAATATTTATTTATTTGGCTGCACTGGGTCTAGAACTGCATGTGGGATCTAGTTCCCTGACCAGGAATCAAACCCACACCCCCTGCACTACAGGCACTGTGTTCCAAGACTGGGTTGCTCGGCTGGGTACATGCATATATCCTTTATGTTTTTCTCCTGCATGAAGAACCCTGAAAATAGAACCTGGGTTCAGTATTTCTTTTGTATTTCCTCAGTGTTCCTTAAACTGAGTATGTGCAATAGATACTGGGCAGTGTTCATTAGTGGAGTCTTCACATTCAGCCCAAGAGCAAAAGACCAAGCAAAGCTCCCTAAGGAAAAGGCAGTACCTGGCAAACATAAGGCATCTCTCCAGGCTTATGAGTGTCCTTCATATGCTGGAGAAACAGTGGCTCGCTCTCAAATGCCCACTCACAGATCTTGCACTTGGCTGTAAGAAGAAAAACAATCGATAAATACACCCGAAAACATGACCAAAATCCTGCTGATTCATAATCTTTACTTTCTGACTCCTGTATCTTCATTTGCAATACTATCAGTAACTTATGGGGTCTCTTCTTTTCTTTAAAGTGGTTGTCAACAGTTGTGTTGCTGATGAAAAGTATCCTTCTGTCTCCAGCTCAGATGTCTTCACCAAAGCTCCAGTCTAGATTTTGAACTCTCTACAAGACATTTAAACAGGAATAGTCTACCATCTACAAATATGGATTTGTCCTTGAAAGACTGACAACATGAACAGAATTTCTTGCCTTCTTATGCGTTATTGCTAACAAACTGAGATAATTAAACTTTAAAATTAGCCATTTTATCAAACTTCTATATAAGGCTGCAATTCTAAATTTTTGGCAAATATTTTAATTGCTACATATTATGAATTATACAGGCAAAATAAAGACAGTTATTTGTACTTTTCTTAACATTACAAGTTTTTGCAAACACAAAAATTGTAAATGGGAAGTTCTAAGCGCTTATTTACTGTCTAACCCCTGCCCACCACTCCCAAATGAGTGAAGGTGAAATAAAACAAATGAACAAAAACCAGGGATTTTAAATCTGGGGTCCAAGGAAGAGATCTCAGGGAACCCAGGTATCCCCTGAAATTATCTGCAAAAAGTGAAATGTTTATTTTGGGGGGAAGTTTTGTGTTGATTCTCAAAGGCACCTGCAACCCATTTAGAACCACTTCCCAGAAGTACATCAGGTATGAGAACAAGATAAATAAAAAATTCTGCCTAGAATGAGGAAAAGTTGATAACATAAGTTGAACCTTGAAAGAATAGTGATTTGCCAGACAGAGAAGACAAGAGAAGAACTTGAGCAAAGGCATGGAACTGCATGACATGTTTGGGAAACTGTAACTAGTGGCATGACAATCTTTTCTCCTGTTTTCCTGCCCATTACTTCTCAATTCAATTTGCTTAGCTTCTTTTTCCTAGTCTCTGTGTTTTCCCTGGGCAACCTCACTCACCCTTAAAGGCTTTTCCTAAATCAGCTCTATTGTTACAACTGTCTCATAATATCAATAGTAACATTTATTAAACAATTTCTAATGCATAAGCAATATCCTAAGATTTATATTATCTCATACACAGAAAATCAGTGAGAAAGGAATCAAAGCCATCAGTGGATTTAAGGGATCTCTACTAACCTTTCACACCTGTTCGAAGGGGGAAGGAGTTTATGTGAAGAAGATTCAAGAGGGAAAATTGACTGACTTTCCAAAGTGGCCATCCTAACACTGTCCCTCCCAGCACTGTCCCTCTCACCTCCTTAACACCTACCTCGGTCTCTTGCTTTGAGAAAAGAGGTGTGAAATACTATCGATTCTGCTTCCTGCTTTCCAAATTTGGAAGGACAGATGCTTTTTGCCTTTCTAAGGTTCACCCAATCTCATCATTCCATGTATATATACCATGACTTTACCAAACAAGGGGTTCTCCCTTTCCCGAATCTTTCTTCACAAAGGATCCTCCTGACACGTGAACACAAGTAAGCATCCAGCCCTCAACCTTACCTCTTCCTTCATCTATTGCCCTTAAACAAGTTTAAACACAACAACCCACAGATGTTCTGGAGACAATTCAGGAAACTTGAAAATGAAGATAGATGATATTAAAGATTTATGATTAATTCTGTTAGGTCTTGATAAAGATACTCTGGCTATGTATTTTATTTCTTTCAGGCTGGAAATGACATTTACTAAAGTGTTAACTCTATCAGCTGGACTGATCAAGTTTATACTTGTTTAAACTTGTAGTTAATGTGAAGAAGATTCAAGAGGGAAAATTGACTGATTTTCCAAAGTGGCCATCCTAACACTGTCCCTCCCAGCACTGTCCCTCTCACCTCCTTAACACCTACCTCGGTCTCTTGCTTTGAGAAAAGAGGTGTGAAATACTATCGATTCTGCTTCCTGCTTTCCAAATTTGGAAGGACAGATGCTTTTTGCCTTTCTAAGGTTCACCCAATCTCATCATTCCATGTATATATACCATGACTTTACCAAACAAGGGGTTCTCCCTTTCCCGAATCTTTCTTCACAAAGGATCCTCCTGACACGTGAACACAAGTAAGCATCCAGCCCTCAACCTTACCTCTTCCTTCATCTATTGCCCTTAAACAAGTTTAAACACAACAACCCACAGATGTTCTGGAGACAATTCAGGAAACTTGAAAATGAAGATAGATGATATTAAAGATTTATGATTAATTCTGTTAGGTCTTGATAAAGATACTCTGGCTATGTATTTTATTTCTTTCAGGCTGGAAATGACATTTACTAAAGTGTTAACTCTATCAGCTGGACTGATCAAGTTTATACTTGTTTAAACTTGTAGTTATCACAAAGTGTGATTTCCATTAGAATCCGTAGCTTGAACACAGATCTGGTTGCTCAGGGCATGGAACCCCAGGAAGACCATTGGACTCTGTCGCTCTTGGCCTCGGTTTGCGACAGAAGTCCCACTCTCTCTGGGTGTCTCCCATGGTGTCTGCTCCGTGGCTTGTACAAGAGTGATTTTATGTATGCAGAACCATCTAACGGTTTCGGAGTAGGGTAGTTATGCATCTGCTCACGTGAATAACCAAGTGTGTCTCTTCCCATCACCCTTCAGAACCCACATTCTTCAGGGACCCATCCTAATTGTTCTCTAAGATTCCTGACTGCGGTCCATGTAGAGTCACGAGATCTGCAGTGGGTGTTAACTCTTCAGTAAATGTCAGCTCTCTCACCTCTTGGCCCCACGTTGAGAGGTGCAGATGGAAAAAGGCCATCTTTCCTGATGAGGACGGGAATGCCTATGTATTTTAAATGTCCTTACTTTCCAGAGATATATAATGAAGAATTTAGGAGTGAAGCGTCATTACGTCTACAATTTAAAAACACTTCAGAAAATAAAAGAAAAAAAATTTTCAAAACTAAAAAGAAAACAATGATCTCAAGATGTTAACATGAAAAAATAAGCTACTTTCATGAAGGATCTGCCACAGATGCAAAAAAAAAGGGAGTTATAAAAGAATCCAAGAGTAAAACTGATATATACTAAAACACAGAAAAGGCATTTACCTGTTCGGATCAACAATGTCTGGGCTTTGCATCAGTATAAACTGAAGTCGTAAGATACTCAAAAAATTAAAAGTCAAGGATAAAACAGTGGTAAACAAAAAGTGGTAAACTGATGAGGTTCTGCATTGTCCACTTTGTTTTTTCCCATTAGGAAGAACTTATTTTGTTATGTATAGTACAATATGTAAGTGGAACAACACACATCACCAGATCTGTATAAAAGCAGATGTTTTCACTGGGAGATTCAGATGAGTAATTTGGACTTCCTATCACTGACAGTGAAGAACGTGGGACCTAACTTAGACCAAGTTGCTACTCTGCTACATGTGGTGTTATGATGGTTGAAACCAATATCTACCCCACCCACTAATTGTTAGTCCAAAGTTCCACTGCCTTCTATAGGAACCACCAGTATACACATGGCTAGTGACATATGAAATGGGATGAGCTCAAATTGAGACTATTTGCTCTGGTATACACACTAGATTAAAAAAAAAAAAAAAGAATTTTAAATTTTTTATTAATTAAAAATTTTTGATTATATGCTAATATTATCTTGGCTATTTTGAATTAAATAAAATATACTATTAAAATTAATTTCACCTTAAAATACTTTTATTTCAAATGACTACTAAAAAAATTAAAATTACATACATAGCTCATTATATTTTCTGTTGATAAGCACTCATCTGAGCCACTCATGACAATCCTACTTCCCTTGACAATATGACCACAGCCAAAGAGATATAAAGGGAAAACAATTCTGCCTTACAAGGAACAGACTTAGGAGAGACACAGGAAGACATGGCCTCTTTTTCATCTGCACAATCTTACATCTGAATGAATTCCTGAGATTAACATAGCTTTTCTGCTAGAAAGCCAGAGACAAGAAAATTGTTGAAAAGTAAAGACTTAAGTTCTGGGCTTGAAGCTTACTCCAACTTAAGTCTTCTCAGTTAAAGGATCTAATAATCGATGTCCTTAATGTTTAATCCATTTTTAGTTAAGATTTTTAATCTGCAGCAAAAGCATCTATATTTTCATATTTTTCTGTCTCTACATGTTTGCTCATGCTGTTCCCCATCACATAAAATCTTTTCTTACTGTTTTCCATCCACCTGAATCCTTCTTGTATTTAAGACCAAGTTTATACATTACCTATTCTGTGAAATCCAGCCACAAGGATCTTTTCCCTTCTCTGAACTATTCTACCTATCATTCATATCATCCAACGTCTATATTTATAGTAAATACATAGTCTTGTTCTCAGATTTTCCTAGTTAAGCAATTTTTGTCTCTTCAACAAAACTAGAAATCCCTTATATGATAAAGGAAATATTTCTAGAAGACTGGATTCAAACCCTCACGTCACCTTATTAGAAGTGTACGCTCTTAAGTAAATGACTAAATATTTCTGGGGTTGTATCCAGCCTCTTTCTCATCTTTAAGATGTAGCCAACAAAGGTCTAGTCAAGACTATGGTTTTTCCAGTGGTCATGTATGGATGTGAGAGTTGGACTGTGAAGAAAGCTGAGCGCCGAAGAATTGATGCTTTTGAACTGTGGTGTTGGAAAAGACTCTTGAGAGTCCCTTGGACTGCAAGGAGATCCAACCAGTCCATCCTAAAGGAGTTCAGTCCTGGGTGTTCTTTGGAAGGACTGATGCTAAAGCTGAAACTCCAGTACTTTGGCCACCTCATGCAAAGAGTTGACTCACTGGAAAAGACTCTGATGCTGGGAGGGATTAGGGGCAGGAGGAGAAGGGGAAGACAGAGGATGAGATGGCTGGATGGTACCACCGACTTGATGGACATGTGTTTGGGTGAACTCCGGGAGTTGGTGGACAGGGAGGCCTGGGGTGCTGCAATTTATGGGGTCGCAAAAAGTTGGACAAGACTGAGCGACTGAACACTCCAACTCATCTTATATTTCATGAAACTGTCTTAATGGTAAAGTACTTTATAATATTATGTTTAATCCTACATAAAAACTACAACATTACTAACTAAAGTGGAGATCCAAATACAGATGCTTGCTCCTTCTATAACACAATCTAGGTAACAAACCCTTAAAATATACCTCTCTACAGTGGTCCAGGTGTAAGGTGAAGGTGTAGTCGCTCAGTCGTGTCCGACTCTTTGCGACCCCGTGGACTGTAACCTACTAGGCTTCTACGTCCGTGGGATTCTCCAGGCAAGAATACTGGAGTGGATTGCCATTTCCTTCTCCAGGGGATCTTCCCAACCCAGGGATTGAACCCGGGTCTCCCTCATTGGAGGCAAACGCTTTAACCTCTGAGCCACTGGCCCCTAATATTTGGAATCAAGCACTGAACTCAACTCAAGCTTGAACAGAATAGAAGCCAGGCTTGTAAGAAAACAGAGTAAGGAAAGTACTGACTATAAACATGCAGAAACCTACCTGACACTGTTACCCACATATGAATAAATATAAAGGGCTCCCCGCTAGTGCCATTCATTGAGTGAAGAACAAAGTGCACCCCTCGAGTTTATGAACTTCCAAACTTACTAGTCGATTCATAGGGACTATGAACATTTTCCAAGTGGCACTGGAGCTGGAAGGGAGTGGAAAACTGGCGATAACAGTGCTGGCAGATAGTATGACCATCCACCTCACCATTCTGCTGATCAAGTTCTACATGATGTTTCATATGGTTCATAAATCTGTAGCACAGCACAAAGGAAAAGTACAGACAACATAAAAAATCAGAAGCCTTGGAGAAATATAACAGAGGAATCACAGAACAGACTTTACATATGGCCCGCCCTCCACCTTCCCACCCAACTTCCTTTTTTGGGACAGTCCTTTGCTCAGCCCAGAAACTAAGAGGGTTCCCAAAACTTATCTGAGAAAGGAGATGCACTGGTCTCACTCTACCCAAAGTTATCATTTATTACCACAGTATCTCCTGTAATATTAGTTACTGATTTGATAACCCTGAGCAAGAGGCTATAACTAGGGCCATTCTCCAAACAGAAAAACTGAAACGTGTAAGCAGCTTTCAGCCTTCACTTGTCCAAGGTGAGCTCCAAGGCTCTCCAACACTCACCGAATGTTGTTTTTTAGCCTTTTGGTACAGTGTGGGCATCGGAAAGATGTGGCGACCTTAGGGAAGTTTGTGAGCTGGGCTACTGTGCCACCATCCCGTCCATAGTAGAAGTCATCTACTAGCATAATGAGCTTGGTCTGGACGGCATCACCCACATTCTCATTTGGCTCTGGTACTTTGGTCGGCGGTGACAGAGCAGGAATAGGCGTAGAAGAGGGGGTGGAAGCAACAGGAGCTGTTTTCTCAGGGGATGGGGGCTTTGCTGCTGATGGGACACTGGGTTCTGAATCCAGAGATTTTCCTTTCTTCTGGTATTCAACCATTTCTGGGCAACAGTACTATAAAGAAAGAAGATATCTGATCATCCTGGTTCTCCTGGGCTGGGATGCATGCACTCCTCAGGTCCACTAACATTCCTTGCCAACAGTTTGGTTCTACGTCGTCTCACCTAGTTTCCACCCTGCAGTTTTCTACAATGTCCAGGTTTCACTCTTTTTCATGTGTCTGTGTGTGTGAACTTGAGATATATGCCACTCCATACACCATACTTTGTACTTCTTCCTGTTTTAGATCCTTGAACTACCTCACTAGTATAAGCTGGTTCTGGGGTCCCTGGTAGGAAGAAGTCGCAACCTTTGCATCTGGACTAACACCAAAAAATGAAAGACTTGAGTTGGTAATTGCTTAATAGCTCCTGATTCATCCAATGACACAATAAACAGAAAATGAACTGAGGCCAAAAAGTTCTGATTATCTAACAAACCTGTCCTCCTGTGCAGTTCAAAATCTACCAACTAAGGAATTAAGGTCACATATGCTCTGATCTATTTGAGGGACTTTAAATGTTTCTTATTTCATTTTGAGTTCATTCTAAAACAGGCCAAGAGTATAACCCGTTAAAAAGCTTCCAAGTCATTTCAGAGCCCTTGCCTTACACTCTCCCAAGACTATAGGAAGTAAATAGTGAATGGTAGCCATTTATGCTGGGTCCCTATCACAGGTGACATCACTTACACACATGTGACCTCTCAAAGCTTCAGTAACACGGAAGTGAGCATTACACTGTGGACATATCTTCCGTCCACCATCCTGGAGGTCAAACACTGGGATGGGCGAGGTCACTGGAAGAAGTGAGAACACGGTAAGATTAGTAAGATCCTAGAAAAAGACTATCGGCCTTTTGGAAAAAAAGGTTATTGAACACTTCATAAGGGGTATAATTAAGGTTGGTAAGCAAGCATGAGAGATCACTATGAGGCACATTCCTTTTACCATTCTTCTAACGTTAGGCCAAGGGTTAGCAAACCACAACTCGGAGACCAAATCCAGCCAGCTGCCAGTTTCTGCTTGGCTAATGAACTAAGAGTGGCTTCTACTGGGTCGGCCTAAAAAGTTTGTACAAGTTTTTCTGTAAATTGTTGGGGAAAACCGAACGAACTTCTAGGCCAACCCAATGTATTTTCTACTATTCTGGTTATAAATCATGGTAAAATATACTTCACATAAAATTTCCTCTTAAGCATTTAAAAATGTTTGGTTCAGTTGTTAAGAATGTTCACATTTTCATGCAAGCAATCTCCAACACTCTTTTCATCCCTCAAAACTGAAACTCTATACCCATTATTAATTCCGCACTGTCCATTCCTCCTAGAACTCTAGCAACCACCACTCTACTTTCTGTCTCTGTGAGTTTGACTACTCCAGATACCTCATGTAACTGGCCTCGCAGTATTTGTCCTCTGGTGACTGGCTTATTTTATTTAGCATAATGTCCTTGAAGGTTCATCCACATTATATCATGTATCAGAATTTCTTTCCTTTTTAAGGCTGAACAATATACCACTTAAGTTTTGATGCTTTTCAACTGTGGTGTGGAGAAGACTCTTGAGAGTCCCTTGGACTGCAAGGAGATCCAACCAGTCCATCCTAAAGGAAATCAGTCCTGAATATTCATTGGAAAAGACCCTGATGCTGGGAAAGACTGAAGGTGGGAGAAGGGGATTTCAGAGGATGAGATGGTTGGATGGCATCACCGACTCAATGGACAGGAGTTTGAGCAAGCTTCAGGAGTTGGTGATGGACAGGGAAGCTTGGCATGCTGGACATGAATGAGCAACTGAATATACCACTATATATATACACACCATATTCTGTTTATCCATTCATCAGTTGATGAACATCTGAGATGCTTCCATCTACAGACTTTTATAAACAACGTTTCTGTGAACACGAGGGTACAAGTATCTGTTTGGGTCCCTGGGTATACATACCCCAAAATGGAATTACAACAACATGTGGTAATTTCATGTCTCATTTTTTGAGGGACCATCATTTCATTTTACATCCCCATCAGCAATGCACAGGGGTTTCACTTTCTCTACATCCTTCACCAACAGTTATTATTTTCTGCCCCCCCCTTTTTTTTTCTGGATAAGAGCTATATTAATCGGTGTGAAGCAGTATTTTCTGTAGTTTTGGTTTGCATTTTCATGATTAGTGATGTTTAGCATCTTTTTGGTGCTTAATGGCCATTTGTATATCTTCCTTGAGAATTCTCTATTCAGCTCCTTTGTTCATTTTTTAATTGGGTTGTTCTTTTGTTATTGGTTGAGCTATAGAAATAGTTCATATAGTCTCTATATTAAGCCCTTATCAGATATATGATTTACAAATATTTTCTCCAATGAAAAGTGAGTTGCTTTCCCACTCTCCATAAGCCATTTAATCCTTGATGCTCTAAAGTTTAAAATTTTGAAGTAGTCTCATTTATCTACTTTTTCTTTCGTTGTCTATGCTTTTGGTGTCATATGCAAGAAATCACTGGCAAATCCAATGACATAATGTTCTCCCCCTATGCTTTCTTCTAAGAGTTTTATGGTTTTAGGTCTTTTATTTTGGGATTTAATTCACTGAGTTAGTTTTTGTATATGGTATATGGTAATGGCCCAACTCCATTTTTTTGCATATGGAATATCCAGTTTTCTCAATACCATTTGTTAAAGGTTTTCGTATTTTTAAAGGGTTCAAATAAAAGCAAAAGAAGTGTAAGATTTTCTGACACATGAAAATAAAATGAAATTCAAAATTCAGAGCCCATAAATAGCTTTAGTGGCACATGGTCATGTCTAGGGCTACTTCTGCACCAAAATGGCACAAAGTAGTAGTGACAGAATCATACTGTACATTAAGCTGAAAATATTTACTATCTGGTCCTTTACAGAAAAGGGTTGCCAAGTCCTATTCTAGGACTGAAATTGAAAATGGTTATGCTCATAATCCTTCTACACCTGAAAACCTCTCTACCAAATGTCAACTTTAAAATCTAGTCCAGAAATCCATCTCCTCCTCCCTGAACTATCTTTTGATTATCCCACTCATCTCTGATCACTCAATCCACTTCATTAGTCTCCAAAGCACAATTAACAGAAAATTCCTTTGGGCTGACTTCGTTACACTTTTCTGGAGAAGGAAATGGCAACCCACTCCAGTGTTCTTGCCTGGAGAATCCTGTGGACAGAGGAGTCTGGTGGGCTGCTGTCCATAGTGTCGCCCAGAGTCGGACACGACTGAAGCGACTTAGCATGCATGTGTGCACTGGAGAAGGAAATGGCAACCCACTCCAGTGTTCTTGCCTGGAGAATCCCAGGGACAGGGGAGCCCGGTGGGCTGCCTTCTATGGGGTCACAGATTTAGACACGACTGAAGCGACTTAGCAGCAGCAGTTACACTTTTCACAAGTGGCAATCCCCTTTACCACACTAAAGTTTCTGTGATAACAGACTATAGCAACTATACCCTATTTTCTCTATTTCACAGTATAGACTTCTGATACAATAAATACGTTATGCTAATGTTTTTGAATGAGTGGCTGCCCAGAGTCTTTCTGATTATCGTACCTTTCATTGAAGACTCAGGCCCGCTGGTTCTTTGAGAGCCATGTGCGGAGCTGTTGTTGGATACCACCACTGGCCCAGGACTCTGGCCCAGGGAAGGGATGGTGTTAAGGGTATTCACCAGTTTGGCCACTTCATTGCTATTTTCACCTGTAACACCAGGTCGCTTCACAGTGACAAAGCTGGCAATGCTCACTGCAGGTGGAGAGGGGAAGGAGGGAGCTTTGTTGACCAAGTGATAATCACCTGTTCTCCAGCCGCCACCCATCCCAGGTCTGCCATTTCCTCTTCCCAAGCCTCACCTAGTTTGGGGTTCTGTGTCTGGCTGGATTGGCCTGGAGGCTGGACAGCAAGGTGCCCCAGTGAGGTCGGCTGTGTGGCAGTGGGTGTGGTGGAAGTGCTGGGAGTGGACTTGGTCGACTGGGACTGGGACTGTGGGACGGTGCTTCGAATGGTCAGTGTGGCTGGGATGACGGTGGTGAAGGTGTTGGTGGTGGGCCGCACAGGCATCGTGGAGCCTGGCCTCACAGGGGTCATCTGAGAGAACACTTGTGGGACGCCAACTGTCGGCTTAACAAACTGGGTACCTGGGGCTTCAAAAGAGAGACAAAGAAAAGCACCAAATCTTGGTTAGTGAGCTCTCCTATAACACATTCCCTCTGTGTGTACCAGAAATACTGCAATAGGAAAAGATTATTTCCCCAAACTGATGAAAGCAGTTAGCCTCAGTAATCAGCCCTAAAAACATTACAGTGAAAGCAGATTTCCATCAGCTCCTTCCGAAACACCTTAGCATGCTGCCCTTTCTATTCCAAGAGTAAATCATGAATAGCCTGACCTTGGTATTGGAAGAGAATAATGGGTATAGAGTGGGAAGCAGTATGGGTATACATAGGCCAAGAGGCAGAGCTGGTTCTGAAAAAAGCAATCCTCCTTTCTTAGAATACTAAAAAGAGTCTTTCATTCTCTTATACAAACTCACATAGAAGACAGACTATGTATGCCATTCTACTAGGATGTCCCAAAGGTGAGTCTCCTGGATCAACTACAGACAATTCACTTACAAATATTTAAGAAATATCAGAACTAGATAGGATGAGCTCAGACCTGAAGGCCAAAATCCCAATGGGCTCTGAGAACAATGACAAAAACTTAGGAAGACAAGCTACCTTTACCACAGCTAAAATAATATAGTATTTTTTGTCCTAAAATGTAGTAAACACTGAATATAGAACTGGGGGCAAAATTACAAGATTTTAAAGAATTATCTTTCAATTTAATTTCTTAAAAAAAAAAAAAAAAAAACCACTAGTCATTGGCAATATTCATCCTCAAAGAATATGCCATTTGTTTAACTTATATTCCAAATCTATGCTGTAAAATGCAAGCAAAATACGTTTATAAGTCCACCATGTAAGTAAGTAGACTTAATAGGAATATAGAATTTGGGAGTTTGCATTAATAACAGTCTTTCAGGATAACAAACAATAGCTGAATAAAACAGCAGAAACAGAAAAATAACTGTAAAAACCCTGTTTTACTACCTCATGAAAGGTGGTAAAAAGTTAAAAAGAAAAATAAAATTACCACCCTGGCCAAAGGTTAGGAAGTTTTTAAAAAATGGGGTTTAAATCAATATGATTTTTGTAGTTTCAGAAAGTATACTTTTTAAATGATCTTCCACACTTAGAAACAACAAAAACAAGTCTTTTGGATGCTGGTTTATTCCAAATGGGTAGACATTTTTCCTTACCTGGGACTAGTGTAATCGGTCTAACCGTTTGGCCTTGCTGCACGTTCAACACAATCCCAACCTGATTCATTGCATTTTGTACAGGCCGGACATTTCTTACAGGAAATCCCTGCATTAAAAAGCAAAATGATCTTTACCATGGAGATCAGCTAACACTAGCAGAGACTGTATTCAGACCTATGCCCAAAAAATTCCCACACTCTTATCTAATGATTCTCTCTCTCGAACTAGAGCTTTTAAATGACTGAGATGGAGGAAATTCTGGACTTCTGGCAAACTTTTGAGTGACAAATATTAAAACTGGAGAATGAGGTTTGGTGCATATGAACTAAAATGAAAACCTAGTTCTTGTCTTAGGAGAATCTCAGTTTAAAAAAACTCATCCACAAACTGACCCCTAGGAATGGGGAAAAAAACTGACACTAATGGAGTGATTCAACATACAAACAACTGTAGGAAACTGTTCCCAAAGTCTACTTCAAAAGGCCATACACTCTGGGAAATTTGTAAGACAAGGCAGGAAAAAGCATCTGCCTTTTTATCCCACACCAGCACTGGGTTTTCAACTCCAATTCACATTTGTATCAAATAAGTTATCTTCCTCCTCTTTCAAAGATCTCCCTGCACTTCACCAATTTTGCACATATATTTCTGTAAGTCAACTAACTCACCCCATTTTAAGAAAAATAGCCCAAGCAAAGGGTGAGAACTTTTGAGGACCAAGTGTTAAGGGTTCCTCATGCAAGCTTCCCACTCTCTCCTGCCTAGACCTCAATCAAATTACTTAATAGCCCTCTGGGGGTATAAAGAGGAAATTACCCAGCTGTATGCTATGTTGGGCTTTCTACTAAAGTCAGCATCAAATTAAAAAACTAATAAATGAGAAAGCCAGATCAAAGGACAGAACCTAGAACCATTTCTAATTATGCTAGAGACTCAAGTCAGAGCCTTCAAAGGTCCCCACAGTCCCAGAATTCTACCAGGTCCCAGAATCCAGAGTCCTGCTTACCTGGGTAGTGATAAATATTGGCTGTGAGGCTACCGGGGAACTAGTCACATGGTTGGCGTTCTGCATGACCTGCACAGGCCTCAATACTGGTTGAGTAACCATTGTACCAAGACCTGGGGCTGGATTCTGGGTTAGGATGAGCGGCTGTCCACCTTGCTGGACCAAAGAATTGCCAGCTAAAGGGTAAAAGGAAGAAGAAAAAAAGAAAGAAAACACTGTAAGCCACAATTTATAAGCAACACAATGGTCTTAGGTAAGAAATGGTGTGCCCATGTATTAAGATATCCAAGACTCACTCACCTCAGGTTTAATGTCATCAAACTTACCAAATATTTAAGCTTTACCCAAAGCTACAAATAACAGAAAAATACATAGATACAGAAAGTTCACTAAAATCTCCCTCATATATCTTAACTTGTTGTTATTTAATTGCTAAATTGTGTCCAACTCTTTTGCAATCCCATGGACTGTAGCCTGCCAGGCTCCTCTGTCCATGCAATTTCCCAGGCAAGAATACTGGAGTGGGTTGCCATTTCCTTCTCCAGGACATCTTCCTGACACAGGGATCGAACCTGTGTCTCCTGCACTGGCAGGCAAGTTCTTTACCACTGAGCCATCAGGGAAACCCATGTATCTTAACAAGGCATGTCTTAACACACATGGTAAGACTTTTACATGGCTATCACTTTGATGATTTAAGTGACCACATATAATTTCCCCATACCAAATCAGCAAAACCAAGTAACATATAAATTCTTTCTCCGTATTTTTACTACATAAAACCTATTTTATTGGAATGTGATTTGTTGTTAATCTACCTTAAACTTTTTAAGAGGAATATTCATAAACAAACATTAATTCAGCTTCCTAGTGAGCAAATCTCAGAAATGCAACAGATTCTCTAAATATCCATTGTCTTATACAGGATGTATAGGTATGGAAACAGAGACTTCTTAATGTCATCAGAACTTAGAAAGAAAACACCTGCCAAAACCAATAAATATGACTTCCGAAGGTTCATTCATGAATAAATAGTAACAATATCATAAATATTTGAAAACTAAGGTATTTTAAATTCATTTTCCCGTGTGATAAAAGTAACTTTGGAAATGTTTTTAAGTCCTCTATTTGCTGGATGTTCTCAGTTGCTCAGTCATGTCCAGCTCTTTGCGGCTCCTTGGACTGTAGCCCTGGAGAAGGCAATGGCAACCCACTCCAGTACTCTTGCCTGGAAAATCCCATGGACGGAGAAACCTGGTAGGCTGCAGTCCATGGGGTCACTAAGAGTCGGGCACGACTGAGTGACTTCACTTTTCACTTTCATGCATTGGAGAAGGAAATGGCAACCCATTTCCTTGCCTGGAGAGTCCCAGGGACGGAGGAGCCTGGTGGGCTGCCGTCTATGGGGCTGCACAGAGTCAGACACGACTGAAGTGACAAGCAGCAGCAGCAGAACTGTAGTCCACCAGGCTCCTCTGTCCACAGCACTTCCCAGGAAAGAATCCTGGAGCAGGTTGCCATTTCTTATTCCAAGGGGTCTTTCCAACCCAGGCATCGAACCCTTGTCTCTTGAGTCTCCTGCGTTGTCAGGTGGATTCTTTACTACTAACTCCACCTGGGAAGCCTCCATTTGCTAAGTTTGGCTAAAAAATCATTAACACTAAGTTTCCTGATTTACAAAGACTAGTCTAAATTCTATTTCAGAGAGCCAGTATGCCTAAATCAAAGATTCAAGCAAAATACTGCAGCTCTTTTCATTAGAATGGGATGGACTCCTCTGAAGTTTTAAGTTACATGTGACAAATGGCGTTACTAGTTAGCTACAAAGCTAGACCACCAAAGTGGGTTATATAGGTGGCTGGCTATTAACGGGCCAATAGTGACTTGTTCTCCCAGAAACTGAGAGACCATCAGTGGACTAGATTCTCATATAGTTACTGGGCCAGCAGACAAGTAATTACAGACGCTGACAGACAAAAAACTCCAAGTTTTGTCTATGCTAATTATATGGGTCCTTCTCTCTTATATATATATATATTTCAACTTAAATATTTTATTATGAAAATGTTCAAATATATATAAAAATAGAACACTAAAATAAACCTCTATGTACCTATACTAGCTTCAATAATTATCAACTTAAGGCCAACCTTCTTTCATCTGTACCGCGCACCCCCTTACCAGCTCCCATATTATGCTGAAACAAGTATCAGATCGTATCATCTATAAATACTTCAATATATATCTCTAAAAAATAAAGATCCTAAAAAAGAGGAAATATAACATCATTATCACTCCTAAAAAATATTATAATTCTGTGACTATAGTGGATAACACTGTAAGATATAATTAAAGTTTGCCGAGAGAACTTAAACATTCTCACTATTCCTATCCCAGCCCCCCAAAATGATAAATATGTAGGGTGATGGCTATGTTAATTAACTGACGGTGAGAATCCTTTCACAACACATACATATATCAAATCCCCACAATGTACACATTAAGTATCTTACAATTTTATTTGTCAATTATACTCAATAAAGCTAAATATATAATTCTTGGGGGCTTTCCTGGCGGTCCAGTGGTTAGGACTCTACACTTCCACAGAAGGGTGCACAGGTTGGATCCCTGGTCTGAGAACTAAGATCCCACATGCTGTGCAGTGCAGCCATAAATAAACAAAACAATTCTTTGATTAAATATCCAGTTAAAATTCAAATTGACAATTATATTTTTTTGTTTGAGTTAGGTTACAAAAGGGTTCATAAAGTCCAACTGATGGACGTCTTTAATCTCTCTTAACCTAATAGCTTCCCCATCCATCTCTTTTTATTCCTTCACAATTTACGTTGAAAAATATTGACTAAATAAAAAAATATATTTTTTATTCACTATTTTAACTGCTAGGATAAAAGAAAATAAATTATCTGTTATTTATCTGAAACTAAAAGTTCTTAAGATAAAATCAATGACTCAACATCTCATCTAAATATAGGAAGGGAAGGATGGAAAATTTTTTGCATTTATGTGGAATCAACTAGCATTAGAAAGTCTCAAAAGACAGGCCTTGTTTCCATGAAATCTATACATATTCTGCTACTATAAAGAATGTTAACACAAGCATTTTCTGCAAATATTCTCTGATGTCAGGGTCATGTTTGAATTTTAGTGAATCATTAGGACCTTTCCAAAAACAAAGTGCAAATAAAGAAGGTTTCTAAGCCTAGACTAGGTTTACAATTCAACTGAAAGCAAAACCAGCATATGGCAAGTCACCTAGAGTAAACATTTATTTAATGAATTCTATAAATTCATTCCAATATAATAATTCCAATTAAAACAAATAAATTGTTTTTAATGATTCCTGCATTCTTATTCTTTCCTAAAAGAAATGCTGACAATTCAAACGTCTTCCAAAGTTCTATTTCCAGAAAATGAAAGTCAGTCAGAATCTTGAGGCTTAAAAAAGCCTTTAAAAGAATCATCCAACCAATTCTCTACCTGTAGGTCTGCTCTCAATTAAGTACCACAGCCTTAAACAGATTAAATAATAGAACATCCAACAGCTTCTCTCAAAACACATTCTGTTTATTTTACAAATCTGAAGGTCTTGATTTTTTTCATTAAGTTTATATAGCCTTAAACCCCAAAGATAAGAGGGCTAAATGGAGTTGAAATGGACCAAACAGGAATTAAAAATCGTAATTACAGTAAAAAATTTATAACATTAAATCCACATCATTCACGGCTCAGAATTAAGCAGGTCATTTCATTTCATAATGTTCCTTTCCAATGCATACATACGATCAGCCAGAACTATAGGAATAATTTCTAGCTGAGTGATGGATTCTGAAGAATGGCAAAAACAATAGTAAAACATCTTCTGCAATTTTATTCCTAATATTTTCTTAAAAAAGAAAAAAGCCTTACTGAGATGTAATTCACATACCATACATACTATATCACCCATTTGAAGTGTACAATTTGAAGGCTATTTAAAGGCGATGGCACCCCACTCCAGTACTCTTGGCCTGGAAAATCCCATGGACGGAGGAGCCTGGTAGGCTGCAGTCCATGGGATCACGAACCATGGGATCATGAAGAGTCAGACACGACTGAGCGACTTCACTTCACTTCACTTTAGTATATTCACAGGTTTTATGCAATCATCACCACTATTTAATTCCAGATTTCATCATCCCCAAAAGAAACCTTATACCCATCAGCAGTTATTCCCTATTCTACTTTCCCCAGCCCTGGCAACCAACAATCTTACTTTCTGTTTCTATAGATTTGTCTATTATGGGCATTTCGTGATAATGGAGTCATACAATATGTGTATGACTTTGTATTTGACTTCTTTCAGTCAGCAAGTTTTTCCAAGGTTCATTCATGCTGTAGTATATACCACTATTCCACTTCTTATTATGGCCCAATAATGTTCGGTTGTATGAATATATCACATTTTGCTTATTCATTCAACATCTTAGGTAGTTTTCACTTCTGGGCTATAATGAATAATGCTGGCATTTCAAGAGTATTTGATAGAAGTCACACAGTTGTATATTTTATACAAAAAAGAAAGCTGGACAAGCTCAATCTATTAATGTGTGCTTATCTATGCGTGAAAGAAATTTTAAGTCTTTATTTATTTTTGGCTGTGAGACTTATGGGATCTTAGTTTCCCCACCAGGGATTGACCTCAGGCCCTTGGCAGTAAAAGCTCGGAGTCCTGATTACTGTACCTCCAGAGAACTTCCAGAACTAAAGAATTTTTGGAAGGACACACAAGACATATGTAACGGTAGTAACCAGTCTATACCATTTTTTTTTCAAACCATGAACAGGGGTCAACATTTTAATTTGAATACTAAAACTTTCTAAAGTAAATAAAATCAATTTTTGTATTTCAAAAAAATTTTTGCACATAGGCCACAGGAATCAAAGGTCTATTCAAAGAAATTAAGTCATATGATGCTCATCTTGGGCCTTGGAACACTGTGATCAAAGGAAAATTTAGCAAAACGGGTTGCTCATAGCACTTTGACAAGATTATTTTGAGAGAAACATAGGAAAGGAGTTTAATGCAGTGGGAAGGCCACAAGTTTCAAGTCTAAATAATTCAAATCCAGTTTAGTCACTTACTATTTGACCTTAAGTATATTACTCAGACTTTCCACACCTTGGTTTCCACATCCGTAAACATGAAAAAATCTCTAGCGGTTCCTCATCTTTATATATTAGGGTCACTAATTACACGTTGAAAAAGAATTCTAGGGATTTTCCATGTAAAAATTATTTTTTTGATACCCAAAGATTGACTGGTGAGGCCATATGTAGAGCAATCTCTTATGGCAACTTGATACTATCAAATTTTAAATGCCTGACCCAGCAATCTCACTTTATATGACAGATATGTTTTCATAGTAGGCACAGATATGATGCCTGAGAATGTTCATAACACTGTTTATGATCACAAAAAAAGGGATTGTAATAAATGTCTAAAAATATGGAAGGTAAATGGTTATATCCAAAAGTAAGAATACCAGGTTCACTTCTACTGGAAATATAAGATACAACATGTCTAGATGGACATTTCAGGAAAAATACTGATCAAAATCCTTAAAAATTGTGATAACCTCTGATACAATAATTTGACATTTAGAAATGTATTCTCAGAACTAAGGACATGAGAAAACACAGATGTTTACAAAAACTCTACTACAGATGATTTGTCTGTTTGCTTCTGCCTCATCCTGATTTACAAGCAAAATCTAGAAAACCTGCAAAAGTGTTTGGTGGCTTATCTAGGAATACTACAAAAATAATGCTGTTATTTTTGGTGAAGAAAATAAATTTTGTATAGTTTACTTCAGTGTAAATGTGAATTTTGTGTAAAGTTCAGATTTTTTGGGGGGAGTGGGGATGAAACATATTCTTGTAAATTCTCTTTTCAAAAATATTTATCATCTTCACAATTGAAGACAAGTTCTTTTTTCTTTCCTTTTTTTGGTACATGGTTTACTACTTTGGGGAATAAAAAAGCCATTTTAATTGGGAAATTATTAAGATTTATCTAACTTTTAAAATATTACATGCTATATGACCCCTGATATAAATTGTTAATTGACTATGCCAAAGCCTTTGACTGTGTGGATCACAATAAACTGTGGAAAATTCTGAAATAGATGGGAATACCAGATCACCTGACCTGCCTCTTGAGAAACCTATATGTAGGTCAGGAAGCAACAGTTAGAACTGGACCTGTCTCTTATACACATCTAGATGTGTATAAGAGACATATGCCAAAGTGAAGAGGAACTAAAAAGCCTCTTGATGAAAGTAAAAGAGGAGAGTGAAAAAGTTGGCTTAAAGCTCAACGTTCAGAAAACCAAGATGATGGCATCTGGTCCCATCACTTCATGGGAAATAGATGGGGAAAGAGTGGAAACAGTGCCAGACTTTATTTTTTTGGGCTCCCAAATCACTGCAGATGGTGATTGCAGCCATGAAGTTAAGACACTTACTCCTTGGAAGGAAAGTTATGACCAACCTAGATAGCATATTCCAAAGCAGAGACATTACTTTGCCAACAAAGGTCTGTCTAGTCAAGGCTATGGTTCTTCCTGTGGTCATGTATGGATGTGAGAGTTGGACTGTGAAGAAGGCTGAGCACCGAAGAATTGATGCTTTTGAACTGTGGTGTTGGAGAAGACTCTTGAGAGTCCCTTGGACTGCAAGGAGATCCTACCAGTCCATTCTAAAGGAGAAGTCCTGGGTGTTCATTGGAAGGACTGATGCTGAGGCTGAAACTCCAATACTTTGGCCACCTCATGCAAAGAGTTGACTCACTGGAAAAGACCCTGATGCTGGGAGGGATTGAGGGCAGGAGGCAAAGGGGACGAAAGAGGATGAGATGGCTGGATGGCACCACTGACTCGATGGACGTGAGTCTGAGTGAATTCTGGGAGTTGGTGATGGCCCGGGAGGCCTGGCGTGCTGCGATTCATGGGGTCAAAAAGAGTCAGACACGACTGAGCGATTGAACTGAACTGAATGTAAATGAATGAATATTGCAAAAAAAAAGAAAATAGGAAATGAAACAGAAGCCAATACTATGTAACTTCACTAGTCAATAAACTCACTAAAAAGAAAAAAACCACTACTCTTTCACCATTTCCTTCAGGTAGACAAGAACCCTATTCTATTTTCCACACCCAGGAACCAATGACCAAATGAAGCTGCCAAAGAAAATATGGAACAAAACTACCCTGGGAGAATTCTTACCAGGCTAGTGGGGCTCTTCTAATTAAAAACAAACAAACAAACAATCCCAGCCCCTTCATATCTCCTTAACAGTTAGGAATTTGGGGGTTACATTTTCTTTCCTAGAAATTATCAGTAATAAGACAGCTGCCCTCTGACTTGAAACACCAGCATCAATTCAGCACTAACTCAAAAGGAACACCACCACTTACTTCCATATCAGAGAATCAGGACTAAACTTACTTCAACATCAGCAGAACCACATCAGTACCTAAAACTGAACAGGTACAGCTAATCTTAAGACCTTTTTTAGTCTCTCAACCCTCTAGCCCAGGAAGAATTTCCCAGTAGTCCCACTTACCATTGTTGTTGGCAATGAGTGTGACAAGAGTCTTCTTTGTACTGTCGCTGTTCTGTGCCCCGCTGCTACTAACGGTGGTGGATGTAGAGAGATGCCCAGCAACAGAAGCATGGGCAGCGATGGGCACTGGAGCCGAGACAGGCTGCTGGCTCACAGAAACTGTGGGGAAGGGGAGGCACAGTCACTTGGAGACAGGGACAGATGACACTGAAGGACACTTTTCTGATCTTTCATCTTACTGCAGGTCTCTATAGCCAGA
The DNA here is from genome assembly GCA_006410635.1 of Cephalophus harveyi. Lineage (NCBI taxonomy): Eukaryota > Metazoa > Chordata > Mammalia > Artiodactyla > Bovidae > Cephalophus > Cephalophus harveyi. The sequence goes on from SJYT01044896.1 coordinate 92,041, forward strand.
AAGTGTCCTGCTTTATTCGTAAATCTGACTGGCTATCTGATTTCTCCACCTATGTGTCCCTCACACCACAAATTAGACACAATGCCTTCTTTTTTGTCTCAGATTTCCTGGTGAATTAAGTTAGATTACAAGCTCACTGAACCAGATTTCACTACTTTGCTTATAGAGCACAAGCAAACCTCTAGAACTCAAAAGGCTTATTATCACCACTACTGGTATTCATAACCGTGCATTAGTAAGCTCTCCACAAGACCACGAACTGTCCTGTTTCAAACCAATGCCATCTTCATTTCTCAAGGCAGGAAAGATTAAAAAAAAAAAAAGAGCAACAGATACAATTCAGGGGAAAAAGAACTACCACCCACTTTATGAATTTAGGGCAATCTAGAATTTGACCCTGCAACCACACCTTTTTGAAAGAGAAGCTACAAGCCTAAGTTTGTAAACTGTCCCTGAAGGCAGACACAAGCAAATTCTGCTCAGCTCACAAAGGAAACCAAGTTCAAATAAAACAAACCAAAAACTCCCTCAAGACTATGGGAACCTGTTCCTCACTGGGTATATAAATGAACACTGACACACACCACTTGTTCACACATCATTTGGTAAGAGAACTGCTTATGTGTTTGATAAATATTGATGAACGCAACTCTCAATGTTTTTAATTTACTAAATATAGTGTTTCTAGCTTTGTGTGTAAGGAAAACCAAAGCATTTACAGACCAGAGAATAGGGGAAAAAGGTAGTACCAGTGCCACAGAGAAGCAACCCTGAATTCTTAAAAGTCTTGCACCTCATACTTTCTTAACAAAAATGCCATTTAATGCAGTTAATATAACTACAATCTAAGATCAAAGAGTTTTTGTTACCTGTAGTAGTTTTATCCACTGAATTATAATCCTCAACTACAGAATCCTCAATGACATCACTGATTTTCTGCCATGGCTCCAACTCCTCCTCCTCACATTCCATAAACAGGTCGGTGTCCGCCATGCTACAAGAAAAAAAGATTAAATTAAGATACTGACCTCACAATGGGAGAAATAGTTTTATACAAAATATGGAATCAGACTCTGAACCTATTGGTAACCTACCCCATTGTGCTTCCTCTACCATTTCCCCTAACCTCCCCCATCTCCAAGGTTCCAGAATTATAACTTTTATTCTTAAAAAAAATTAGAGTGGAAGACTCCACAGCAAATTATTTAATAATTACGGCTGAAAAAATTTAAGCTATAATACTCAGGGCTGGGATTAGGGTGAGGTGAACTTTTTAAGTGGAGGGTCAGACCTTTTTAATTTACAATTACTACTCCGCTCATTATGAATTTTTTTGCACGAATACTGAATTTTTAAAAATGATACATTTGCCATTTGAGGAAAGCATCCTAGGAACTTGTTTGGAAAACCAAGAACTTTTGAAGAAAGCACTAACCATTCTGTGTCTAGACTGCTGTTCTACTGATCCTGGACTTGAGGTACAACATTTCCAGTCTCCAGCCAACTCTGCTCGCTTCAGACTGGCCCCCACAATCCTAACTGGCAAGAGCCAGGTCCTTAGTATCATCCTGTGGCTGCTGATCTGAATTCAGTGCTCTTTGTGTACTGACAGACTCCTTGGTTTGCCACATGTCTGAAGTTAAGGGCAGGTTCTGTCAGCAACCAAGGACCTCTCTGCTCAGTCCTGAATAGAAATTCCTCCAAGTCCATGGCTTATCCCTGAATTTATGCTACCAAATCCATGTGGCAGTTGTTTAATCACTAAGCTGTGTCCAACTTTTGCAACCCCATGGACTGTAGCCCACCAAGCTCCTCTGTCCATGGGATTTCCAAGGCAAGAATACTGGAGTGGGTTGCCATTTCCTTCTCCAGGGGATCTTCCCGACCCAGAGATCGAATCCCAGTCTCTTGTATTTAGCAGGCAGATTCTTTACCACTGAGCCACCACGGAAGTCTGTACCTAATATCTAAAATATACCAAATCTATAATGGTATATAATTATACCATTCCCTAAATTTTTCCTCTAATTGTTTAATATATTGTACAATTTTAAAAAGATCGAATCTCAGTCTCTTGTATTTAGCAGGCAGATTCTTTACCACTGAGCCACCACGGAAGTCTGTACCTAATATCTAAAATATACCAAATCTATAATGGTATATAATTATACCATTCCCTAAATTTTTCCTCTAATTGTTTAATATATTGTACAATTTTAAACACACTGCATCCTTAAAGTTGTCTGCCCATTTACCTTTATTTCAAAAATCTGAACAAAGGCCCAGGATACACTTAAGTTCTGTGGTGAAATTTAAATGTAAATACAAATAATAGCATAAAAATGATAATATAAAATACGATTTATCTTGATTACTGAGCCTTTTTGTTCTCAAGATAAGGGCCATACACTAATTTCAACCTCTGTGCATGCGTGCATGCTCAGTCCTTGACTCTTTGCGACCCCATGAACTGGGCACCTGGGAATTCCAACCTTAAACTCCACCATGATTTTGGGAAGTCGGCCTTTAATTTGAAAACGCTTGAACTACATTCTTCTTTTAAAAATAAAGCCTGCCTATTTGCAATGCAAATGAACAGCTATTATTATTATGCTGCCCTCCCAATATTAGTTGAATGAAGGTCAAGTTCTTTGCCTTGGAATGGGAGTAGCACACACCATGATTTTGGGACGTCGGCCTTTAATTTGAAAACGCTTGAACTACATTCTTCTTTTAAAAATAAAGCCTGCCTATTTGCAATGCAAATGAACAGCTATTATTATTATGCTGCCCTCCCAATATTAGTTGAATGAAGGTCAAGTTCTTTGCCTTGGAATGGGAGTAGCACTACCGCCCAATGTTCAAACAAAGCTTTTACTACAAGAGCTCTCAGTGCCTCAGAATTTTTTCCACCACACCCCTGAGGCAAAACAAACAAAACAACCAATTTAACCATTGCGTTAGGGCCATACAATTTGATAGTTTGCAAGATGCCCAACAGATGGCGTTGTTTAGTTGAAAATTTAAAATATTCCATAGCTAGAAAAGAGCCCATTTTAATGGGTAAAGTGCTTTACCTGATTCTAAGTGGTCTCTAATATTCTAATTATTTGTTTTCTCAAATCAAAACCATAAAGGAGAGATACTATGAATAAGGTAAGAAAAAGCTCGAAGGTATCAACTTAAATTTCCTTGTCATTTAGTCGCTAAGTCACGTCTTGACTCTTCTGAGATTAAATGGATTGCAGCCCACCAGGCTCCTCTATCTGTGGGATTTTCCAGGCAAGAATGCTGGAAGGGGTTGCCTTTTCCTTCTCCAGTAAATTTTCTTAGTTTTTCATTTAATTTACATATACAAAAGACAATGCTAGCCAGAAACTTAATTAAAAAGAAGCCAAATCCGTATCACAGGCATTCTTTGAGTTAAGACTACACAACACACTTTTGTATTTTCCAGTCTAGTTCCACTGAAAGAGATAACATTCTAAACAACTTTTTTCTAATTACTTAGTTTTATACTACTGTTCTTTGCTGTATAACTTCTTAAGAGTCCAAAGCCAACAGATAATTAATGCATACTATAAAGCATCCATCAGAATGAATATAAACTGTGGGTAAATGTTTTTTAAGGACTTTCTTTCAGCTGTGACCAGCTGCAAGCAAATCTTCATACATATGCTGAGGAATCGGTAGAAAACTTTCTAGGGGAATAAGTAGAGCTATCTGAACGCAAACTGTGGTTTTCAGTGTCAGGAATATGGATATTTTAATAGCATATCCAAAGGCTAGTTTTTTACCTCAACTACTTATAGCATCTTGAGGGACTGAGTTCATGTTTTGTCAAACAATGAAGATTAATAAAAACAACGAAAGTTTCCTCCACCTCACAGTCAAATTATGTTATTTCCACCATGAAGAGGGTATTCTAAGAAACAAAGAGTTGAAAAGGTAGCTGTGAAAAGATGGAAAGAAGGACATTTATATCCTAATTACTTTTTACCAAGTGAGAAAAAATAACTCCCTAGGGTATATCCTCTGCCAAGACAACCAATGTAAATTAAAGGGTTCAAGATAGAGAGAAAGTTCAACTCAGAATATATTTTTCAAGATTTTTACAATGTGAAAGATGGAGTTAACCAACAAGGCATATCAACTCAGAAAAATAAATCTGCTGACTGAAGATATTTTATGACTTACACCCAAAACATCTCAGAAAGACACTGAAATCAAGTTTTGCAAACAGTTTTCAATTCTGATCTAGACTCTGTATCCGAGAATGGGATCATTCCTTTCATTTCACCATCTATAGCTCAGGGTCAAAAAATTAACTCTGCTGAAAAGATGGGCCATGCCAAAATAGATATCAACCTGAATTAAATTCCTTGTAAACTTTAAAAATGAAAAATGCAAATTTAGTACCCTTCTATAGTTTTCCAGCTATCAAAAAGGAATTTTCATTAATACAATGAAGTGCTATATTTAATATCTCCACCAAGATGCTCAAGAAACACAATGATTCTCTGATCAATGAGAATACAGTCAAGTGATCTATGGCATACAGTTACCTTTCAACTATTTTTGAACAAAGAAGATAAGAATTACTATATATGTAGTACTAAAATGCATAAAATTTTCCAAACGATCAGTCTACTTGTGTTTAACTTCTCTACACACTAAACCTTCAACTTAATTTCTCACAAGGAAAAAAAAAAATCTGTAAAATTTCCCTATTATTTTGCTATAAAGGATAAGTGTACTCATAGGCTTGGCATATATTTCACACTAAAAAACAAAGTTATATTCAAGTTGAAACATTTTCATTTCTCCTGAAAAAGTGCCAGGTAAAAACGTGAATTTTGGAAATTAAAGGCCAGCATGTGGGAACACCATACTCCATTAAGAGGAAAACCTCGACAGGCAGTAAATTTGAGGATCACACTGTANCTAAAAAACAAAGTTATATTCAAGTTGAAACATTTTCATTTCTCCTGAAAAAGTGCCAGGTAAAAACGTGAATTTTGGAAATTAAAGGCCAGCATGTGGGAACACCATACTCCATTAAGAGGAAAACCTCGACAGGCAGTAAATTTGAGGATCACACTGTAGCCAGTAAAGGGGCAAACGCGCATCAATACCCTAGGGATTCCTCTTCTGCTGTTCTTAAAATAAGATATAAACTTTAATTATATACAAGAGTAGGGAACTCACTGGCAGTCCACTGGTGAGGACTGCTTTGACTAAAGGGGGCCCAGGTTTGATCCTTGATTGGGGCAAACACACACACGTAGACATATATCCATAACCCAGCTTTAAACATTATCAACCAGGTTTTCCTGGTGGGCCAGTGGTTAAGAATCCATCTTGCTATGCTGGAGACACTAGTTCAAACCCTAGTCCAGGAAGATCCTGCATGCCCTGAAGCAACTAAGCCCATGAGCCATAATTAACTGCTCTCACACTCCACAACAGCTGTTTTAAATCCTGAAAGATGATGCTGTGAAAGTGCTGCACTCAATATGCCAGCACATTTGGAAAACTCAGCAGTGGCCACAGGACTGGAAAAGGTCAGTTTTCATTCCAATTCCAAAGAAAGGCAATGCCAAAGAATGCTCAAACTACTGCACAACTGCACTCATCTCACATGCTAGTAAAGTAATGCTCAAAATTCTCCAAGCCAGGCTTCAGCAATAATAGTGGAGGTGATGGAATTCCAGTAGAGCTATTTCAAATCCTGAAAGATGATGCTGTGAAAGTGCTGCACTCAATATGCCAGTAAATTTGGAAAACTCAGCAATGGCCACAGGACTGGAAAAGGTCAGTTTTCATTCCAATCCCAAATAAAGGCAATGCCAAAGAATGCTCCAACTACTGCACAATTGCACTCATCTCACATGCTAGTAAAGTAATGCTCAAAATTCTCCAAGCCAGGCTTCAGCAATACGTGAACCGTGAACTCCCTGATGTTCAAGCTGGTTTTAGAAAAGGCAGAGGAACCAGAGATCAAATTGGCAACATCCGCTGGATCATGGAAAAAGCAAGAGAGTTCCAGAAAAACATCTGTTTCTGCTTTATTGACTATGCCAAAGCCTCTGACTGTGTGGATCACGGTAAACTGTGGAAAATTCTGAGAGAGATGGGAATACCAGATCAGCTGACCTGCCTCTTGAGAAACCTGTATGCAGGCCAGGAAGCAATAGTTAGAACTGGACATGGAACAACAGATTGGTTCCAAATAGGAAAAGAAGTACATCAAGGCTGTATATTGTCACCCGGCTTATTTAACTTATATGCAGAGTACTGCTGCTACTGCTGCTGCTAAGTCGCTTCAGTCGTGTCCGACTCTGTGCGACCCCATAGACGGCAGCCCACTGGGCTCTGTCATCCCTGGGATTCTCCAGGCAAGAACACTGGAGTGGGTTGCCATTTCCTTCTCCAATGCATGAAAATGAAAAGTGAAAGTGAAGTCGCTCAGTCGTGTCTGACTCAGCGACCCCATGGACTGCAGCCTACCAGGCTCCTCCGTCCATGGGAGTTTCCAGGCAAGAGTACTGGAGTGGGGTGCCATTGCCTTCTCCGTATATGCAGAGTACATCATGAGAAATGCTAGATTGGAAGAAACACAAGCTGGAATCAAGATTGCTGGGAGAAATATCAATAACCTCAGATATGCAGATGACACCACCCTTATGGCAGAAAGTGAAGAGGAACTCAAAAGCCTCTTGATGAAAGTGAAAGAGGAGAGTGAAAAAGTTGGCTTAAAGCTCAACATTCAGAAAATGAAGATCATGGCATCTGGTCCCATCACTTCATGGGAAATAGATGGGGAAACAGTGGAAACAGGGTCAGACTTTATTTTTTTGGGCTCCAAAATCACTGCAGATGGTGACTGCAGCCATGAAATTAAAGATGCTTACTCCTTGGAAGAAAAGTTATAACCAACCTAGATAGCATTTTCAAAAGCAGAGACATTACTTTGCCAACTAAGGTCTGTCTAGTCAAGGCTAAGGTTTTTCCAGTAGCCATGTATGGATGTGAGAGTTGGACTGTAAAGAAGGCTGAGTGCTGAAGAATTAATGCTTTTGAACCGTGGTGTTGAAGAAGACTCTTGAGAGTCCCTTGGACTGCAAGGAGATCCAACCAGTCCATTCTGAAGGAGACCAGCCCTGGGATTTCTTTGGAAGGACTGATGCTAAAGCTGAAACTCCAGTACTTTGGCCACCTCATGTGAAGAGTTGACTCATTGGAAAAGACTCTGATGCTGGGAGGGATTGGGGGCAGGAGGAGAAGGGGACGACTGAGGATGAGATGGCTGGATGGCATCACGGACTCGATGCACGTGAATGTGAGTGAACTCCGGGAGTTGGTGATGGACAGGGAGGCCTGGCATGCTGCGGTTCATGGGGTCGCAAAGAGTCAAACACGACTGAGCGACTGAACTGAACTGAAGAAGAGAATGAATGAGGAAGCAATTGAAAACAAAACAAAATAAAATATCTTGAAGAAGATCGATTGTTTTTCCCTGCTACCACCTCACCTTCCTTATATTTTGCAAGAATGTTTATACTAGTTAAATTAATATTTAACTAATCAAATTGTAAACTTTATTATCAACAGATTCCTCACATCTCCTAGAAAATCAGTCAGCTTTTAGAAATGTACAATGGACTAGAAATGGAGTAAACTGCAAACTGCAGATTGGCAGATGTTTTTAGTCCTCTTACAAACAATGAATAATCACCATGACAGGGATAGCCTGTAGTTTTTCAAATCTGCACCTCTACATTTTAAAAATGCCAGATCATTGTAATCTGGCCAAATGCATTTTGGGCATAAAAATCATAAATATGCACCTTAGCTATATAAAGTGGCTGACAGTCTCCTTAAGGCTGTCAAAATGTTAGACATGATTAAATAGCATTCAATACCAAATGATTTATCATGGCAACCATCATGAGAAGAATTTTCTTTCTGGTAGGTTTATTATATACCACTTTTTTTGGGCTTCCCTGGTGGCTCAGCTGGTAAAGAATCCACCTGCAGTGCGGGAGACCTGGGTTTGATCCCTGGGTGGGAAGATCCCCTGGAGAAGGAAAAGGCTACCCACTCCAGTATTCTGGATTGGAAAACCCCATGGAGTGTATAGTCCATGGGGTCACAAAGAGTTGGACACAACTTAGTGAATTTCACTTCATTTAACTTCACCATATTACAAGAAGAACCTATGAGACAAACCTTCTGAAAGATGTAAAGTTAAGGGATTGAATCAATTAAAACAATTGGTGTGGAGAGACAACTACTACAAGGTGAGTGGACAGAAATATTAATAATGAAACATTATATTAGAAAAAAAGCTTTTGTTTAAAATCACAAACTGTGGATACAGAGATACATTATTGGATATTTTAATGAAGTTAACCTCTCTGGACATATATGTATGTCTAGAAATAGTACTGTATTTTTGTAGAAATAAATCAAGTTAGGACGTTAGGTACAGAACATGAAATTCTAAATTTGATCTTTGAATGTCTCCATATCTCACTATTTTGCTTGTCATTTAGTTGAAGTGTTTTCTGTGCATTGATTATGCTTACTCACTTAAGACACTTTGGAAGGGTGGAAAGAATGTAACGAAGTTGATCTCAGGCTCTTCTGCTTAAAAATACTGTGAACTTGCCATGATCAGCTGATGCAAAATATAAAATTAATATACTACAAAAGTATGCTCTATCACTTTCAAAATTTCATATTAGATACTTAAAGGGTATAAATTTTAAACTCTTACATGTTAAATAAGTACAGTTCTTATTATTAGATTCTAACAGCCTGTCTGTATCTTATTTGGTGTTTAAATTGAACAAATATCAATTGTATGTGTAAAATAACTGAAAGTAATGCAGACCTACTTTTTTCCATAAACTGTCCACCAAAGGACAGGCCCACTAATAGCCATTTCAAATCACCATGATGAAAATATGAATGACACTAAAAGCACTGAACCCAAACCAATGACTATTTTGGAGAATTTCTTACTGAAGTGAGTTGGATTGAATAAGTAGATATTTATTTTGCAGGAATAAATTATAGGTGAAATATTTGTTAAATGTTTAAAATGAGGGATAACTTCATCAGTAATTTTGTCAAACTATATTTAAAGATGATCATTTATGTCAAGAAATTTAGAAACAGGATGGAGAAAATTTTTATTTTATGTATAATTACATTTTGATAGTTATAACTAGGTTTAGTAATTGAAGATCGCCTCATTCCTCTTTTAAAATAAATCTCATTTAATCTTATCTTTCTTACACATTACTTATTGTCAATACAATTTATTTAACATCTTTGATATTCTGTAATTCTCCTATTCAAACATTATATGTGCTTTTTTTTCTCTCCACCATTCCATCTCCAAATGTTTCTATTTAAAATTTTTAAAGAGAATTTAAATAAAAGATAACTCATGTACTATACGGAGAAGGCAATGGCACCCCATTCCAGTACTCTTGCCTGGAAACTCCCATGGATGGAGGGGCCTGGTAGGCTGCAGTCCATGGGGTCGCTGAGAGTTGGACATGACTCAGTGACTTCACTTTCACTTTTCACTTTCATACATTGGAGAAGGAAATGGCAACCCACTCCAGTGTTCTTGCCTGGAGAATCCCAGGGACGGGGGAGCCTGGTGGGCTGCCGTCTATGGGGTCACACAAAGTCGGACACGACTGAAGTGACTTAGCAGCAGCAGCAGCAGCATGTACTGTACAATGAATCCAGATGGAAAGTGCAACCTATTTTTACAAGGTAATATTGAATCATTATATTACAAATGCAGTGGAATTTAACCAAAGCAGTATAAACAGACTTATATGTACTATAAATTGCAGTCATCAAAGATGAAGTGTAGTTCAAAACAAATATACTACTTTTAAACTCAAGAAGCTAAAAGAAGTAAAACTAAAGTAAAAAGTAAAATGAAAGAACAGATTTTATACAGAAAAAAATACAGAAATTAGTGAAGTGAAATGCAAAAATAAAAACTGCTTCTTTGAAGATGCCACAAAAATAACAAATATTTAAGTAGCTCTGAAAAAAGTTAAGAAAATTAAAAAAAAATATTAGGGAGAGAAAAGGCATAGAGATTGAGCGGAGATTAAATACATATGAGGAAATACAGGTGTCTCAGTGGTAAAGAATCCTTTTTTCTAATGCAGAAGATACAGGAGACTGGGTTTGATCCTTGGGTGGAAAAGATCTCCTTAAGAGGAAATGGTAACCTGCTTCAGTATTCTTGCCTGGAAAACCCCATGGACAGAGAAGCTTGGAGAACTACAATCCACATGGCTATAAAGAGTTGGACATGCCTGTGTGACTGAGCACACACATTATTAATGCGCAATAACAGCTTTCAGAAATTCCTTTCTAAACTTTTATGTACTTGTCACACTTTCATTAATTACGTCAAAAACCTTTTCCCCCAAACCATTTTCCCCCAAAGCTGGATTATATTTTTATTTTTTACTACCAGCTTTTATTTATTTTCATCAACTTTCAATTTCTACTCTTTCTTCATGTGAACACTAATTCTCTGAGCTTACTAAAGAAGATTTTTTCAAAGTTCTTAGCTTTCCCTAATTTCCTCTTTCTTTTTTCTTAGCATAATCAGCACAAGAGTAAGGGACTGATGCAATTAGAATCACGACAAGGAAGAAGAGTGGGAAGAAAGGGAAAGATGAAGAATTAAAAACCATCCTTAATGAATGGGGGAAAAGTCAAAGAAGCTAATCATTGGGTTAACCAAAACCTGGCCAAATATTTTGAGCTGATATGTTTTACTCAGTTGCAATAGGTTAATGAATGAGGACCTTATGGTTATGTTGGGCTTCCCTGGTGGCTCAGCTGCTAAAGAATCTCCCTGCAATGCTGGAGACCTGGGTTGATCCCTGGGTTGGGAAAATCCCCTGGAGAAGGGAATGGCTACCCACTCCAGTATTCTGGCCTGGAGAATTCCATGGAGTGTATAGTCCATGGGGTTGCAAAGAGTCGGACACAACTGAGTGACTTTCACTTTTCATACCTATGGTTAATTTGATATATTCCAAAAAAGCATTTAATAAAATTAAAACTTTTCCCAATAAATTTTATAGCTGTTATTGAAGAAAACTTCTTAAACTCATAATATTATTGTTGCTTTTATAATCGTTATTTTAAAATAAAAATGAATATATTGCCTAGTTTTCAGATTAGCCAACATCACTAATTTGATTTGAATACTTTCTTTTTACTGATTTTCAGGGGCTCAAATATACTGGTTATTATCTAATTGAACAAACAAATAAAATATTATCCTTATCTGGATTTATTGAATTAGAATCTTGATAGGCAGAGCCTGAACTTAATCAATGATTCTGATGCACACATTTTTGTCATCTAATATCAGAAGGAAGATAGGTAACTAACTACAGTGTTCAGTATGAGGCAGAAAGAAGTCAGGACTGGAAAGCTGTGAGAGGTAGTATGGAGACACAGAGTTGGGAGACATTAATTCTGACAGAGAAAACTTCTAAAGGCATGTTCTAAAGTCTGTGAAGAATTAATACAAAGTAATAAGAACCATTTATGAATACCTCACTCATGATAAGAAAAAGTGTCACTTGAATTTGTCTTGTAGAATAAACTTGATATGTTAAGGCAGATTTCCTGACTTTTTCTAAAGAAAACATTTCAGTTTCTTATTGTTGAGTAATATTTAACTATTAAACTTGCCAAAGTCGGACACTGTAGTATTAATCATTGTCTTTAATGTTAAGTCAGAACTGGCACTAAGAGATATTAATAGTCATTCCCCGTCATTTGTTCTAACAAGTTAAAATTGTAATAACAATGTAGTGAAACTAAATAAAATAGAAGTACGGAAAGCATTTTCATAATTTTGCAGTGCAAAAAACCCACTTTAGAAACACAAATGCTCTAAGATTCAAATCAAATAGACAATAATGAAAATCAGAAAGATAAAACAAAAAATTAGAAAGAAAGTTTAAAAAGAAGTAAAAATTTTGGAGAAAACAGTTACAGTATATCAAAAATACATTAGGGACATTTCTGTAAATTTGCTTTAAGAAGACAACACACTAAAAAATGCAAAAATTGCAATAGAAAATCAAATAAAAATAAGCCATATCTATGAAGAAATGCCTCAGTATCACTGTTACTAATGGAAGTACAAAGTAAATAATAAGGGGATGCCAATTTTACTTATTAGGAGGAAAAATGTAAAAATCAATGGGCAAAACAATGTAGAAATTAGAAGTTTCATCAAAGAAATGATTTGATGTTTTTTTTCAATTTAAATGTATGCATAGACTTTGGCCCAGTACAAGTTTTGTACTTTTGCACAAATATAAATATATACCTTATTACAGTAAAAAGCTGGAAACAACTCAAAATGTCAATTTTGAGGATTTTTAGCAAGGCAAATAGCCCCCTGTGATGGTTAATTTATGTGTCAATTTGACTGGTCACAGGATGACCAGAAATATATAATTTGGGATATGTCTATGAGGGTGTTCCTAGATAAGATTAGCATTTCAATCAGATGACTCAGCAATCTGCCCTCTTCAGGGTATGCATACTCCAAATCCACTGGGGCTGAATAGAGAAAAAAAAAAAAAGAAGGGGAGACAAATATTTTTTCCTATCGCATTGCTTGAGCTAACATCTCAACTCATCTGCCTTCAGACTGGATTTACATCAGACTGAATTTAATCACCCATTTTCCTGTTCTTCAGTTTCAGATGCAGATCATAATATTTGTCAGCCTCCATACTCATATGAGTCAATTTCTCATAATAAATCTCCTTTTCTGTATGTGTGTGTATATATATATACACACATACAATAGGAGAGATATATATATCCTATTGCTTCCATTTTTCTAGAAATCCCTGACTTATATATCACACAACTAGAAGCTATATTCCCCAGCCTTCATTATACCTAGAGGTACTCGTTTAACTAAATTCTGGCCAATCGTGTGTGAATAGAGGTGAAGTTGGCTATTCTGGGCACACATCTAAAGAGAAACTGCTCATTCTTCAATTTTTCTGCCCCATTCTCCCTTCCTGTGGTCCATATTGTGGAGAGGAATCAATTTGTCTTATATAAATAAGGAAAATACTCTAGAGGATGGCAGACCAGCAAAATAAATAAAATCTGCATGCCTAAAAACTGTCTTGGAGAGAATCATTAAACCCTCTTGGGACTTCTTTGTGAGAGAAAAACATACTTTCTATCTGCTTAAGCCACTGTTATTTGGTTCTGGTTTAAGAGGCTGAAGCGATATTTTAACTAATACAATAGTAAATGCATATGCATTGAACACGTGACACTGAGATGTGAAAACATAACAGTTTTCAATGAAAAAACGTTGCCTGCCATATCAGTAAACAAATGATGTTCAGCCATCAATCAATCACATTACAGCCACCCAATGGTGAGCCCACTGCAAACAGGAGAGAAACAGGATGCCCACCACCTACCAGTCAACCGCTGCAGCCACCCCAGATGATGCACTCAGAGGATACTAAGGATGAGAAAGCACGGATACCAGCCCCAGATAACTGAAGTGCATATCAAAAGAAAAATTTCAATGAGCCCAGACTCTTGCATCTTTTCATACAAAGAAAAGCACTAAATTCTTTAATTTGAGATATCTGGTTTTCTCTAACCAACAGTAATCATTCCATGTTTCAACTACCTGGTCTTTGTTGCAAAAACTGCTATATACCCTGGCTCCTCCCTTACCTCTTGGAGCAGTCTCTCAGAGTTATCTGAGATACTGTGTCCTGGGCTTAAGTCCTCAGTTTTGTCTGCCAAATAAAATATAATTCTCAACTTTTAGGTTATGCATTTTTTTCAGTCGACACACTATAGACACTTTTATCAGAATTTAAATACAAGTCCACATTCAAACCCAATAAATCAACATTCTGACATCTCCAAAATTCTGATAAAGATACATACTGCAAGCAAATTAGATTTCATCTGAGTTACATTTCTTTTTCACTAACCTCCAAAGTATGAGCCATCTGTCAGCTTCATTTCTTTACTGGATTTCGTGATGACACCAGCAACACCATGTTGAATGAAATACATTTTTTTACCCACAGCTCCTTCTCGTATAATATAATCTCCAGGTTGAAACACCTCAAATCTCAGCTTGCTCAGCATGGCGGTCACGAAATTAGGATCCGCATTAGCAAAAAGAGGCATTGTAGCCACTAGTTTTCGGCAGTTGAAGTTGACTATCTCCTAAAGATGGCAAGAGTAAGCAAAAATTAAGAGAGATTAATCATATCAAGAAGCAAAACAGGTGCTGAAATTAAAATCTCTATATAGCATAACATTTTAATTTAAATTAAGAAACAAAAATACATAAATTCTAATAATCCACATATTTCTTCAAAGTCAGGGATTATGTTTTATTATTGAGTTGAAATGTTGTATTTCTAGTACACAGAGTAGTATAGGCATGTATTAAACATCATGATATTAATTAAATATATACAAGCTCACCTTTTATAACTTCCTATTCTTTTATCATTCTTTATACAAAATTAGAATTAAAATGTGGAAGGGTTTTAGTCTTTCTTTTATTTTTTTATGAAGAAAAGAAACCACATCACTTCCTATTAACCTTGATGCTACTGCTTCTGTGGTCCATTGTGTTGAACAATCTAATTTGTACCTACTGACTGGAATTCTGAAACAAGAGCCCAGCTGCCAACAAAATGCCAACAGCATTCTGATGTTTTTTCTTAATGTCATTCATATTATGGGAAGGAGACTTGATATTGTTCACATTACACAAAGGAGACTCTAATTTGACTATAATCTATAATTATAAATTCAATTTGTTTCTGGGTTAGATCAGAAAATTACCCTTTCAAAACCCCCTGGGTTATCATTGGAAGTTTTGGACTGGACAGAGGCCATATTTTCCTTTTTCTAAATTGCTTTCTTTATGAGATCGGGTCAGTTCTAAATTAGGAGATTTATACACCAGATTAGACACCGTGCTATCACTATGAACCAAAACAAGGATATGGGACCAACCAGTTTTAATGCTGAAAGTTAGATATGGAACAGATTAAACAATGGGAATCTAAATTTCACTTCAATGCCATTTTTTAGAAATACTTTCTCTAAAACCCCCCGCCCCCACAAAGAACAGGGTTGGACCTGAATTTGTGAGCATGCTTAAGAGACATATAAAACAAAGTCACCTCTGCCAAGAGATGGAAAAAGGGCAAAGAGATCCAGAGGTATTAAAAGGGAAGGAGATCTGAATTCCTGCCTTGGGAATACAAACTTCTAGATTCTAATATGGGGAAAGAAACTTTCCTCAATCTTCTTCATAAAATAATTTGATATTCAATATTCCAGGGTAGTTAAAAAAAATTCCAGTTGATGCAGAAGACACAGAATTTTGAGTCCAACATGGAAAAGAAAGTGTTTCACCCTCAACAATATGCTGTGAATTCAGCAAAGCAGATAAGTATCTCTAACAGTGGAGTTTCATGGGAACTAGTAAAATATTTAAAAATCAGCAGCAATAACCAGAAAGTGAACATAAAGACAAAAACAAGAGAAGGATATTACATGTGGTACTTGGTACAGCACCATCCAAGCTCCATAATGCACAGTAGACATTTGGGTGGCTATATCTAGGGGCATTTGTGATCAATTTTAACTGGTGTGAAGACCTGTGGTTGGAGTAGGGGACTACAGTTAAGTTCAGCACAAGGTAAGTGTTCAATCTATATGCATAATGTATAAGTAGACAGAAGGAAGGGATAAAAAAGAAGAAAAGAAGGAAGGAAAGGGGCTAAAAGGGAAAGAAGGAAGATGGCGTTTCGGCACTGGAAAACAAAGTGCTCACAAAACGGTTTTTATTCCTATTGGGAAGTGGCTATTTAAAATTCTTGAAATGCTTTCTCAAGTCAATAGCTTGAGAAACAAGCCTTATGTATATAAAAATGTGGTTTTTCACTATTCAAAATATTGGATCTTCCACACAAAAAAGCACATGAAAATAAAGGCGAACCATTCAAGGTACCCAAGGTAACCACACGAATTTAAAAGAGACAGAAATATATTATTAAAATGATCAGATTGCTTGTTTGAAAGTTAATGATATTATATGTAAAATGACATAGAAGTATCCTACATAGGAAATTGAAAATAAGCCAGGTTGCAGAGAAAATAAGCTTTCAAACAAAATAATAAAATAATCTTTTCATCTATATTCTTTGAATTGAAAGATACAGATTTTTCTCTTCATTGTTTTCTCACTTTTATTTTAGAAAATAATTGAAAGCATATTTTACAAGAAATTAAACTGGTCTTTATTTACATGGGTAATTCTTTTCTATGATGCATCGCATATTCAGGTGCACTGCTGGAACTGCCTTGATTATACTACTGTGAAAATAATTTCATATTATTGTTAATTTGAAAGAATCCATTCATTTTCTCTCTGTGGAACTTTTACCTCCTTGTGAATTCTTTCTGATCTAAATTGTAAATTCTAATAGAACTTGGAGAGCAAAAGACATAATGGGACAGAAAGTTATTGGCATTGAAAAGCTCTTCCTTTTCCCATGAAGTCTGCTTGCTTCGAGAGCATATAGTTTAATGGACTTCCCTGGTAGCTCAACTGGTAAAGAATCCTCCTGCGATGCACAAGACCCCGGTTTGATTCCTGGGTTGGGAAGATCCCCTGGAGAAGGGATAGACTACCCACTCCAGGATTCTGGCCTGGAGAATTCCATGGACTACAGTCCGTGGGGTTGCAGAGAGTCGGACACAACTAATGGACTTTCAGTTTAATGGAAACAATCAAGTGATTCTTGAGATTAGCAAAGTTTTTAAAAGCTCTTCTCCATCAATCATATTGCTTTATAGCACATTTTCTTAGAGAGAACATATTTAGTTAAGTTATTAATATCTTTCTATTAGTAAAACAAAACTTTTAACACTCCTCCTCTTTAATCACAGGTCCTTATAGCACATTCACTTAAATAAAACACACAGTAAAGTTATTAATATCTCTACTCTCCATCCAGATTCTTTATGGCAGTTGTTCTAATTAGAGTTTTTAGTGACATGTCTAGCTTGAGTTAGGAGTATTGTCTATACACAATACATTGAGGAACATTCTCTCCTTAAGGGAATCAGACACATGGCCCTGACCTTGAGATAATAAAGTATGACCCCATGGACCCACCAGGCTCCTCTGTCCATGGAATTTTCTGGGCAATGGAGTGAGTAGCCATTCCCTTCTACAGAGGATATTCGCAACCCAGGGATCAAACTTGGGTCTCCCACATTGCAGGCAGATTCTTTACCATCTGAGCCACCAGTGAAAGTGTTAGTTGTTCAGCTATGTACGACTCTTTGTGATTCCATGGACTGTAGCCCACCAGGCTTTATCTATCTCAGTGATTTCTCTTTTGCTCTATCTCAGTGATTCCTCTGTCCATGGAATTCTCCGAGCAAGTATACTGGGTTGCCATTCCCTTCACTAGGGGATCTTCCTCACACAAGGATTGAACCCAGGTCTCCTGCATTACAAGCAGATTCTTTACGAACTGAGCCACCAGCGAAGTCCACCAGGGAATCAGACACAGGGCCCTGACCTGGATAATAAAGTACTCCAGATTACTAAGTTTACTTCATAACTTAAGAAAGTAAAATTATTTCTTCCTCAAATATTGTATCATATCAGATAGTATGGGAGTGCTAGAAAACAAATAAAGAAACAAGCAAAAACATCAACAAGAAGCCCACACAATGAAAAGGATATTTCAAAGAGGCCAACTAAAACAGCTATCAAGCCAGTGCTGTTTTGAGTAACAAAACAAATAATTGGTTTAACCTCAAAGTGTCAGATAAACATGAGCCTGGAAAAAAAAAAAAAAATGCTATATAGAGATTTTAATTTCAGCACCTGTTTTGCTTCTTGATATGATTAATCTCTCTTAATTTTTGCTTACTCTTGCCATCTTTAGGAGATAGTCAACTTCAACTGCCGAAAACTAGTGGCTACAATGCCTCTTTTTGCTAATGCGGATCCTAATTTCGTGACCGCCATGCTGAGCAAGCTGAGATTTGAGGTGTTTCAACGTTTAAAAAGAAGTAAAAATTTTGGAGAAAACAGTTACAGTATATCAAAAATACATTAGGGACATTTCTGTAAATTTGCTTTAAGAAGACAACACACTAAAAAATGCAAAAATTGCAATAGAAAATCAAATAAAAATAAGCCATATCTATGAAGAAATGCCTCAGTATCACTGTTACTAATGGAAGTACAAAGTAAATAATAAGGGGATGCCAATTTTACTTATTAGGAGGAAAAATGTAAAAATCAATGGGCAAAACAATGTAGAAATTAGAAGTTTCATCAAAGAAATGATTTGATGTTTTTTTTCAATTTAAATGTATGCATAGACTTTGGCCCAGTACAAGTTTTGTACTTTTGCACAAATATAAATATATACCTTATTACAGTAAAAAGCTGGAAACAACTCAAAATGTCAATTTTGAGGATTTTTAGCAAGGCAAATAGCCCCCTGTGATGGTTAATTTATGTGTCAATTTGACTGGTCACAGGATGACCAGAAATATATAATTTGGGATATGTCTATGAGGGTGTTCCTAGATAAGATTAGCATTTCAATCAGATGACTCAGCAATCTGCCCTCTTCAGGGTATGCATACTCCAAATCCACTGGGGCTGAATAGAGAAAAAAAAAAAAAGAAGGGGAGACAAATATTTTTTCCTATCGCATTGCTTGAGCTAACATCTCAACTCATCTGCCTTCAGACTGGATTTACATCAGACTGAATTTAATCACCCATTTTCCTGTTCTTCAGTTTCAGATGCAGATCATAATATTTGTCAGCCTCCATACTCATATGAGTCAATTTCTCATAATAAATCTCCTTTTCTGTATGTGTGTGTATATATATATACACACATACAATAGGAGAGATATATATATCCTATTGCTTCCATTTTTCTAGAAATCCCTGACTTATATATCACACAACTAGAAGCTATATTCCCCAGCCTTCATTATACCTAGAGGTACTCGTTTAACTAAATTCTGGCCAATCATGTGTGAATAGAGGTGAAGTTGGCTATTCTGGGCACACATCTAAAGAGAAACTGCTCATTCTTCAATTTTTCTGCCCCATTCTCCCTTCCTGTGGTCCATATTGTGGAGAGGAATCAATTTGTCTTATATAAATAAGGAAAATACTCTAGAGGATGGCAGACCAGCAAAATAAATAAAATCTGCATGCCTAAAAACTGTCTTGGAGAGAATCATTAAACCCTCTTGGGACTTCTTTGTGAGAGAAAAACATACTTTCTATCTGCTTAAGCCACTGTTATTTGGTTCTGGTTTAAGAGGCTGAAGCGATATTTTAACTAATACAATAGTAAATGCATATGCATTGAACACGTGACACTGAGATGTGAAAACATAACAGTTTTCAATGAAAAAACGTTGCCTGCCATATCAGTAAACAAATGATGTTCAGCCATCAATCAATCACATTACAGCCACCCAATGGTGAGCCCACTGCAAACAGGAGAGAAACAGGATGCCCACCACCTACCAGTCAACCGCTGCAGCCACCCCAGATGATGCACTCAGAGGATACTAAGGATGAGAAAGCACGGATACCAGCCCCAGATAACTGAAGTGCATATCAAAAGAAAAATTTCAATGAGCCCAGACTCTTGCATCTTTTCATACAAAGAAAAGCACTAAATTCTTTAATTTGAGATATCTGGTTTTCTCTAACCAACAGTAATCATTCCATGTTTCAACTACCTGGTCTTTGTTGCAAAAACTGCTATATACCCTGGCTCCTCCCTTACCTCTTGGAGCAGTCTCTCAGAGTTATCTGAGATACTGTGTCCTGGGCTTAAGTCCTCAGTTTTGTCTGCCAAATAAAATATAATTCTCAACTTTTAGGTTATGCATTTTTTTCAGTCGACACACTATAGACACTTTTATCAGAATTTAAATACAAGTCCACATTCAAACCCAATAAATCAACATTCTGACATCTCCAAAATTCTGATAAAGATACATACTGCAAGCAAATTAGATTTCATCTGAGTTACATTTCTTTTTCACTAACCTCCAAAGTATGAGCCATCTGTCAGCTTCATTTCTTTACTGGATTTCGTGATGACACCAGCAACACCATGTTGAATGAAATACATTTTTTTACCCACAGCTCCTTCTCGTATAATATAATCTCCAGGTTGAAACACCTCAAATCTCAGCTTGCTCAGCATGGCGGTCACGAAATTAGGATCCGCATTAGCAAAAAGAGGCATTGTAGCCACTAGTTTTCGGCAGTTGAAGTTGACTATCTCCTAAAGATGGCAAGAGTAAGCAAAAATTAAGAGAGATTAATCATATCAAGAAGCAAAACAGGTGCTGAAATTAAAATCTCTATATAGCATAACATTTTAATTTAAATTAAGAAACAAAAATACATAAATTCTAATAATCCACATATTTCTTCAAAGTCAGGGATTATGTTTTATTATTGAGTTGAAATGTTGTATTTCTAGTACACAGAGTAGTATAGGCATGTATTAAACATCATGATATTAATTAAATATATACAAGCTCACCTTTTATAACTTCCTATTCTTTTATCATTCTTTATACAAAATTAGAATTAAAATGTGGAAGGGTTTTAGTCTTTCTTTTATTTTTTTATGAAGAAAAGAAACCACATCACTTCCTATTAACCTTGATGCTACTGCTTCTGTGGTCCATTGTGTTGAACAATCTAATTTGTACCTACTGACTGGAATTCTGAAACAAGAGCCCAGCTGCCAACAAAATGCCAACAGCATTCTGATGTTTTTTCTTAATGTCATTCATATTATGGGAAGGAGACTTGATATTGTTCACATTACACAAAGGAGACTCTAATTTGACTATAATCTATAATTATAAATTCAATTTGTTTCTGGGTTAGATCAGAAAATTACCCTTTCAAAACCCCCTGGGTTATCATTGGAAGTTTTGGACTGGACAGAGGCCATATTTTCCTTTTTCTAAATTGCTTTCTTTATGAGATCGGGTCAGTTCTAAATTAGGAGATTTATACACCAGATTAGACACCGTGCTATCACTATGAACCAAAACAAGGATATGGGACCAACCAGTTTTAATGCTGAAAGTTAGATATGGAACAGATTAAACAATGGGAATCTAAATTTCACTTCAATGCCATTTTTTAGAAATACTTTCTCTAAAACCCCCCGCCCCCACAAAGAACAGGGTTGGACCTGAATTTGTGAGCATGCTTAAGAGACATATAAAACAAAGTCACCTCTGCCAAGAGATGGAAAAAGGGCAAAGAGATCCAGAGGTATTAAAAGGGAAGGAGATCTGAATTCCTGCCTTGGGAATACAAACTTCTAGATTCTAATATGGGGAAAGAAACTTTCCTCAATCTTCTTCATAAAATAATTTGATATTCAATATTCCAGGGTAGTTAAAAAAAATTCCAGTTGATGCAGAAGACACAGAATTTTGAGTCCAACATGGAAAAGAAAGTGTTTCACCCTCAACAATATGCTGTGAATTCAGCAAAGCAGATAAGTATCTCTAACAGTGGAGTTTCATGGGAACTAGTAAAATATTTAAAAATCAGCAGCAATAACCAGAAAGTGAACATAAAGACAAAAACAAGAGAAGGATATTACATGTGGTACTTGGTACAGCACCATCCAAGCTCCATAATGCACAGTAGACATTTGGGTGGCTATATCTAGGGGCATTTGTGATCAATTTTAACTGGTGTGAAGACCTGTGGTTGGAGTAGGGGACTACAGTTAAGTTCAGCACAAGGTAAGTGTTCAATCTATATGCATAATGTATAAGTAGACAGAAGGAAGGGATAAAAAAGAAGAAAAGAAGGAAGGAAAGGGGCTAAAAGGGAAAGAAGGAAGATGGCGTTTCGGCACTGGAAAACAAAGTGCTCACAAAACGGTTTTTATTCCTATTGGGAAGTGGCTATTTAAAATTCTTGAAATGCTTTCTCAAGTCAATAGCTTGAGAAACAAGCCTTATGTATATAAAAATGTGGTTTTTCACTATTCAAAATATTGGATCTTCCACACAAAAAAGCACATGAAAATAAAGGCGAACCATTCAAGGTACCCAAGGTAACCACACGAATTTAAAAGAGACAGAAATAT
This sequence comes from Cephalophus harveyi, assembly GCA_006410635.1. Taxonomy (NCBI): domain Eukaryota; kingdom Metazoa; phylum Chordata; class Mammalia; order Artiodactyla; family Bovidae; genus Cephalophus; species Cephalophus harveyi. The sequence goes on from SJYT01044896.1 coordinate 114,341, forward strand.
ATTATTAAAATGATCAGATTGCTTGTTTGAAAGTTAATGATATTATATGTAAAATGACATAGAAGTATCCTACATAGGAAATTGAAAATAAGCCAGGTTGCAGAGAAAATAAGCTTTCAAACAAAATAATAAAATAATCTTTTCATCTATATTCTTTGAATTGAAAGATACAGATTTTTCTCTTCATTGTTTTCTCACTTTTATTTTAGAAAATAATTGAAAGCATATTTTACAAGAAATTAAACTGGTCTTTATTTACATGGGTAATTCTTTTCTATGATGCATCGCATATTCAGGTGCACTGCTGGAACTGCCTTGATTATACTACTGTGAAAATAATTTCATATTATTGTTAATTTGAAAGAATCCATTCATTTTCTCTCTGTGGAACTTTTACCTCCTTGTGAATTCTTTCTGATCTAAATTGTAAATTCTAATAGAACTTGGAGAGCAAAAGACATAATGGGACAGAAAGTTATTGGCATTGAAAAGCTCTTCCTTTTCCCATGAAGTCTGCTTGCTTCGAGAGCATATAGTTTAATGGACTTCCCTGGTAGCTCAACTGGTAAAGAATCCTCCTGCGATGCACAAGACCCCGGTTTGATTCCTGGGTTGGGAAGATCCCCTGGAGAAGGGATAGACTACCCACTCCAGGATTCTGGCCTGGAGAATTCCATGGACTACAGTCCGTGGGGTTGCAGAGAGTCGGACACAACTAATGGACTTTCAGTTTAATGGAAACAATCAAGTGATTCTTGAGATTAGCAAAGTTTTTAAAAGCTCTTCTCCATCAATCATATTGCTTTATAGCACATTTTCTTAGAGAGAACATATTTAGTTAAGTTATTAATATCTTTCTATTAGTAAAACAAAACTTTTAACACTCCTCCTCTTTAATCACAGGTCCTTATAGCACATTCACTTAAATAAAACACACAGTAAAGTTATTAATATCTCTACTCTCCATCCAGATTCTTTATGGCAGTTGTTCTAATTAGAGTTTTTAGTGACATGTCTAGCTTGAGTTAGGAGTATTGTCTATACACAATACATTGAGGAACATTCTCTCCTTAAGGGAATCAGACACATGGCCCTGACCTTGAGATAATAAAGTATGACCCCATGGACCCACCAGGCTCCTCTGTCCATGGAATTTTCTGGGCAATGGAGTGAGTAGCCATTCCCTTCTACAGAGGATATTCGCAACCCAGGGATCAAACTTGGGTCTCCCACATTGCAGGCAGATTCTTTACCATCTGAGCCACCAGTGAAAGTGTTAGTTGTTCAGCTATGTACGACTCTTTGTGATTCCATGGACTGTAGCCCACCAGGCTTTATCTATCTCAGTGATTTCTCTTTTGCTCTATCTCAGTGATTCCTCTGTCCATGGAATTCTCCGAGCAAGTATACTGGGTTGCCATTCCCTTCACTAGGGGATCTTCCTCACACAAGGATTGAACCCAGGTCTCCTGCATTACAAGCAGATTCTTTACGAACTGAGCCACCAGCGAAGTCCACCAGGGAATCAGACACAGGGCCCTGACCTGGATAATAAAGTACTCCAGATTACTAAGTTTACTTCATAACTTAAGAAAGTAAAATTATTTCTTCCTCAAATATTGTATCATATCAGATAGTATGGGAGTGCTAGAAAACAAATAAAGAAACAAGCAAAAACATCAACAAGAAGCCCACACAATGAAAAGGATATTTCAAAGAGGCCAACTAAAACAGCTATCAAGCCAGTGCTGTTTTGAGTAACAAAACAAATAATTGGTTTAACCTCAAAGTGTCAGATAAACATGAGCCTGGAAAAAAAAAAAAAAAGTGAAAGAGTTAGTTACTCAGTTGTGTCTGACTCTTTGTGACTCCGTGAACTGTAGCCACCAGGTTCCTCTGTCCATGGGATTCTCCAGGCAAGACTACTGGAATGGGTAGCCATTCCCTTCTCCAGGGCATCTTCCCAACCCAGGAACTGAAGGTGGGTCTCCTGAATTGCAGGCAGATTCTTTACTGTCTGAGCCACCAGGGAATCCCAAAATATACATATATACATAAATAACTTGTACATATATAAATAAATATATACATATATATATGTACATATATAAGTAAATAACTGAGTAAGTTAAAAAGCAGAGGAAAACAGACAAATCTCCTTTTAAAATTCCAAATAAATCAACTTTTATATATTGAAAACACAGCATAATATAACAACAAGACAATGACAATGAAGAATCGTACATTTGATCTTACTTTGACATGTCAGTTTAAGATACGAAAGCCTTTCTTTCTCAGCAGTCCATCCCAATATTTTGCTAAAGTACAACAGGATTATTCAGGTTAATTGTTAGTATAGAGGATATTTTTTTAACTATAATATGGATATTGTTAAAGTGCACGTCTTAAACATACACAGATCTTAGATGAATTTTTAAAATATATATGAACCTACATAACCTCCTGGATCCATGTACAGAACAATTTTTAGAAGGCTTCCTTTGTTCCTTTTCCAATCAAGCCTAGAGGTTCTCACTCTTCTGACATATCACTATAAGCAGTTGTACTTGAAATTCGCACAAATGGCGTCACACACTGCAGTCTTTAATGTCTTCCCTCTTTTGAATCATGTCAGTGTGATTCATCCACGCTGTTGTGTGGCAGCAGTTCTTTCTTTTTCTATTTCAGGCTGTATTTCATTCTATGACTATGTCACAATTTATTTCTCCATCCACCTTTCATGACACTTGGGTTGTTTCCAGTTTCAGGCTAATAAAATCAGCCTGTTATGAACATTCTTGAAGTGCCTTATGTACTGATTTCTCTTGCATATTTACCTTGTGTTGGAACTGTTGGGTAATTGGATAATCATGTTTTTAACTTTGGTAGATATGGCCAAAAGTTTTCTAAAATGATTATATTATTTTTCACAAATACCAGCAGTAAGTATATTGAGTTGCCCTACATCATTGGAAAAACTTTATAACTCTTAATTTTAGCCATTAGCCATTATGGTTCAGATGGTAAAGAATCTGCCTGCGATGCGGGAGACCTGGGTTAGATCCCTAGGTGGGGGAGATCGCCTAGAGAAGGCAACTCACTCCAGTATTCTTGCCTGGAAAATTCCATGGACAGAGGAACCTGGTGGGCTGCAGTCCATGGAGTCATAAAGAATTACACATGACTGACTGGCTAACACTTTCACTTTCATTAGCTATTAGGAGATACGTGGTTTCACTTTACATTCTGCCAGTGATTAATGTTGCTGTGCACATTTTCATAGGCTCATTGGTCAGATGAATATTTTGCTTGGTGAGGTGTCCAGTCAATGGTTTTCCCTGATCTTTCTATTTAAGGAGTTCTTTTTATATTCTTGACAGGAGCTCTTTGTTGGGATATGCACTGCAAATAGCTTCTTCCCATCTGTGGTTTGCCTTTTCACTCTCAATGGTATCTTTTATTGTTGGTAATTTGATTTCTAGTTTGTTTAACTCTATGACAATAAGAAAAAATGGGATTTGATATATTTAGATTGCTTCAGGGATTTATTTTAACCATAAATCTGTGCTTTGGAATCACACATATTCTGTAACCTTGGGAAATTTTATGCAATATCTTTGTTATTAAAAAGAATAGCAGTATTTTAAGGTTCCTTCTAGCACTACAATTCTTTATTGACAACTTAGATATCATTCTGGAAAATTTTGTAAAACATTTTGTTCTCCTCCATTCTACAATATTTTATTTCACACAGCATAGCTCTGAAAAGTTTTAAGCGTGGTCGCTATAAATATAATTACCATCAATGCAATAATGAATCATAGAGTAATCTTAACAAAACAGAGTTGCTGCCGCATTGCTAAATTCTTACACCCAACAAACTCTGTATTTTTAGACTGTATGGAGCTCACAAGGTTTTCCTTCTAAGAACTTATGTTAGACAGTCATTCAAATGGCATCCAATGTGCAGACTTTTATGTGAACTTTAGAAACAACTAAGTGCAAATAGTCAAATCTGTATCAAATGAAACCTTATCACCTAGAACATCCTATAAAATGGTGCTGCTGATGTTGTCCTAGTTTTTTTTTTTTTTCAATTCAGTGGCCTGGGATAGGTAGAATCTAAACAGAGTAAGTGAATATATTAGGGGTTTCTTTAAAGCAGAAATAATTTTAAGGATGAACACAATAAAAATAAGAGATGATATTTATGGGGTTCTTCTTGGTTCCAGGTATTGTTTTAAACAAAGCTGTACAAGTGTTGGATTTTCCCTGTAGCTCAGATGGTAAAGAATCTGCCTTCAATGCAGGTGACCTGGGTTCGAACCCTGGGTCAGGAAAATCCTCTGGAGAAGGGAATGGCAGTTCACTCCAGTATTCTTGCCTGGAGAATCCCATGGACAGAGGAGCCTGGTGGGTCACAGTCCATGGGTTCGCAAAGAGTCAGGCATGACTAAGCAACTAACACTACTTTAGGAGTGGAGTCTATTTCCCACTACAAGTATTAAAGTATTTTATCCTCACAAAATCCTATGCCTTAGGTATTATTACTACTCTACTTTATAGAGGACATTGAATAATATGTCAAAGACCACAAAATTTCAAGGAAAGCTATGGTTTATTGGATAGCCCAGCTCCCTTAGTATTTGGACCAATTCTAAGAAGTCATCTTGCATGCGTGCTCAGTCATATCTGACTCTTTATGACCCATGGACTGTAGCCTGCCAGGCTCCTCTGTCCATGGGATTTTCCAGGCAAGAATACTGGAGAGGGTTGTCTTTTCCTACTCGAGGGGATCTTCCCAACCCAGGGATTGAATGCATGTCTCCTATAGCTCCTGCACTGCAGGCAATTCTTTACCACTGAGCCACTGGGGAAGCTCATAAGAAGTCATCTTACCTTTGCACATAACTACAATTGCTACAAGCCAGAAGATTCTGATATAAACTAGAAATTTTTTCTTTAGAACTTTACACATTTGAGAACGTGACATGTTGGGTGGCAAGCTGATGGCTACAAATTGGCTGCTTTTATTTCCCCATAGCAATTATTTTTAAAGATCTGAATCTGCTGATCTTTATATTGGCATCTATGCTCCAACTTGCCAGCTTTTACATTTTTTATTATTATGATCATTTTAATGCTTCATTTATTTTGGATTAATTTTTATTGAAGTACAGTTGATTTACAGTGTGTTAGTTTCTGCTGTATAGCAAAGTGAATCGGATTTGCCACAGTTTTTAAAACATGCTACTTCATACAATTTGACTGGCTTTGTAAATCAATAGATTCTGAGATCTTTGAACTGTAAAGCAAGAGACTTCAAGAAGACAGAGGGAGACCAGAGTTTCTTGTTATTGCTTGTGGGGGTATGTCTTGTATTACAGGAAACAGTGTCGATGTGTACCCTTGACATCTCCCTTTTAAGAAATGTTTCTTCAGTGATATCTCTGGTTTTCCCTACATACCCCCCAAAGGAACATTGTAATTTGACAAGTTAAAGATGGTATGTGGAAGGGAAAGAAAGGGAATAATGTATATTAGGCACCCATTTTAAGGAGGTACTTTACATATTATGCCTCATTTATTCCTGGAGGATAACAACCAAAGGATGAACTTGAATTTGATTTTATTTCCCCACATATATAAGCAATGAAGATAGTGGAGATTAGAGAGAAAATACATTGTCCAAGCCACAGAGCTAGAATACATCTAGGGAAACTCATCATTATTATTTGACTTCCAATCATTCATTCACTCCATTATGGGCAACCCTACTACCTGGATCAAAGTCACAACAGCTGAGCAGTTAAAATTAACTCATGCTCCTATATTTTGCAATTCTCTGTGCTTAGGAATGAAAACAAATAGTCACTTTTATTATTTCATAACTTTTTCAATCAAAAGCTTTACCCCTTTCAGACAAATACTTATTCTTTTTTACTTCAATGTATTTATTTCTACTTCTCCAATGTAGAAGAATGCAGTTTACAGTTTAAACTAATTTGAATTCATTTAAACTAATCTTATGCAGTATACATATTTTCAGGCCAGATTATTATATGGCTATATATTTACTGTTACATAATTCTTCAAAAATAAAAAATTCTAGCTAATAAATATATATATAAATTATATATATTATATATCTGTCTCTTATACACATCTGAAAGCTATGGTTTATTGGATAGCCCAGCTCCCTTAGTATTTGGACCAATTCTAAGAAGTCATCTTGCATGCGTGCTCAGTCATATCTGACTCTTTATGACCCATGGACTGTAGCCTGCCAGGCTCCTCTGTCCATGGGATTTTCCAGGCAAGAATACTGGAGAGGGTTGTCTTTTCCTACTCGAGGGGATCTTCCCAACCCAGGGATTGAATGCATGTCTCCTATAGCTCCTGCACTGCAGGCAATTCTTTACCACTGAGCCACTGGGGAAGCTCATAAGAAGTCATCTTACCTTTGCACATAACTACAATTGCTACAAGCCAGAAGATTCTGATATAAACTAGAAATTTTTTCTTTAGAACTTTACACATTTGAGAACGTGACATGTTGGGTGGCAAGCTGATGGCTACAAATTGGCTGCTTTTATTTCCCCATAGCAATTATTTTTAAAGATCTGAATCTGCTGATCTTTATATTGGCATCTATGCTCCAACTTGCCAGCTTTTACATTTTTTATTATTATGATCATTTTAATGTTTCATTTATTTTGGATTAATTTTTATTGAAGTACAGTTGATTTACAGTGTGTTAGTTTCTGCTGTATAGCAAAGTGAATCGGATTTGCCACAGTTTTTAAAACATGCTACTTCATACAATTTGACTGGCTTTGTAAATCAATAGATTCTGAGATCTTTGAACTGTAAAGCAAGAGACTTCAAGAAGACAGAGGGAGACCAGAGTTTCTTGTTATTGCTTGTGGGGGTATGTCTTGTATTACAGGAAACAGTGTCGATGTGTACCCTTGACATCTCCCTTTTAAGAAATGTTTCTTCAGTGATATCTCTGGTTTTCCCTACATACCCCCCAAAGGAACATTGTAATTTGACAAGTTAAAGATGGTATGTGGAAGGGAAAGAAAGGGAATAATGTATATTAGGCACCCATTTTAAGGAGGTACTTTACATATTATGCCTCATTTATTCCTGGAGGATAACAACCAAAGGATGAACTTGAATTTGATTTTATTTCCCCACATATATAAGCAATGAAGATAGTGGAGATTAGAGAGAAAATACATTGTCCAAGCCACAGAGCTAGAATACATCTAGGGAAACTCATCATTATTATTTGACTTCCAATCATTCATTCACTCCATTATGGGCAACCCTACTACCTGGATCAAAGTCACAACAGCTGAGCAGTTAAAATTAACTCATGCTCCTATATTTTGCAATTCTCTGTGCTTAGGAATGAAAACAAATAGTCACTTTTATTATTTCATAACTTTTTCAATCAAAAGCTTTACCCCTTTCAGACAAATACTTATTCTTTTTTACTTCAATGTATTTATTTCTACTTCTCCAATGTAGAAGAATGCAGTTTATTACATAATTCTTCAAAAATAAAAAATTCTAGCTAATAAATATATATATAAATTATATATATTATATATATATATATGTAAAGGATCTTTGAGTCTATTACATGTGATCCAGTTGCTGTGAAAATATAGCTGCTTGAACAATAATTATCAAAAGTTATTTTGATAACAGAAAAATAATGATTCTCTTATATACTTATTTAATTTTATCTTCAATTAGCAACATTCATTTATATATCTGGTAAATAAGAAGCATCTCTGCTGTCCAGAAATTAGTGCAAACTGTAAATATGCAAGAAGACAAATGAAATCTTGAAGCATAGCTAAATAATTTGAACTCATGAATTCATTTCCTCAAACATGAACTCATTTCCTCAAACAACCCCATGACATAGTCACAAATGTTGAAGGGAAGGAATGAGATATTGGCGTCAGAAATTATACAATAGTTAATTTAAAAATAAGCATTGTAAACCTAAAGATACTTAAAAAAGGATGTTAGGCTTCAGGTAGTTGCTCTGAACCTGAAGTTTTATGAGAACAGATATACACTGTATTAGTGTCTTATGGGATACAGATGGTGCTTTCATAGGATTTTCAGAGGAGCCATTACCATCAAGAGGGTAAGTACCACTAGCCTAAATGTAGTATAATGACTTTGATGATGATTATAGTTAATGTTTATTGAATGCTTATGACAGAGGAGCCTGGAAAGCTACAGTCTGTGGTGTTGTAAAGAGTCGGATATGACTGAACACTTGCCAGTCAGTCATTGAACACTTTGGGTTTTCTCCTTTAATTACAACAACCTGATACAGCTACATTATTAACCCAGTAGTACAGACGAGCCAAATAATTTTCAAATAGGTTGTCATTTCACAAAAATCACATAGCATGTAGGAATTGAGTCCAATATTTAAAAGTATACAGTCTGTTTCTAGAGTAATCTTGTCTAACATAGTAGTCATTGGCCACATTGAGTTACTGACCATTAGTAAATATTTAATTTATTTAATTTTAACCACTTATCAGCTTTAACTTTAAAGCTGATAATTTAGTTATTAGAAAATATTAAATTTTTTGGAAAAACTTGGAAAGGTGACTACAGTTTTTAACTGTAAATTTTATTAAACATATAAAGATCAAGCAGTATAAAAAATTAACATTCTAACTGAANACTGACCATTAGTAAATATTTAATTTATTTAATTTTAACCACTTATCAGCTTTAACTTTAAAGCTGATAATTTAGTTATTAGAAAATATTAAATTTTTTGGAAAAACTTGGAAAGGTGACTACAGTTTTTAACTGTAAATTTTATTAAACATATAAAGATCAAGCAGTATAAAAAATTAACATTCTAACTGAAATATTCTGTCAGAATGGCTATCATCAAAATGTCTACAAATAATAAATGCTGGAGATGGTGTGGAGAAAAGGGAATCCTCCTAAACTGTTGATGAGAATATAATTTGGTACCGCCACTATGGAGAACAATATGGAGGCTCCTTATAAAAACTAAAAATAGAGCTACCATATGATCCAGCAATCTGAATTCTGAGCATATGTCTGCATAAAATGATAATTCAAAAAGATATAGGCATCACAGTGTTCACTGCACACTATTTACAATAGCCAAGATATGAAAGCAACCTAGATGTCCATCAACAGATTAATGGATAAAGAAACAGCAGTACACATATACAATGAAATATTACTCAGCCACAAAAAGAATGAAATTATGCCATTTGTAGCAACACAGATGGACCTAGAGATTGTCATAGTAAAGCAGACAAAGACAAATATCATATGATATTGCATAAATGTGGAATCTAAAAACAAATGAACTCTCTTATGAAACAAAAACAGATCCACAGACATAGAAAACAAACTTATGGTTACCAAAGGGAAATGGGAGGGGGAGGGAGGTTAACATATACACAGCATTATATATAAAATAGATAACAGGCAAGGATCAACTGTATAGCACAGAGAACTATATGCAACATTTTATAATAATCTATAAGCAAAAAGAATCTGAGAAGAATATACATATTTACATATGTATATTTATATGTATATATATTTGTATATGTATATATAAATATTTATATATATATATATACATATAAAACTGAACTACTGTGCTGTATATCTGAACAACATTGTAAATTAATTACACTTCAATTAAAAAAAAACAGAGCTGATTCTGGACTTAATCTAAAAAAATGAATGCAAGCTATCTCATTAAAGATATTTTTAAAACTGATTACATTTTGAAATTATAATATGGTGAATATACTGAGTTAACAAAATTTGTCATACTTAGTTTCACACATTTATTTTTAAAATGTCACTGCTAGTGTGAAGTCAAGTGGGCCTTAGGAAGTATTACTTCGAACGAAGATAATGGAGGTGATGGAATTCCAGCAGAACTATTTAAAATTCCAAAAGATTATGTTGTTAAAGTGCTGAACTCAATATGTCAGCAAATTTGGAAAATTCAGCAGTGGCACAGGACTGAAAAAGGTCAGTTTTCACTCTAATCCCAAAGAAGGGCAATGCCAAAGGATGTTCAAAATATTGTAAAATTGTGTTCATTTCAGGTTACCAAGCTTATGCTCAAAATCCTTCAAGCTAGGCAAGCTATCTCATTAAAGATATTTTTAAAACTGATTACATTTTGAAATTATAATATGGTGAATATACTGAGTTAACAAAATTTGTCATACTTAGTTTCACACATTTATTTTTAAAATGTCACTGCTAGTGTGAAGTCAAGTGGGCCTTAGGAAGTATTACTTCGAACGAAGATAATGGAGGTGATGGAATTCCAGCAGAACTATTTAAAATTCCAAAAGATTATGTTGTTAAAGTGCTGAACTCAATATGTCAGCAAATTTGGAAAATTCAGCAGTGGCACAGGACTGAAAAAGGTCAGTTTTCACTCTAATCCCAAAGAAGGGCAATGCCAAAGGATGTTCAAAATATTGTAAAATTGTGTTCATTTCAGGTTACCAAGCTTATGCTCAAAATCCTTCAAGCTAGGCGTTAGCAAAACATGAAGCAAGAACTTCCAAATGTATGAGATGGGTTTAGAAGCTGCAGAGGAGCCAGAGATCAAATTGCGAACATTCATTGGATCACTGGGAAAGCCAGGGAATTTCAGAAAAATATCTACTTCTGCTTCACTGACTACACTAAAGCCTTTGACTATGTAGATCACAAGAAACTGGAAAATTTTTCTTAAAGGGATGGGAATACCAGACACCTTACCTGCCTCCTGAGAAACCTGTATGCAGGTCAAGAAGGAACAGTTAGAACTGGATACAGAACAATGGACTGGCTCCACATTGGGAAAGGAGTACATCAGGGTTGTATGTTGTCACCCTGCATATTTAACTTATATGCAGAGTATATCATGTGAAATGCCAGGCTAGATGAATCACAAGCTGGAATCAAGATTGCCAGGAGAAATATCAACAACCTCCTATGTGCAGATGATACCACTCTAATGGCAGGAAGCAAATAGGAACTAAAGAGCCTCTTGATAAGGGTGAGAGAGGAGAGTGGAAAAGCTGGCTTAAAACTCAAAATTCAAAAAACTAATATCATGGCATCCGGTCCCATCACTCCATAGAAAATAAATAGGGAAAAAGTGGAAACAGTAGCAGATTTTATTTTCTTGGGTTCCAAAATCACTGCTGATGGTGACTATAGCCATGAAATTAAATGACATTCGCACCTTGGAAGGAAAGCTATGAAAAACCTAGACAGCATATTCAGAAGCACAGATATCACTTTGTTAACAAAGGTTCATATAGTCAAAGCTATGAATTTTCCAACAGTCTGTAGGGATACGAGAGTTGGACCATAAAGAAGGCTGAGTGTCAAAGAATAGAAGCTTTCAAATTGTGTTGCTTAGAAGACTCCTGAGAGCCCCTTGGACAGCAAGATCAAACCAGTCCACCCTAAAGGAAATCAACCCTGAATATTCATTGGAAGGACTGATGTTGAAGCTGAAATTCCAATACTTTGGCCACATGATATGAAGAGCCAACTCTTTGCAAAGGACTGTGATTCTGGGAAAGATTGAGGGCAAGCGGAGAAGCGGAATAGTATCACTGACTCAATGAATATGAGTATGAGCAAAGTTTGGGAGACAGTGAAGGACAGGGGAGCCTGGTGTGCTACAGTCCATGAGGTCTAACAGGGTAGGATGTGACTGAGCGACTGAACAGTAACAACTAGAAAATTTAAACTTACATATGTAATATGATTCATATTATATTTTTACTCAACAGAGAGCATTCCTGCAAAAAAAGCATGATATAATATGTATGAAAAGTAGATGCAGTTCTAGTTTTTTTTTTTAATCTTCATGTAAAATATGTTACTTATTGAAGAATCCAACAAGACAAACATAAGGTATAATTTTTTGATATTTATTTCTATTTTGAAGACAGAGGTGAAACTAAATGTGAAATTTTCATAGAAGAGTAAAACATTGTTCAGTTTGATTCTTGAAAAGATTAGATTAATATTCTCTGATTTCTAAGAAGTGTAAATGAATATCTGGGAAATGCTAACCAACATTTTGTTTTTAAGAGACCTCACTGAAAAGCTCTAAGAAGTGATCTGCAGTCATTACCTTTAAAACCATTACATGAAGTTTGTGCGGCAATAAATAAATTAAAATATCCATATCAGGTTCTGAGCAGTCCTTAATGTCCTGGGAGTGGGCATTTCTGAAAAGACTGCTGAAAATGTCCAACACAGAGTAGGGTCCATAGAGACTGCCCAGAGTGGGTAAAGTTTGGGTTCGTGGTATGATGTAGAACCATTCTCGGGAAATAACAACATATTCAGGGTTAGTCTATGGGACTAATCATGGCTCCTATGAAGACAAAGTTAATAAGGAAAAAAAAAAGCTTTGATGGCCTGCCAAAGACGGCATTTTCCTACTTGGATGTATTTATAATACTTTTTCTAAGATACAGTTTACCAGGCTCCAGTCCAGATTCAGAGAATCTGAATCTAAATCTTTAAGGGATATGACTCAAAAAATCCTTGTTTTTAATAACATATTTCAAGTCATAAGCAGTCAGATATGGAAACCATGGTCCCTAAAATAAAGAAGTATCTGCAAGTTGAGGAAGGAAGATACATATGTATATATTCAGTGTAAGATAATTGTAAAAAGTAAACTAAACATGTGTGAGACTCTGTGTGTCTCTTGCTGTGTATGTATCTGGGCTTAGTCCTTGATACCAAAACCAACTGACTCAGTGCCTGTACAAAGTGACTCATACCTGGAACTCTTCACTTGTAAGCAACTCTACCTAGATAACTATAACGATTAAATTAAAGATACAAGGAAAATATTTAATTTCACAAAGTGTTATCTATCATTTACCATTATAAGTAACAGTCATAAACAACTTTTATAAAACAAATGAATGTTAAAATCAAAGTAATAGTTGAGACTATATATTCTATAAAATTTCAGAGAAAAAAGAATTCAGAGTAATTTGGTAAGGATAGCCTGCCAGGTGCCCCTGTCCATGGAATTTTCTAGGCAAGAACATTGGAGTAGGTTGCCATACCCTTCTCCAGGGGATCTTCCCACTCAGGGGTTGACGGGCCTTCTGCATTGGCAGGCAGATTCTTTACTGTCTGAGGCACCAGGGAAGCCAAGAATATATTAGGTCAGATTTTTTTCTAAATGTTGAGTTGAGTACTGGTTATTAAACACAAAAGTCAAGATAGGAGCAGGGGTTCAGAAGATAAAAATGACAAGATAGTCTTTGAGCACAGTCAGTGATATTCCCTGTGGCCAAAGTAAAAATTCTTATAATTCTCTAATGATGCAGTAATTTAGAAATTGAATTGCAAATTAAATAGACATTCCATTTTTTTTTAAAGAAGCACATAGTTGAAATTAAAACAAAAAAATTCTCTCAGCATTTCCAACAGGCTTATATTGATCTGGTGGTTTGTATTTTAATTTGCAAGATGGTTGCATGTATAAGTCAATCACCCCATACAAACTTTAATGCTTGAAAATGTTTTAAACACTTATGCAAACATTGACTAACAAATTAGGTAACTGCATTAATTTCTGAAAGTCAAAGCATTTCCCTTGATTTCTGTGTCCCCATTACAGAGAATTTATGAAGAGCTATTTCTTCAGTTGGGATAATCTGTCTTATTCTTTTTTTTAAAGAGAACATTTAACTTTCTTTATAATTCCTAAAATAATCTGAAAATAAAAAATATGTAATAAAATTAAAGGTAATAAATACATTTAATATTTATTTGGGGGAATTTAAAGGAGTTAGAGATAAGAAAGCGAAGTCTCTTAAAAAACTTTGGTTAGAGATGTGCTATGTGCTTAGTCACTCAGTCGTGCCTGACTCTTTGCCACCCCATGGTCTTAGCCCACCAGGCTCCTCTATCCATGGCAATTCTCCAGGCAAGAATACTGGAGTGGGTTGCCATGCCATCCTCCAGGGGATCTTCCCAACCCAGGGATCGAACCCAGATCTCCTACATCATGGGTGCATTCTTTACCATCTAGCCACCAGGGAAGCCTAAGAATACTGGAGTGGGTAACCTATCTCTTTTCCAGGGAACCTTTCTGACCCAGGAATTGAACCAGGGTCTCATGAATTGCAGGCAGATTCTTTACCAACTGAGCTGAGATGAAGAACATTTATATGGGGGAAGTTAAAGGCTTTTGAACTGTGGTGTTGGAGAAGACTCTTGAGAGTCCCTTGGACTGCAAGGAGATCCAACCAGTCCATTCTGAAGGAGATCAGCCCTGGGATTTCTTTGGAAGGAATGATGCTAAAGCTGAAACTCCATTACT
>SJYT01044896.1:136183-151401 GCA_006410635.1 Cephalophus harveyi
TGAGTGAACTCCGGGAGTTGGTGATGGACAGGGAGGCCTGGCGTGCTACGATTCATGGGGTCGCAAAGAGTCAGACACGACTGAGCGACTGAACTGAACTGAACTGAACTGAATGTCACTATGGAGAACAGTGTGGGACTTACCATATGATCCATCAATCCCACTACTGGGCATGTATCTGGAGAAAATCATACTTCAAAAAGATACATGCACCCCAGTGTTCATTTCAGAACTACTTACAACAGCCAAGACATGGAAGCAACCAAAATGTCCATCCACAGATTAATGGATAAAGATGTGGTCTATGTGTATACAATGGAATATTATTCAGCCTTAAAGTAAGTATGAAATAATGTCATTTGCAGCAACATAAATGGGCCTAGAGATTATCACACTAAATTAAGTCACACAGAGAAACACAAGTCTAAAAGATGATACAAAAAAGCTTATTTACAAAACAAAAACAGACTCACAGACTTAAAAATAAACTCATGGTTACCAAAGGGGACCAAAAATAAACTCAAGGTTACCAAAGGTGGGGAGGGGGGCTATAAGTTATGAAACTGGGATTACCATATACACACTATTATATTAAAATAGATAGTCAGAAAGGATCTACTGTATAGCACAGGGAACTCTACTTAGTATTCTGTAATAACCTATATGGGAAAAGAAATGTATATGTATAACTAAATCACTTTGCTGTACACCTGAAATTAACATAACATTATAAATCAACTATTTGTTGTTTGGTTGATCAGTTGTGTCTGACCCTTTGCAATCTCATGGACTGTAGCCTGCCAGGCTCCTCTGTCCATGGGATTTTATAGGCAAGAATTCTGGAGTGTGTTCCCATTTGCTTCTCCAGGGGATTTTCTCAACCCAGGTATCAAACCTCTAAGTCCTGCATGGGCAGGGGGATTCTTTACCCCTGAGCCATTAGTAAACTTCAGTATAAAATAAAAACAAACAAAAAATGAGGCCAGTGGAACCAGGGCCAGACTCTCCCCCTGACGCTGCATGGCTCCTCCATAGTTGGCTTTCACTCATACACGGTGCTATTCAAAACACTGCGAATATCATAAAGGCAATTTAAACCATTCAAAACAATGAAACAGAAGACCTCCGAGCCCACAAGGCAAAACAGGTGCATATTTTAAGTGGATGGAAGAAGAATAGGAGGGCTCTCCAGGCAAACCAGGACTGGGCACAACTGGAAGGGAGAGGAGGTTTCTGGAGATCACTGAAGTCCATCTTTGCAGACTCAGAATTTTAACCAGACACAGTCACAGATCAACAAGAGAGTGAAGAACAGAGATGACAGATAACTAATGCATCACTATAGTGGCTCTAATTTAATTTCTAGGTACTATTCTAATTAGTTTTTTCAGAAAACTGTAGTTGTTCCTGTATTCTCAGGTCCATGTATATTAGTTGACAGAGAAACAAAGATAATTTTTTTAGATGACTTTCCAATCACTTCTCAGGATGCTGACAATGCCAGTGGGCCAGTGCTGTGGTCATATGGCCTAGCTCGAGGATGAAGAACACACAGATTTATGTGCCATTCTGAATTTTCTCCACCTTGAGTGGCTCACGACTTAGGTTCAGACAGGGAATTCAGCAACTTTTGTTTTATGAACCACTGACATTACCCTACGCACACCTGGCATAGTAATGCAAGAAAAATAGTATTTATTTTCTATCTATCCCATGAATACTATTAATATTATAGAGTTTGGACAAAATACTCAGATACCTTTAATAATTGTACTCTATTGGCATACTCCCCCACTCCTCAGGTTTACTCAGAAATAAATCACTAATGTATATAAATGTTGAGAAAGTTAAAAAGAAAATAAAAACAACTGCATGCAAAATAGGACCTTCTAGGTTTTTTGTGTGTATATCAAAACAAACTCACAGAGGAATCTAAAGATGCCAGCATCCTTTAGTTATATGTTAGAAACCACATTCTCCATAGTACAATCTAAAGTGATACTAAGAAAGGTAAGCAGCCACAGTATGTCATAATTCTGGGCATCACTTTTCTTCATGCCAGCATCTCTACTGTGTCTCCAAAATTCTCCCTTCAAGTTCTAATCATCTAATAATCTAACAATTTGACTTTATTTATTTACCCAACAAGCAGTTATTAAAGGTGTACTATGGAGGGGCTGGAGCTATGGTGGAAATCAAGAAGTCCTTACTTTCTTGGGTCCTGAGTTCCTATAGTAGATCAGACAATTAACAAATAAATAAAAAGAGACAACAAGACAACAAAGTGATATGTACCAACAACAAAACTCATATGATGGAGAATGCAAGGAAATTAAATCAGATGAACTTCTCAGGGGAGGCCCTGTTAAGGAGGTAACATTTGTATTGAGACCTCAACAATGAGTCAAGTATTTGTTGAAGGCATTTCAGCAATTTGTCTCCAATGTATGAAAAAGATAAATCACCTAGTTTCTGCATAAGAATTCTTTCAATAAAATTTAGCTCTCGAAATATCTACTAGCTAAATTATTTTGCATATGCATGATATGAGTTTCTGGTAAGAGCTTTCAAAGGTCACACAAATGAAATTCTTCCTGCCATTCTACATCTTAGAGATTCTTCATATTTAAAAATATTCAAACACATTGAAAAGAAAGGATGGAGAATAAAATAGATATAGCACAGATTTAATTGATTATGAGTAAGGAATAATTTCACATTCATAAGAACCACATTTTATTTTGTTTCTCTATTTTCAAACAATGGATTTTTTAAATAAGCTTTTTAGAATATAAAGTTTGACCTTTCACTTTTGTACATTTGTGAGTACCCAGACTTGTGTTAGCAGAAATTGTTGCTTTAAAGTATATATCAGCACCTCATATTATGCAAAATACTTTCAAAACAAGAGGCTTCTGGACAAAGAAGCATTTTAAGTTAAAAGTCTTATTAAAATGTAAGATAGTTGGCGCAAACTTGAATATATGGTTAACAATTACATGTGGCATGTGTTTGTGTATAGAATGCACATCTTATTTTTTTACCTTTTATTAAAATATACATATCAAATAATCTAGTTTTCACTTTCTAAGTATCTTGGTTGGATTCATTTTATATTTATAGTATCAATCATTCAATGTCTTCTATATGCCAGGCACTTTCTGGACACAAGAGGCACAATAGGGACCAAAATACATCTTTGCATAAATTAACACCTCATCTTCTAAATTAGAATACAGCTTTTGAAAGACAGAATGACGTATTTTACTACTTTTAAAACATTTCTTGTGATCTACCACTATGACCTATATATAGCAGGTACATAATACTCCAAGTTAACAGAGAACAAGATATATTTCCCATTGTTCTTACTAAACTTTTCTTTGTAAAACATATCTGGGTGTTTTAGATCCAGGTTTCATTTGAATAATGACTTCTGTTACCCGCTGGCCAATGTCTTGGCTTACTTTCCTATCCTGCTCTTCCTGTTTCTATAGTTTTAGTTTGCTTTAAAGTTTGGCTTTTGTGTGACTGTGATGCCAGAAGACCAAACGTTGAAGAACAAAGGAACAAACATTGTTTTCACCTTTTTAAGGTGTTAAATATTTCAGTATTTCATGCTTCTACTTCTAAGAACTTTAAGTAGCCATAATTTTTTATCCTGCTTTTCACTCATCATTCAGTAAAAGACCATTTTTCTAATAAATATTTAATGAGCTCCTATCAAATACTAGTCACTAGAGATACAGAGATACTTTGGCACAGTCTCTATCCTCAGGAAGCTCACAGTCTTGAAAGAGACGAAGAGTAAGCTCACAAACAAAAATACAGTGATAGAGAGTTTTCAGAGAAAATTTATGAAGAAACTCATACCTCGTAAGACTGTTTGATGGAAAATTGAAGGAAAGTCAGGTAGAAAGGATTGAAGATAGAGAAGGTAGCGTAAAGAAAGGCCAAGAGACAATCAGCGACATTTTTCCTCTCAGGGAAATTATCAACAATTTTCTGCCAGTGAATCATGAAAGTAAAGATGGAGGCAGACAGCAGAGCTTCCCAGTGCAATTCAAGGAGCTTGGGCTTTTTCTTAAAGGGGATAGGAGGCCATAGTTAGACTCTGAGAAAGTAATATTGAACTTGTGTTGTATATCATTCAGTATGATAGCCAAGGGATGGGATGCATTTGAGCTAACTGAGATCAAAGGCAGGGAGAAAAGTGGTGGGTGCTTGTCAGAAAGTGAAGTAAAAGATGCTGAAGCTTTGAACTATACTGCCGCTGCTGCTGTTAAGTCGCTTCAGTTGTATCCGACGCTGTGCGACCCCATAGACAGCAGCCCACCAGGCTCCTCTGTCCCTGGGATTCTCCAGGCAAGAACATGGCATTTGAAAATATAAGGACAAATTATTATAAGTGAATGACAGAATAGTTGTAGGAATTGAGGGAATTGGGGGCATGTGTATAGATGTGAGAGTTGGACTATAAAGAAAGCTGAGCACCAAAGAATTGATGCTTTTGAACTGTGGTGTTGGCAAAGACTCTTGAGAGTCCCATGGACTGCAAGGAGATCCAACCAATCCATCCTAAGGGAAATCAGTCCTGAATATTCACTGGAAGGACTGATGCTGAAGATGAAACTCCAATACTTTGGCCACCTGATGCGAAGTACCAACTCATTGGAAAAGACCCTGATGCTGGGAAAGATTGAAGGTGGGAGAAGAAAGGGACAACAGAGGATGAGATCGTTGGATGTCATCACTGATACGATGGATATGAATTTGAGTAGGCTCTGGGAGTTGGTGATGGACAGGGAAGCCTGGCATGCTGCAGTCCATGGGTCACAGAGAGTCAGATACGACTGAGCAACTGAACTGAAGGGGATAAAAATGAAAACTGGAATTTTTCCACTTAAGATCAAAGTGTGGCAGTAATTAATAACAAATACATGATTAAGAAAATTTTCTTGTTATCCTGATTTTATATTACATTAAGCATTTTTAGCATGGAGAAATGTTTCTCATTTAATCATTCAGCTTTTCATGGTTTATTTTTATTCTCATTTTCTGTTGGCTTTCTATAGTCCCTCAATGACATTTTCTGTTGGAATCCTTACTTTTCTGTTTCTTTCAAATAAATCCTTAGATTTATTGTATCCATCTGCCTATTGATTCCATCTTAATCCCTGATACTGTCTATTCAGTTACCTTTGTCTCTATGCTATGGCCCATCCTACCCCACCTTTGAATCCTGCCTGGCCCTTGAGAACCTAACCTGGTTTTAGTATCCTGAGCTTCAGCCTCTTAGTGAAGATGATTTGTATTTAAAACAAAATGCATAATCCAACAAAGAGATAAAGCAAAACATATTAATAGATTAAAAAACATGATATCTAGCTTTTTTTTTAAATACAAAGGTTTAATTCTATCTCTCAAAGCAAAAAGATTTGCTTTTTGATTGAGGACTTTATTATTTAATTGAGGACTTTATAGAGAAAATAAGTTAATCAATAGCAGATATTCAGCTCCTTCTGTTTCCGAAACTCTTAACTGATGTCTTAAGGCTTAAAAAATACAAATAACTTTTAATGGATGTAGATACTTAGGGATGGTTATAAATGGTAAAGATGTTAGGTGAAATGGACATATTTATTGAGTATTTTATATTTGCTACACATAGTAGGAATTTCAAGAAAAATTTAAAATATAGAGGAAGTGACCTTTGCTCTTAAGGAACTTTCAAGACAAAAGTGGTGGAAACTAATGTGGAAAAATCGTGATAACAGACAAAATGGAAAGTAGTACTCAACCGTTATGGACTCGGTGCCCTGGGGTCAGGGGAAAAAGAGACCAGATCTAATCTGGAGAATCAAAAGAAGTAAAAATAAATAAATATTATTTGAACTACACTTGCCAACAGATTAGAAACATATCTGGAAAACATATGATGCAAGTTGAGAAATCAGAATTGCTTTTTGCAAAACAGTAAGTTGCAAAATTTGGCTATAGGCCACTTTGGAAAATATAGGGCAATAGGGAAAAATAAAGCTAGAAATTTAGCAAGGATCAGAGCATAGAAGGGCTCGAATATGAGCCCAAAGAGGTTTTATTTGATGAACCTGTAAACACAATGTTTCTGAGCAGAGACATGATTATCTCATACACATAAAAGGAGATTAATTTGGCATTGCTGCTTTAAGTGGTAATTAGAGAAAACAGACCAAAGGTTGAAGGTAAACTAAAGGGATAGTGTAAATAGTCCACATGAGAGCAATAAGGTTAGGGTCATGAACTTGGTAAAAGAGACAAGGACAAAGCTGTAAGATACATTGTAATAGTGAATTGATAGCATTTGGTGATTGACTGGATGTGCAGAGCAGAGAAAGATTAAAAAAGACTAAAGTTTTACATTCTATATGACTCAAAAGAATAACTAAAAAGAGAGAGAGACTTCAAAGGATAAATGGCTTAGTGATGGAAGATAATCACTTTAATACATAGTTTACTATATGTGTATGGCAAAGGGAAATCATGTAGCAATGGCAAAGGGAAATCATATAGCTTTTAAGAAAATGGATTATGTCAAGAATTTGGAGGTCAAATTTTCAGAACTAAAGAGCGAGGTGAAATAAATAAGAAAATAAATTCAAAAAATGGAAAGTGAAAAGCCAAAGACAGCAATGGTTTAGTGTTAAAGGAGCTCCCTCAAAAGATTCAGGATATAGGTGTTATTAAGTGTTTAAAAGAACTGCCAATGGATCCAAGAAAAATGATGTCATCCCTAAATGTTCACTGATAATTTTCAAGGAAACGATTTTGGTAAACAAGTGGAGATTGAACCACAGTGGAAGAGAATTATAGAGTAATCTTTCTAGATTGGTAGTAAAAGAAAAGAGAAAGAGAAAGCCAGTGCAAGAAACACAATCAAGAGAATGTTCTTTTGATCTAAGGGTAACCTGAACATTCTAGTGGGCAGAGGGAAGACATCTAGGGAGGGAAGGAAGGGCCACCTGAGAAAAGAGGTGGTTATAGATGTCGCAAAGTGTTTTATTGAAGTAATAGGAAATGAGTGACTCACAAGGGTCAAGTCAGTCTGTGATCAGGGTCCAGGAGATGAACAGGAAAAACGAAAATAGGACAAAAGTAGAAATCACAAAGAAGTTAATGAAACAGTTTGGTGAGCATGAGATGAGAGAGTGGAAAGCTGGGAGGCTATGGACAATGAGGACCAGAAAGGACTTGTAACCAGGGATACAGAAAATAAATTGGTATCTTGAGAATCATAATTATAAGAGCAATTCTCCAGTCATTTTTTTAAAATGCAGAGCCTGTAAATATGAGAACATAGGGTGAATAAAGGGAAAAATTGTTTTAACATTCAGTTTTAATTTTTTTTTTGAGTAATGTCAAAACATGGAATTGAGGATTTCCCAGGTAAAGAGAAAGTAAACAATGATCACACTCATGGAGACTGAGGACAATAAATCTTACCTCTCTCAGAGGATCGTTGAGTTCATTGAGAATATTTTCCTCATCAAAGATTTTGCCTTGGTATCTGTGTTCATAATAATCATGTATCTTCTGACGCATATCAGCTGGTAACTTATGGAATGACATGTATTGTTCCACTTGCTTATACTGTAAGGAAAGGAAAAAAAAATAAATTAGAAAATGTTGTTAGGCTGTATGAGAAACCACGATGTGATTTTGTTATGCTATATTCAACAACTTTTGAGTAACAGTAACAAAATGAAGAAATTTTTTAAAGTGAAGGAATTAATGTATTAGGTTGTAAAGTACCTACTCTATGTCACATATCATAGATGGTATTTGTTTAGGTAAACATTTCCTGTAAAGACCTGAAAAGTTATGGAGAGGAAGCATGGAAGGAGTTCAGAGTAAACTGGGTGCATCCCCAAAAATCCAGTGATGAGGCAAGAAAAAAAAAAGTAAAGCTATTAAAAAAAAAAAAAAAGCAGTTCTAAAAGAAGTATGCAGTTGCTGTTTAGCATTTGGAGAAAGAATCTTATAACTTTGGATAGTACAAAGGTTTTATCTTAGATCTTATAGCCAAAGATAAGACCTAATTAAAATTTTAATCTGGAAGCACAAAGTTTGGCAACCATTTGTAAGTCATAAATACTCAAGCGACACTCATGCCCCTATAAATTAAGAGACTATGTTTGACTTAAATTTAGTTTGTAGAAAAATATCAGAATGAGACTAGATCCACATAGTTTTATAGCTGAAACTTAATTTAGACACTTAACTTTATTTAAATAAGTACTTCTTAAACCTGATTGTTTATAAAACTCGGGATGAAGCAGTTTTTGGGGAATGATTTGCATTCCTAACTTCAAATATTGATTCTGTTGAAGTGCCTGCCTTTGTAAATTTATATACATACTCATATACATAAACACACATTTTTTTAAAAAGTCCCTACAAATCAAACAGGAACCCAGAAGCACATATATTACTTGGTAGCTTATTAGAGGAGAATTTCAGGCTTTAAAAAACCAGAATCTGCATCTTAAGAAAGATGCCCTGGATGACTCACACACATTTAAATTTGAGAAATATTCCCTTGGTATTTCAAATGCAGGCAGTCATAAGACTATACTTTGAAAAAAAATTGGTTAGAACCCCTTAAATTAGTTCCACTGTGCAGATGATAAAGCTGAGTACAAATAAAAAGGTAGGTAATAAAACTGGATGAAGATAATGGAAAAAAATCTTTCCTTAAACATGACATATTTGGTGTATTATCTATGAATATTTTTGTTTGAAATCTTTTCCTGATAACAGAGCTCAAGCCAGAAGATCTAGATGACTGGACTCCTTGCCCATAATTACTGTAAATATAACTTGTAATTGATAATAAATATACCTAATGGGAAACAGCAACCCATTGTATTGTACTTCTTCAAATATTTTTAAGTACATTATTTACTCATAAAGTTCATATTTTTTGGACATTCTCTTCTAGAGATTAGTATTCTCAAAGGAAATACAACTTTGTCATGAGATCCCTTTACTTGGTCACCAGACTATTCCTTAAAGTAAAGCCTGCTGGCCTAACTACTGTGGGTGTGTATGTGTGTACCTACAGTAACCCTAATAGGTTACACACATACACACACACATTTACATATTAAAGTAAAACCTGCAGGCTTACTACTACTGTAGGCACACACACACACATATATTGATGATTTTGAGCTGTTGTCCTTGAGAATACTCTTGAGAGTCCCTTGGACAGCAGGGAGATCAAACCAGAAAATTCTAAAGCAAATCAACTCTGAATATTCATTGGAAAAGACTGATGCTAAAGCTGAAGCTCCAACATTTTGGCTACCTGATGTGAAGAGCCGACTCTTGGAAAAGACCCTGATGCTGGGAAAGATTGAGGGCAGGAAAGTAGGGGGTGACAGGATGAGGTGGTTGGATGGCATCACTGACTCAATGGACATGAGCTTGAGCAAACTCCAGGAAACAGTGAAGGACATAGTGAAGCCTGGTGTGCTGCAGTCCATGGGGTCACAAACCAGTCAAGACACTACTTCGCGATCGAACAACAGATATATATGCATATGCATGTGCACATGTTCAGTCACTTCAGCCATGTCTGACTCTTTGCAGCCCTATGAACTGAAGCCAGGCTCCTCTGTCGGTGGGATTTTCCATGCAAGAATGCTGGAGGGGGTTGCCATGCTCTTCTCTGGAGATCTTTCGGACCCAGGGATGGAACCTGGGTCTTTGGGGTTGCAGGGAGATTCTTTACTTGCTGAGTCATCTGGAAAGCCAGTATGGGCTTCAGATATATATATACACACACGTATATGAAGCAAATTGATTATGATTTCAGGCTCTGAATTTAGGTACCAAGGTTGTCACTGTCATCGTGTGTAAACGGCTTCTTGTATGTACTTGAGAAGGACTGGGTTAATTTTTCCTGAAGAAGTCAGAATCTGTGTGCCTACTTAATCTTGGTAGCCTACACCTAGCTAGAGACCTGGGATTCAGCCTGCTTGGCCCCTTGGGCAGCTGGTTCTAAGGAAAGAAGTGTCAGCTTTTCTCTATCCTACAAGACTGCTGTGTAGGATAAAGTTCATTTGCAGCTGGACTGGAAAAGCTCTAGCCTTATTTTTAGAGACATTTGTGTATCTGATTTTTACTTATAGCCAAGAAGAAAGCAGTGGGATATTTGATGTACTGTTTAGGATCTGAAATACCACTGGAGATCCACAAGGCTAACTTCTGCATGAATGATTAGCAACTAGCCTACTTGATTTGACTAATCTGAGTGGACTGTTTAAAGACCTACTGCGAGGTTTGTTGGTGAGCGCTCCCCAAACCAACTCTTTTGTGACTTCAAGGACTGTAACCAACCAGGCTCCTATGCCCATAGGATTTCTCAGGCAAGAATACTGGAATGGGTTGCCATTTCCTTCTGCAGAGGATCTTTCCAACCTAGGGATCGGACCCGAGTCTCCTGCAATGGCAAACAGGCTCTTTACCACTGAGTCACTAGGGAAACCTGAAGACTGGTCAGTTCTATCAAATATCCAAACTTGGGGAAGCAATAAAATAGTTTCAGACAACAGAGCTGCCAGTGTGGACCCTTACAGCATTGATGAAAGTCCTTTCGATTCTGGGCAAATGAAGAGTTCTAACCTGCAGAATTCTTTCTGTAGGACCAGTACGTGTCAAGTAACCTCTACTCACTTTTCTCAGCTGATTGCTTGCCAATACAGTGCTTGGGGTGATGAGAATCTTGACTGTTAACTGGCATACTGAGCTCTAGATTTCTCCCCTCTCTACATGCATCTCTGGGGTATGGAGGCAGCATTAAAATTTAGCAGCATTTTAATCATTTTGGGAAATTTGTGCCTGTATGCAAAAGTCTACACATCTAGAGAAAAAAAAATAATCTGCTGTATGAATAATCTCTGAAGTTAAAAAAACTAATACTTGATTAGCTAAATAAAAATGTGACCTATAAAATTACTTAATTTTCATGGAAAGTCAAAATGGGTAGAGTCTACTTATATTTCCTTCTTTCAATCCCTTCAGACTTCAGTTTAATGATCTACAGTAACAGGGTGTTATACCAATGGATCTTCCTTGTTTCTTTAGACAGAAGTTCTATGAATATATTTTGTCATTTACTGAGTTCAGTTCATTACTGTGTTCAGTTGACTTTGAGCATATATGACATATTTTAAACATTTATTTGCTCATAGAAATGATTTATCTAACAAGTATTAATTAATTGCTGTGTGCCAGTGGTTCTCAAGGTGGTTCTCAAGGTGCCAGTGGTTCTCAAGGAGCCAAAACGTCAGTATAACCTGGGAACTTAGAAACTCACATTCGTAGTCTCTACCCCAGGCCCACTGAATAAGAAACTCTGAATTAGAAAGTCTGGCAGTTGTGTTTTAACAGGTCCTCCATACACTAAAATATCAGAACCACTTCTATATGCCAAGTACTGTGTTATCTTAGGACGTAAGGAAGTACATTTGAGGGAGTGTAGGGGAAAGAAAAAGAAATCCAGTTTCTGACAAGCTAAGTTTAAGATGCTCATGGCACATTCTAATGCTTATATGTAGGTCAGGCACTCAGAAGATAAAAGATGCACGGAATCAGTGACTAAGGGATCAGCAAGGATGCGTCAAATGAAGACATAAAAAGACAAAAAGTGGGACCGATATTTTAAAAGCAGTTGAGTCATGGACCTTGAGCAAGTTAAGGGAACTCACATTAGCCAGCAAGATGTAAGAGCAGACAGAAAAGCTTGGTTAACAAAATCCAAAGAAGGATAAAGTTTCAAAGGATAAGGGGCCACTCAAAAGGAGTATATTTGGAGAGAAGAGATATTGAACCATGCTCCGAGAACTTGGGAATTATGTTGAAACACAACACTTACTGAAAAGCTATTTCTTATTAATAAAAATATCACTTTCATGTGAAGTGAAGAAATAAAAATAGTAAACAAATCTTTGAAGAAGATATCTAATGGTGGGAGGACAGGGAAACAGACTAGATGTTAAAATTATGCATAAGCTGGCAAAGTATTAATAAAAATGAAAAATAACAGCTTCTGTTAATTCTAATGATGTGCATACATGTATATACATGTACACACACAAAAGATAACCTGCATAGAGATAACTAATCAATAAATTTTTGAAAAGCAAAGATTCAAATACAATTATTTCTGGAATATATAAAACCAAAAATTCATTCGATCAGATTTACAAACAATAAAAGATTTACAACTATTAAACAACAAATTATTAAAGATTTACAAATTTTAAAAGTGTAATGTACTTCTATTTTTTAAATGTCCTGTGCAATTAAAGTTATAAGAAGCTGAAGTTGACTGGTTCTATAAAGACCTACAACATCTTCCAGAACTAACACCAGAAAAAGATATCCTTATCATTATAGGGGATTGGAATGCAAAAGTAGGAAATCAAGAATACAAGGAATAACAGGCAAATTTAGCCTTGAAGCACAAAATGAAGCAAGGTAAAAGCTAACAGAGCTTTGTCAAGAAAACATACTGGTGATAGCAAATATCTTTTTAAACAACAATCCAAGAAACAACTCTACACATGGACATCACTCTATGGTCAATACCAAAATCAGATTATGTTCTCTGCAGCCAAAGATGGAGAAGCTCTGTGCAGTCACCAAAAACAAGACCTGGTCCCGACTTGGGCTCAGATCATGAGCTCCTTATTGCAAAATTCAGGCTAAAATTGAGGAAAATAGGGAAAGCCACTAGGCCATTCAGGTATGACCTAAATAAAATCCCTTATGATAATACAGTAGAGATGCCAAATAGAGTCAAGGGATTAGATTTGGTAGACGGAGTGCCTGAAGAACTATGGATAGAGGTTCTTAACACTGTATAGGAGGCAGTGGCCAAAACCATTCCAAAGAAAAAAGAAATGCAAGAAAGCAAAGTGATTGCATAAGGAGGCTTTACACATAGCTGTGCAAAGAAGAAAAGCAAAAGGCAAGGAGAAAGGAAAGATATTCCCAACTGAATGCAGAGTTCCAAAGAATAGCAAGGAGAAGTAAGATGGCCTTCTGAAATAAACAATGCAAAAAAATAGAGGAAAATAATAGAATGGGTAAGACTAGAGATCTCTCCAATAAAATTGAAGATATAAAGGAAAAATTTCATGCAAGGATGAGCACAATAAAGGACAGAAATGGTAAGGACCTAACAGAAGCAGAAAAGATTAAGAAGAGGTGGCAAGAATATACAGAACTACACAACATAGATCTTCATGACCCAGATAACCATGATGGTATGGTCACTCACCTAGAGCCAGATATCCTGGTGTGTGAAGTCAAGTGGGTCTTAGGAAGCATTACGACAAACAAAGTTAGTAGAGGTGACAGAATTCCAGCTGAGCTATTTCAAACCTTAAAAGATGGTGCTGCCAAACTGTTGTATTCAATATGCCAGCAAATTTGGAAAACTCAGCAGTGGTCACAGGGCTGAAAAAAGGAATATTTTCATTCAAATCTCTAAGGGTAATGCCAGAGAATGTTCAAACTACCGTACAGTTACTCTCATTTCACACGCTAGTAAAGTAATGCTCAAAATCCTCCAAGCTAGGATTCAGCAGTATATGGACCAGGAACTTTGAGCTGTACAAGCTGGGTTTAAAAAAGTTAGAGGGACAAGAGATCAAATTGCCAGCATTCATTGGAAAGCAAGGAAGTTCCAGACAAACATCTAATTCTGCTTTATTGACTATGCCAAACCCTTTGACTGCGTGAATCACAACAAAGTTGGAAAATTCTTAAAGAGATGGGAGTATCAGACCACCTTACCTGTCTCTTGAGAATCCTTCACAAGAGTAAATAAACAGCAATTAGAACTGGACATGGAACAACAAACTAGTTCAAAATTGGGAAAGGAATACAACAAGGCTATATACTGTCACCCTGCTTATTTAACTTATATGCAGAGTACATCATGAGAAATGCTGGGCTGGATGAAGTACAAGGTGGAATCAAGATTGCAGGGAGAAATATCAATAACCTCAGATATGCAGATGTACTACCCTATGGCAGAAAGCAAAGAGGAACTAAAGAACCTCTTGATGAAGGTGAAAGAGGAGAGTGAAAAAGTTGGCTTAAAACTCAACATTCAAAAAACTAAGATCATGTCACCCAATCCCATCATTTCATGGCAAATAGATGAGGGAAAAGTGGAAACAGTGGCAGACTTTATTATTTTGGGCTCCAAAATCACTGTGGATGGTGACAGTGGCCATGAAAAAGATGCTTTTTCACATCCATTAAAAGATGCTTTCTCCCTGGAAGAAAAGCTTTGACAAACCTAGACAGCATAGAGACATCACTAAACAAACCTAGAGCCACCACTTTGCTGACAAAGATCCATATAGTCAAAGCTATGGTTTCCAATAGTCATGGATGGGTGTGAGAGTTAGATCCTAAAGAAGGCTGAGCACCAAAGAATCGATGCTTTCGAATTGTGGTGCTGGAAAGGATTCTTGAGAGTCCCTTTGACTACATGGAGATCAAAATCCTAAAGGAAATCAACCTTGAATAAGCATTGAAAGAACTGTTGCTGAAGGTGAAGCTCCAATAGTCTGGCCACCTGATGGGAAGAACCATTTCACTGGAATAGACCTTGAGGGAAGATTGAGGGCAGGAGGAGGTGGGAGTGACAGAGTATGAGATGGACATGAATTTGAGCAAACTCTGACAGATAGTGGAGGACAGAGAAGCCTGGCATGCTAGGGTCCATGTTGTCACAAAGAGTTGGACAAGACTTAGTGAATGAAAAGCAGCAGCAACAATTATATAATACACATGTATCAGTTCAGTTCAGTTCAGTCGCTCAGTCGTGTCCGACTCTTTGCGACCCCATGAATCGCAGCACGCCAGGCCTACCTGTTCATCACCATCTCTCGGAGTCCACTCAGACTCACGTCCACCGAGTCCGTGATGCCATCCAGCCAACTCATCCTCAGTCGTCCCCTTCTCCTCCTGCACCCAATCCTTCCCATCATCAGAGTCTTTTCCAATGAGTCAGCTCTTTGCATGAGGTGGCCAAAGTACTGGAGTTTCAGCTTTAGCATCATTCCTTCCAAAGAAATCCCAGGGCTGATCTCCTTCAGAATGGACTGGTTGGATCTCCTTGCAGTCCAAGGGACTCTCAAGAGTCTTCTCCA
>SJYT01044896.1:151782-173019 GCA_006410635.1 Cephalophus harveyi
TGTTTCCACTGTTTCCTCATCTATTTCCCATGAAGTGATGGGACCAGATGCCATGATCTTCATCTTCTGAATGTTGAGCTTTAAGCCAACTTTTTCGCTCTCCTCTTTCACTTTCACCAAGAGGCTTTTTAGTTCCTCTTCACTTTCTGCCATAAGGGTGGTGTCATCTGCATATCTGAGGTTATTGATATTTCCCCTGGCAATCTTGATTCCAGTTTGTGTTTCTTCCAGTCCAGCGTTTCTCATGATGTACTCTGCATAGAAGTTAAACTTCCCTTGTGGCTCAGAGGTTAAAGCGTTTGCCTCCGATGTGGGAGACCCAGGTTCGATCCCTGGGTCGGGCAGATCCCTTGGAGAAGGAAATGGTAACCCACTCCAGTATTCTTGCCTAGAGAATCCCATGGACAGAGAAGCCTGGTAGGCTACAGTCCACCGGGTCACAAAGAGTCGGACACGACAGAGCGACTTCACTTTCACTTTCACTTTTCAAGCAGGGTGACAATACACAGCCTTGACGTACTCCTTTTCCTATTTGGAACCAGTCTGTTGTTCCATGTCCAGTTCTAACTGTTGCTTCCTGACCTGCATACAGATTTTCTCAAGAGGCAGGTTAGGTGGTCTGGTATTCCCATCTTTTTCAGAATTTTCCACAGTTTATTGTGATCCACAGAGTCAAAGGCTTTGGCATAGTCAATAAAGCAGAAGTAGATGTTTTTCTGGAACTCTCTTGCTTTTTCCATGATCCAGCGGATGTTGGCAATTTGATCTCTGGTTACTCTGTCTTTTCTAAAGCCAGCCTGATATAATGCATGTGCATGATATTATAGGGTTTCAGAAGAGACAACCCCAATATGCAGCACTTTTTCATGCTGACTACTTTTTGTTACAGGCAGTGGAGACCCTTTTGGCTCAAGAGAAACTACTGCCCTTTGCTTAATTACCTAGGAAAATTTAAATTGGGGAATTTTCCCAGAGAAAGAGTTATTTCCAGAGATAAATTTTATCTAAGTGGCCCCATCTGTATGAGTGGATAAACATCTTAACTACCCACCAACCCTCTTCTCTTTTAATCATTCTGTGAGTTACCCTCCTGTCTTTGAGAGTTCCAGATCCTTCTCCCATTACCAGGATAGTATATACATCTTAGTCTACCTCTTTGTCTGTGAACCTCCCCTGTATGTGAGGTCTCTGACCCTAGCAATTATGTGGGATTCATATACATACCAAAAATTAAACTTGGTTTTCACCCGTTAACTGGCTCAATTTAATTTAGTTCTTAGACCAAAAGATCAATAACCTCAGATACGCTGATGACACCACCCTTATGTTCACTTTCTGCCTACCAGGCAGAGGAACTAAAAAGCCTCTTGATGAAAGTGAAAGAGGAGAGTGAAAAAGTTGGCTTAAAGCTCAACATTCAGAAAACGAAGATCATGGCATCCGGTCCTATCACTCCATGGGAAATAGATGGAGAAACAGTGGAAACAGTGTCAGACTATTTTTGGGGGCTCCAAAATCACTGCAGATGGTGACTGCAGCCATGAAATTAAAAGACGCTTACTCCTTGGAAGAAAAGTTATGACCAACCTAGATAGCATATTCAAAAGCAGAGACATTAGACATTTGCCGACTAAGGTCCGTCTAGTCAAGGCTATGGTTTTTCCAGTAGTCATGTATGGATGTGAGAGTTGGACTGTGAAGAAGGCTGAGCGCCGAAGAATTGATGCTTTTGAACTGTGGTGTTGGAGAAGTCTCTTGAGAGTCCCTTGGACTGCAAGGAGATCCAACCAGTCCATTCTGAAGGAGATCAGCCCTGCGATTTCTTTGGAAGGAATGATGCTAAAGCTGAAACTCCAGTACTTTGGCCACCTCATGCGAAGAGCTGACTCATTGGAAAAGACTCTGATGATGGGAGGGATTGGGGGCAGGAGGAGAAGGGGTCGACCGAGGATGAGATGGCTGGATGGCATCACGGACTCGATGGACACGAGTCTGAGTGAACTCCGGGAGTTGGTGATGGACAGGGAGGCCTGGTGTGCTGTGATTGATGGGGTCGCAAAGAGTTGGACACGACTGAGCGACTGAACTGAATTGCACTGAACTGAGACCAAAAGAAAGAACCTAGAAGGATAGAGGAAATTTTCTTTCTCCCTGACAAAGTGAGCTCGAATAGAGTGTTTATAACAATCACAAATATTCATTGTCAATTCCAGCAGTCTCACTTCTTCCATGTCATCATTTTTAATTATTTTTAATTGGAGGATAATTGCTTTACAATGTTGTGTTGGTTTCTGCCATACAACACAAATCAGGTCTAACTGTGTATATCTATAGATAGATAGATAGATATAGATATATATGCTATATGGAGAAAGGGAAAGAAAGAAAGTGAAGTCGCTCAGTCGTGTCTGACTCTTTGTGACCCCATGGACTGTAGCCTACCAGGCTCCTCTGTCCATGGGATTCTCCAGGCAATAGTACTGGAGTGGATTGCCATTCCCTTCTCCAGGGGATCTTCCCAACCCGGGGATCAAACCCAGGTCTCCCGCATTGTAGACAGACACTTTACCGTCTGAGCCACCAGGGAAGTCTGCATATATGGAGAGGGCAAGGCAACCCACTGCAGTATTGTTGCCTGGAGAATCCCAGGGACGGGGGAGCCTGGTGGGCTGCCATCTATGGGGTTGCATAGAGTTGGACACGACTGAAGCGACTTAGCAGCATATATATATATATATATATATATATATATATCCCCTCCTTCTTGAGCTTTGAGCCTCTCTCCAATCCATCCTGAATCCTACCCCTCTAGGTTGCCACAGAGTGCCAGGTTGGACTCCCTGTGTCATATAGCAGCTTCTCACTAGCTATCTATTTGACACATGGTAGTGTATATATTGGAGAAGGCAATGGCACTCCACTCCAGTACTCTTGCCTGGAAAATCCCGTGGATGGAGGAGCCTGGTAGGCTACAGTCCATGGGGTCGCAAAGAGTCAGACATGACTGAGTGACTTCACTTTCACTTTTCATTTCCATGCATTGGAGAAGGAAATGGCAACCCACTCCAGTGTTCTTACCTGGAGAATCCCAGGGACCAGGGAGCCTGGTAGGCTGCTGTCTATGGGGTCGCACAGAGTTGGACACGACTGAGTGATTTAGCAGCAGCAGTGTATGTATATCAATACTACTTTTTCAATTCATCCCACCCTGTCCTTACCTCACTGTGTCCACAAGTCCATTCTCTATGTCTGCACCTCTATTCCTGTCCTGCAACCAAAGGTGTTTAGTCCATATCTCTAAGCAATATGCTTCTGTCTCCATTTCTCATATGGATTAATTATAGGTATCATTTATTGACTTTTTGCCATAAGAAAGAGGTTTAACTACTTACAGTCCCCCATATCTTTTCAGTCCTTTTCTCATGCTAGAATTCTGTTACTAGTGCTAATTCTTCCCTATATCTCCTTTATAACTTGACATAATCTATTTATACCTTTATTTCTTTTTCAGAGAACCCTAGGCAAATTTACCAGATGAAAGTAACAAACTTTCTCCTTCATCCTACTTTCTAACTTTGGTTGTCTCTACTTTTAAGATGTAAAAGTGGATATAATTTTGGACTCATAATTGAACCTACCAAACCCAGAAACTGTCTGCATTACTCTGATCATGTGTTATGATGCTAAGTGGAGCATTTGATGACATTTTCTTTTCTTTCATGGATTTTTTAATGACTTTTATTTCTTGCACAAATAGCTCTTATTTTAATGTCATATTTTTCTAGCTTCCTTATACTACCCAATATCTATTGAGTTTTTTTCAGAGATTTTCCTTTACGATTTTCCTACAACATCCCTGGTTGGGTTCACTGTTCCTAGATCCTATGTTTTTCTTTTGGTGTATTTATTCAGGTTGTTAGAACCAATCCCAAAGTAAACAACTAAGAACTACTGAGTGGGAATATAGGTTTTGGGAATGACTTTTTTGGTCTGAAAATATTTCTGTTAGACTCAGATTACATGACAGAATTCTAGGTTGAACTCCTCTAGTTGAATGTGGAGCTTTGGGATAATGAATTCACTTAGCTGGATATGTTCCATGTTTACTATCACTTATTTCATATATTTTTTCTCTGTGTTTACCCCTACATTTCCCTATAATCCCTAATTTTTCTCTACGTTTTTCTGCACTCTTGAATATTTCCTGAAATCCCAAGAACTCATATAATTCCATTTTTTCATTTTCTTTGAGCTTTTATTTTCTTAAGTTTATTGTGTTCAGATTAGAAATATATCAATATATGAAATTAATAAGTAATATAAAGGCATCCTTTTATTCCTGAAAAATCTGGGATGCCTCAATAGAGGGGAACTGAAAAGTATCCACTGAGTAAGGTTCAGTAAAGTTTTTGGTGACTTTGCAGTTGGTGGTTTTACTGGACTCTGTGTATACAATAGGAGCAGGAACAATTCAAAACAAGTTGCAAATGATTTGAGAGGGACTGGAAATAAGAAGTGAAGATGGAAATTGCAAATGTGATCATCTCTCTGACATGGTCTAGTTAAAAGCAGTGAGCTAGAATGATGGCTCGGTAAAAGCAAGCAGTTCAGAAAAAAAAAAAAAACTTTAAATTACATTTATATTGTTTTTCTGTTCATGAAATAATATCCTTACCAGAAAACTGAATCACTCTTATTTTAATATTCCCCAGTACTGTGTGGCTTAGCTGGTAAAGAATCCACCTGCAATGAGGGAGACCTGGGTTCGATCCCTGGGTTGAAAAGATCCCCTGAAGTAGAGAAAGGACAGTATAACTCCAGTATTCTGGCCTGGAGAATTCCATGGACTGTATAGTCCATGGGGCCACAAAGAGTTGGACACAACTGAGTGACTTTCACTTTCACTCCTTCATTCTGGGCTTCCCTAGTGGCTCAATGGTGAAGGATATGTCTGCTAACACAGGAGACTCCAGTTCAATCCCTAGGTTGAGAAGATCCCTTGGAGAAGGAAATGGCAACCCACTCCAGTATTCCTGGAAAATCCCATGGAAAGAGGAGCAGCGACTAACCAAAAATAACTCCTTCATCCTAATCCTCAAGACATTACCAAATTATGTAAATTTGACCTGTCAAAGTTTTAATAATTTGCCTTTCCCCTATATCACTATTATTATCTTTCTAGTCAAAGTAACTGTATTTATCCTTAAACTATTCCTAGCTTTCTAACCACATTCTTTGTATCTACTTGCACATGCCTTCTTACAATCCTAATTCATTTTTCATAATCCAGACAGAGAAATCTTTTTAAAATGTTAGGCTTATTGTCACTCCTTTCCTTAAAGCCTTTTAATAGCCTCTCAGGATCAAGTCCAACCCCCTTGGCCTATATGAGCCTCTTGTATTCTGCCTCCTGCATTCTCTTTTGTCACTATGCCCTGGTATAGTAAGTGTCTTTCATATTTCGTATGAAAGCTCTACCAGTTTTATGGCCAAGGATATACTTTGCTTAATTAATATGAGTATATACAGACACTATATTCCTCAAGCTGTTTATATGGAATTTTATTAGATAATAAATTTAGTTTTGGTTTAATAAAATGATTTGAAAATATTCAGTGCTTCAAATAATAAACTGACTATGGATAATCATCAATAGATATCTGTGAATATATATGTATATATATAATACATATGCATACATATATATAAAGTGAGTTTCAAAAACATATGCCAACTAAAATAAGTTATTCTTTTTAGCATGCACAAACATTGCTATTAAGGGCATCCCAGGTGGCACTAGTGGCAAAGAATATATCTGCCAAGGTAGGAGACATAAGAGACTTAGGTTCAATCCCTGCATTGGGAAAATCCCTTGGAGAAGGAAATGGCAAAACACTTTAGTATTTTTGCCTGGAAAATCCATGCACAGGTAACCTGGAGGGATACAGTCCATAGGATCTCAAAGAGTTAGATATGATTGAAGCATCTTGGCACGCTTGTTCTTTTTAGAATATATTTGATAATAGCTACTTTATGATTAACATTTCCAGAATATTCTATTTTACTCACATAATTCATAAGGTTCATTTAATTGTCTTACAAATACGCAGAAAAGAAAACTATTACATAGGTCATTATACCAAATATAAGCAAAATAAATAAAAGATTTTAAAAGTTTTACTTATCATTACATACACTTTGTATTATGCATTTTCAGCATACACCAAAAATAAATTTTTCATTCAAAAACAAACAAGAGGGAAGAAAAAGGGGTAACTCACAAAACACCTTTAGTGTTGCCTCTAAAACTTGTTAAAGTATAAGGGTTTTTTACAGCCCTCACTTCCTAACAGAAGTACAGGTTTACTACAGAGATAGATATTATTAATACCATAAGATCCTCCTTAAAAACTCTATACTTATTGTGATATTCAAAATAACATGGCCACAATTCTTATTTCTAAAAGCATATTTTTCACTGTTATCTTCAGAATAGTTTTATTTTGAAAAATAGAAGAATAAAAATCTTTGCAAATGACAATAAAGGGCAATGAATAACAAAAAATGCATTACACATTAGTATAAACCATTGTATAATTTAGTCATGCTATTAAAACATTGTTCTGCTTACAAGTAATTATTGGGAAAATCACTAAATAGCAAATAGTTTAAAAATCCAATTGAATTAAAACACATCTTATGTGCAATATAAATACAACATATAAAAATGATGCTTTTCTTACAGAATAAAAATTAATGTAAGGTTTATTTTCAAATGATTAGATGTTGTAAATTTTAAATATAATGAGGAAAATAATAATCCATAAAAATATTTAAAATTTCCCATAGAGACCAAACTTTATTTTTTTTTTTAGATACATTAGAGAAAGGTAAACTCAAGAGAAAATCTGCTTTGCAGTGGCTTGATCAAAAAATCAGAGCCTCTAGGATCACTGACCATAGAAGTTTCAAGGAAAGAAGCTATAGCTCTAAATCTATTAGAAAACAAGTCACAATGCAAAAATCACTTCAGAATTTGTTACTGCTACATTAAATGAGCTAATTCCAATTTTACATGTTTGAAAATAAAGAAATAAAAGCACAATGCAATTAGATTTAGGAAAAAAAATAAAAATTGAAGTATAATTGATTTACAAAAAAATGATAAAACACTAGAGCACTTGGAATGTCTAATTTTCAAACTTTTTTGTTTTTTTATGTTTAATCCAATCATCATTGGATTTATGACTAAGCTATCATAACTTTTCCTCACAATTGAGCATAAGTTGCTCTCCATCTACCACTATTTTTCTCCTTCCTTTTTTCAATCAATTTATTGAAAGACTGGTCTACAATCATTAGTTCATTGGCTTCTTTCCATTGAAGGTTTAAACACTGAAACATTAAACTTTAAATAGCTTCCATTCCTTCTATTCCTTAATAATCCTCTTACATTTCCAAAATTTCCCGATGATTACCAATAATTCAATATTTTGCAAAGATTTTTTTATTGTTATATGAACACCATTGAAAACTAGTAGCAGACACGAATGATGCCCCATGCAACCCCTCTATTCTTGTAAGCTGGACAACTCTGCTATGGTGGAGAGTCCACTCAAGATTTCTGACTCATGGCTTTCTGAGAAGCCTAGAAAACTTGCTCCTCTCTGGCTAGAGTTGCATGGTAGTTTGGAGATGGGGAAAGAAGTAGGTAATATTCAACCAATGAGGGACTTGAGTTTAATGATTACTGTATATAGCCTCTTAACCTTTGAAAAGACAATTATAAGGAACATTCAGCATGGTTCTTCAGAGAGTCTCAGTAAGATTAAGTCACGCTTGCCCACAATTGAAAACAACTCAATAAATACTCAATTCAGTTTTCACATTAGAAAACAACTCAATAAAATGTGGAGCTTCGCAGGTGGCTCAGCAGTAAAGAATCCGCCTGCCAAAGCAGGAGATGAAGGAGACATGGGTTCAATTCCTGGATCAGGAAGATACCCTGGAAGAGGAAATGGCAACCCATTTCCAATATTCTTGCTGGACACAATTAAGTGAATAAATGCAATAAAATACATGCCATTGGTTTTCTTTTTACCTTCAGTCTTACTCTCCCAGTATCCCCGTTTTTTTTCCTCTTGAAATTACTACACACCCAAATGAATTATCTACACCCAAATCCTTTTCTTAGGCTTTTATAGGACAACCCAAACTAAGACATTATTATTTATTCCTTCCTTTTAGACACATCTTATCCTTTATTATATCCATGTATCTTCTCTTCCTATTTCTTTTTCTTCTCTCTGGCTTCCCTCTGAAGTCTTACTTTTTGATATATTTTTCACTGTTGGTCTTTCCAAGAATTTTGCCGAAGGCCTTTAAAATTTTTTTCACCTAACGTATTTTCTTAAGCAAACCCTTTCTGCTCACATGAATTCAGTCACTATCAAGAAACCAATATCCAAATTAACAACTCCAGTAACAAACTAACTCCTGATCTCTAGTCTTAATAAGTCCACGTTCCCCTTAAGGATCTTCCTTCAAAACATGGCTCAAAAGCATGTCAGAGACAATATACTCAAAACTGAAAACTTACTTGTCTTCTGCATGGTTACTCAGAGGGTCTCAGTAAGACTAAGTCACACTTGCTTACATTAGAAAACAATACTCAACTCAGTTTTCACATTAGAAAATAACACAATAAAACTCAACTCAGTTTTCATACTGTTTTCAGTATGAAAACATACTCCCTTCTCTAGCCACACCTTCTCTATTTAACCAGCAGCCTAGGCTATAGATCTGGGTTTACAGGACAATCATCTTTCTGTTTCCAACACATCTTACCTTTCAGTTCAGTTCAGTCGCCTAGTTGTGTCTGACTCTTTGTGACCCCATCAACTACAGCAACATACTCCCTTCTCTAGCCACACCTTCTCTATTTAACCAGCAGCCTAGGCTATAGATCTGGGTTTACAGGACAATCATCTTTCTGTTTCCAACACATCTTACCTTTCAGTTCAGTTCAGTCGCCTAGTTGTGTCTGACTCTTTGTGACCCCATCAACTACAGCATGCCAGGCTTCCCTGTCCATCACCAACTCCCAGAGTT
This sequence comes from Cephalophus harveyi, assembly GCA_006410635.1. Taxonomy (NCBI): domain Eukaryota; kingdom Metazoa; phylum Chordata; class Mammalia; order Artiodactyla; family Bovidae; genus Cephalophus; species Cephalophus harveyi. Next base: position 160,894 of record SJYT01044896.1, read on the forward strand.
TACTCATACTCATGTCCATTGAGTCAGTGATGTCATATAACCATCTCATCCTCTGTCATCCCCTTCTCATATCGCCTTGTCTTCAATCTTTCCCAGCATCAGGGTTTTATCAAATGAGTCAATTCTTTGCATCAGGTGGCCAAAGTATTGGAGAATCAGCCTCAACATCACTCTTTCCAATGAACACTCAGGACTGATCTCCTTTAGGATGGATTGGTTGGATTTCCTTGCAGTCCATAGGACTCTCAAGAGTCTTCTCCAACACCACATTCAAAAGCATCAGTTCTTCGGTGCTCAGCTTTCTTCACAGTCCAACTCTCACATCCATACATGACCACTGGAAAAACCATAGCCTTGACTAGACTGACCTTTGTAGGCAAAGTAATGTCTCTGCTTTTGAATATGCTATCTAGGTTGGTCATAACTTTTCTTCCAAGGAGTAAGCATCTTTTAATGTCATGGCTGCAGTCACCATCTGCAGTGATTTTGGAGTCCAAAAAAATAAAGTCTCTTGCTTTTTCAATGATTCAATGAATGTTGGCAATTTGATTTCTGGTTCCTCTGCATTTTCTAAAACAAGCTTGAACAGCTGGAAGTTCACAGTTCATGTACTGTTGAAGCCTGGCTTGGAGAATTTTGAGCATTACTTTGCTAGCCTGTGAGATCAGTGCAATTGTGTGGTAGTTTGAACATTCTTCATCATTGCCTTTCTTAGGGATTGGAATGAAAACTGACCTTTTCCAGTCCTGTGGCCACTGCTGAGTTTTCCAAATTTGCTGGCGTATTGAGTGCAGCACTTTCACAACATCATCTTTTAGGATTTGAAGTAGCTCAATTGGAATTCCATCCCTTTCACTAGCTTTGTTCATAGTGATGCTTCCTAAGGCCCACTTGACTTCACATTTCAGGATGTCTGGCTCTAGATGAGTGATCACACCATCAAGATTATCTTGGTCTTGAAGATCTTTTTTGTACAGTTCTTCTGTGTATTCTTGCCAACCCTTCTGAATATCTTCTGCTTCTGTTAGGTCCATACCATTTCTGTCCTTTATTGAGCCCATCTTTGCATGAAATGGTTCCCTTGGTATCTCTAATTTTCTTGAAGAGATCTCTAGTCTTTCCTATTTTGTTGTTTTTCTCTATTTCTTTGTACTGATCGCTGAGGAAGGCTTTCTTATCTCTTCTTGCTATTCTATGGAACTCTGCATTCAGATGCTTATATCTTTCGTTTTCTCCTTTGCTTTTCACTTCTCTTCTTTTCACAGTTATTTGTAAAGCCTCCTCAGACAGCCATTTTGCTTTTTTGCATTTCTTTTCATGGGAATGGTCTTGATCCCTATCTCCTGTACAATGTCACGAACCTCCATCCATAGTTCATCAGGCACTCTATCAGATCTAGTCCCTTAAATCTATTTCTCACTTCCACTGTATAATCATAAGGGATTTGATTTAGGTCACACCTGAATGATCTAGTGGTTTTCCCCACTTTCTTCAATTTCAGTCTGAATTTGGCAATAAGGAGTTCATGATCTGAGCCACAGTCAGCTCTTGTTTTTGCCACGGTCTTGTTTTTGCTGACAAAAGCTTCTCCATCTTTGTCTGCAAAGAATATAATCAATTTGATTTTGGTGTTGACCATCTGGTGATGTCCATGTGTAGAGTCTTCTCTTGTTTAGTCAGTCACAAATCTAGAGGTTATATTTCACCCCAGGTTTGAAACTTATGGCCTTCCTGGTGGCTCAGATGGTAAAGGATCTGCCTGAAATGAAGACTTCAGTTCGATCCCAGGGTCAGGAAGATCCCTTAGAGAAAGTAATGGATACCCACTGTAGTATTCTCACCTGGAGAATCCCCTGGAGAGGAGGAGCCTGGTGGGCTATAGTTGATGGGGTTACAAAGAGTCAGACACAGCTGAACAACTTTCACTTGAACCTTACAGGTTACCCATGATTGCTGCTTTTAGACTAATAATGGGGGCTAAAGTGATTAAAATCATAAAAATTTAAAAATATCAGCTGCATTGATTGTTGCACATTATGTTCTATGTGTGTGTATGATTCTTCAATGGAATGATGCAGTTTTAGCTATGTTGTGCCTCCATGGGAAGATATAGTCACTCTGCAATGCAGAGTTGAACATTTCTTTTAATAGTGTATTTCCAATCTTCCAACCAAATCTTTAAGCTTTTACTGATGGGTAATAAATTATTTGGGGGCTTCCCTGGTTGCTCAAAGGTAAAAAATTTGCCTGCCAATGTAGGAAACGTGAGCTTGATCCCTGGGTGGGGAAGACCCCCTGGAGAAGGAAATGACAACCCACTCCAGTGTTCTTGGCTGGGAAATCCCAAGGACAGAAGAGTCTGGTGGCCTAGGGCCCAAGGGGTCAAAAAAGTCGTACATGACTTAGTGACTAAATAACAACAATTATTTACATAAGCCTTATATAAGTGCATTAAAATGATTAATAGTTTGAAATGAAGGACATTGTTTAAATATCACTGATAGGTTCTTCATTATTTCTGGTCAAAATATTTCTTAGTATTAGTAATAGCTTGATTTATTTCTGCAAGTCTTTCTAGTTTGTTTTTAATACAGCTGTTTCCATTTCACTGTGCTTAACTTTCCAAATTAAAAAAAAAAAACACTAAATATCTAAAGATACACAATTACTAAGAGTAAATATCATCTGGAGAATAACTAAAAGAAGACAATGAATTAATGACTCACCAACAAATTACCATGGAGAAGCAACATATTTGGTGAAGGAGCTTTTACAATGGTTAAAATTTACATTCCTTTGGATTAATTTGCTTTTCAAACAGTGAACAGTTCTAACAAAGATATCATTCCTTCTATACAAATTAGAAGCGGAATATAAAAGAAGATTGAAATACATGTTATTCTAGTACTTATCAAGTCTGACATCATGTGGTATTAAGAAGCAATGAATCAGCACACACATAAATTAAGCACAACCAGGAGGAGGCAATAGCACCCCACTCCAGCACTCTCGCCTGGAAAATCCCATGGATGGAGGAGCCTGGTAGGCTGTAGCCCATGGGGTCGTGAAGAGTTGGACACGACTCAGCAACTTCCCTTTCAGTTTTCACTTTCCACTTTCATGCACTGGAGAAGGAAATGGCAACCCGGTCCAGTGTTCTTGCCTGGAGAATCCCAGGGACAGGGGAGCCTGGTGGGCTGCTGTCTATGGGGTCACACAGAGTTGGACACAACTGAAGTGACTTAGCCATAGCAGCAGTGAAAACCTATGTTTCAGACCCAAGTATTGATATGCTGTCAGTTTTACCATGGACAGTTTAAGTATCTCTTTTAATATGATGGAGAAGTTACATAACTATTATCATAATTTTTAGTAAATACCTGCCAGAGAGTAGGGTAGCTACTCTGGTAATATCAGTAACTGGTAGCTCAGTCGGTAAGAATCTACCTGCCGTGCAGGAGACTTGGGTTCGATCCCTGGGCTTGGAAGATCCCCAGGAGAAGGAAATGGCAACCTACTCCAGTATTCTTGCCTGGAAAATCTCATGGACAGAAGAGCCAAGGTAACAGTCTATGGGGTCGCAAGAGTTGGACACAACTTAGTGACTAAACCACCAAAGAGAGTAGGGAGATGTTATTAGAAAAAAATGTTAAGTATAGCACTGTAGAATGACAAAAAGTTTAGAGGTCTTATTTAAACAAGTCCCAGCCTTTAACAAAAGGTGAATACTGGTGACTGATAGTAAAAGAAAATACACATACATATTCATGTTTGCATTCTGCATATACATATATGTACATATATATATCAATATACAGAAATAGACTTCTGAACATATGTTTATATATGCAATTCACTTTGAACAACAGTAATCTGCATTTGCCATGACTTATTAACTTCTATTGACCCTGCTTTAAATTTGATAGCAAACCAACATCATGCATAATAGTATCAAGGGAAAGAAAACACTTTCAGAAAACCAGTCATGGGATTTATAAAAGAAAAGGATTCAAACTTTACAAACTCTAGCATTATGAAACTAATACTCTTTGGTTGATATAATATTTGATTAGCTTTCCAGAACCAAATCAACATCAAAATTTCCAAATTATTTCCTGAAATGGTGAGAGATGACAAAGACAATCTAACTAGCCAAAGTGCCCTATTAAAGTGAACTATTTGGCAGGACAATACAAAGCACACTTGTCAGGGAAACATCTTAGCAGAAGATGAAAGTAATTGATTATTACTTGATTAAAATATTGGACCCACCACAAGAACAGTGGCATCAGATACAATATGAAGGTGAGTTAACACATATGTGTTATCAGTCACCATTAGTCAAAGTGAAGAAGTAGATCCAATAAATGTATGAATGGGTCATCATTGGATATCCACAGTCAAAGACAGGTGAGCAGGGACAGTAAAATGAAGCAGCTCCAGTTCTGTTCTATTCAGTCAAAAAGGGGCCACGGTTTTACATAGTTCCTAATAATCAATAAGATTTTCTGTTAAGTTATCCTGACAGGAGTAGATCTCATTTCATTTGGTAAGTATTCATGGCCTCAAGTTGNAAAGACAGGTGGGCAGGGACAGTAAAATGAAGCAGCTCCAGTTCTGTTCTATTCAGTCAAAAAGGGGCCAGGGTTTTACATAGTTCCTAATAATCAATAAGATTTTCTGTTAAGTTATCCTGACAGGAGTAGATCTCATTTCATTTGGTAAGTATTCATGGCCTCAAGTTGCAATTATTCAAAATCATCTGACACTTCAAGAAGATGACACTAGTTTGATCTTTCTTCTTTTCTTCTCAATGCTGAATGATCTTAAGGAGATACTTTCTATCAGTAGTCATTGCCAATGAGGATCTTTTTTAGCCAGGCATTTTCCTATAACTCAGCTGGCAGCTAGAGTTGGTTATAGGCATTTTAAATAGAAATGAGAGGTGATAGAGAAATTTGGGAATTATTCTAGTGCCCCTCTTCTCTCTGCATCAACATTCATTGATAGAGAATGTTGTCATTCTCTAGTTTTCTGGCTCTGAATTATATGTATATAATTTATATATAGTGAAGTCCTCACTGTATATCTGCACACTAGGTTTTTTTTTTCAATCCATATTTATATATCCAAATGCTTAATTGGGATCTCTGCTTGGACATGTAATATGGCTCTCACATTTAACACATCCAAAGCTGAAATTTCCCCCTCCCCATCTCATTTTACCACATAGCAAAATGATAGCTTCCTACCAGTAGCTGAGACCAAAAACACTGCAGTTGGCTTCCTCATATTTCTTTCTCTAATACACCATTTTGATAGGCAAACCTTATTTGATGCACATTTTTTTTTCTTTACTGCTTTACTGGAGTATGTGTGTATGCTCAGTCACTCAGTCATGTCTGACTCTGTAATCCCATGGACTGTAGCCCACCAGGTTCCTCTGTCCTTGGAATTTTTCAAGAAAGAATACTGGAGTGTATTGCCATTTCCTCCTCCAGGGCATCTTCCTGACCCAGGGATCAAACCTGTGTCTCTTGCATCTCCTGAATTGGCAGGGGGATTCCTTACCACTGCACAATATTCTTATAAAAAGGAACAGTTTGGACACAGAGACAGACTTGCACAAAAGAAAGATGGTGGGAAGGAACAGAGAGAATGCTGAGGCTGATAGAACTGATGAGACAGGTCAACAGCAGTTTCCCCATCAGAGTCCTCAGAGAGAATCCCTTACTGTACTATAATTTACATATAATAAAATTCACACTTTAAGTGTACATTTTCATGAGCAATCACTACCATACCCAAATTTTTGAACACTTCTTCCAAAATCTCCCTCATTCTCTCTTGTGGTCATCCTAACAGTCCCACCCTTGGTCCTAGAAAACTACCAATCTCTTCTCTGTCATTTATTTTGCCTTTTCTATAATTTTACAATGATGCAACGATACAATATGTAATCTTTTGCATCTGGCACTTTTTTCACAGCGTGATGTTTCTGAAGTACATTAATTTTGTTTAATATGTCAGTAAATGTTTTTAAAATCACCAAGTAATAATCCTGGGCGTGCTTTTTAAATATGTCCACCCATTCATCCCTACCTATACAAACTTAGTCCAAGTCATCGTTATCTCTTATGTAGTTGATTTCAATAAACTTTTAATTGGTCTCTAAATAATAGTTAACTTTTGACTATAATCTATTCATAAGCCAGTAACTAGTACTGTCCTTCTAAAATGTAAGTCTGACCATGAATAAAACCTGGTTTGTTTTATAAAGTCTGGCCTTGGTTAAAATCCTCCAAGTATTCTGGTCTTAGAGTGGGAGCTGAAAGCTTTCAGTACCTACAAGTTCATATGAGTCCTGGCTTCCTCCTCCTTCTCCTAGTACCATTCTCCTTGCTCACTGAACTGATCTGACAGGTACCTTAAACCTGGAAATACAGGACAGAGTACAAGAGTATCAGAGAAGACATAGAATTATATATCTTATATACCTGAATCATAGGTTTCCTTCAATGGTGAGAAATTCAAAGCCTTGTAATACTAAAATGAGACAAATTGTAGAATATATTATAAAATTTGAATTCAACAATAAATTTTCATATTGAGACAAGTGGCTTTAGTTTATACTCCAAAACATTCTAGTGTATGTGTTTAAGTCTCTCTATACTTTAATTGTACTTGGTAAAGAAGTGTAAAAATCATGGACTTAGATGATCATTCAGGAACATGAGCATAACAAAATTTAATTACAGCTTAAGCTGAACTAAGGTGATGTAGGAGAAGCTCCAGGAATAGACAATGTTAACTCTGAATGTTGTTAAATCAAGTTTCCAAGTTAGTAACAACAATGACAGCAAGTTAATATAATACTGTGTTAGTGAATTCAATGTTTGATGAGAATTTTTCTTTCATTGTGTGGAATTCAAACAAAATCAGCTAATTTTTATGTTAGAATAATAAAAATGGTATGAGATTTATCTTTCCTTCAAAAATATAACACCATATTCATGTGGTTCTATTTCTCTACTAATAGAGTATGTTAAAATACTACAGTGTGAAAACCAACTACTCACATATTTGTTTAATAACAAATATATTTCCCTAATATTATCAAATTAAAAAAAAAAAAAACAGAATGGAATAAAACCTTTGAAAATGGAAGTAAATTTGGGATCTGCAAACTACCATAAAATAAAGTGTTAACTATAACACAACTCATTCAGATTTCCAATTTTCCAAACTTAAAAAAAAAATTCCAGCACTTAACATTTTTCTGTACTAATGCAGACATTTTTAGTGCTTCAGAAAACACTGAGTACATCTCCAATAGCATACTATAGTTTAGATGAGGAAAATTGTTGAAATATAAATTTTTTTCAAGTATCTTCTGTACTTTAGCATCAAGTTTATGACGAAGGAAAAGGAAACTGGAGCTTATAAATAAATGAAAACATGAATGCTTAAATAATAGAAACTACATAGATTTTTCTTGTGTTCGAAGATTTTATGATTAGAAATTGTTTTCCTAAAGCAGACTAATACTTACTATTTATTAAATTCATATGCCTCATTATTCTTCTCCAAGTAATTTCTCTAGAACTCTGTTAGACTGTAGAAAATTATTAGTGAAAGAGCAAAGACCAGAAAAATTTTCTCTTAATTGCAGAATATGTTCTAGCCAAACAAATAAAAATACTAAAGATAACTATTCTTCATGTATATTAAAAAAATTAAAAAGCAGTAGGACAGTGACTAAGCCAAGTAAGCCATTTAATAACTTAGATTCTCCTTTTTATTTTTTTTATTGACATTCCACAAATGTATATCTGTTGAGGAGTCCCATGGTTGTTTTATTTCATTCAAGTACATAAGGAAGAGGGGAAAGCTCTCTAAAGGCTAGAAAAGACTGAAAAGAAAAGACTACAGAAGAGAACATGCTGAGTCAGCAGACACTTGGACAAAATGGATTATTTAGAAAACAGAAAACATAGAAAACAATCTATGTTTTTTAAATGTACTGGGTGATGATAACAATAAAGAATAACATTTTAATGATGATTTACAGGTTACAATTGGAAAAGACTCTGATGCTGGGAGGGATTGGGGGCAGGAGGAGAAGGGGACGACAGAGGATGAGAAGGGTGGATGGCATCACCGACTCGATGGACATGAGTTTGGGTGAACTCCGGGAGTTGGTGATGGACAGGGAGGCCTGGCATGCTGCGATTCATGGGGTCACAAAGAGTCAGACACGACTGAGCGACTGAACTGAACAGTTTACAAAGAACATTTGTCTTTCCATCTACCACATGAGGTAGGCAGAGTAAACCTGGTTATGCTTCCATCTTCATGAAAATATTGAGGAGGTAAAAAGGATGTCTAAGGCCATACAATAACCTCCTTGAGGAGCTGAAACTGAATCGCGTCCTTCACATGCAAAACAGATGCCATGTTTTCTGTGGATTATGAGTTCCATAATGTTAATGAAGCCAGGGTAAATATGTTGTAGCTTCCTGATAGTATTATTTTTGAAGGCTTCTGCTGATTCACATGTGCAGCCCAGGTTGAGAATTACTGATCTAAAACACCAAGAAAGCAATCAGGAATTTGTAATGTGAGAAAAAATATACATAGTAGGAGCTGTTGAGAAAAACCCACTTTCCTCGAAAAGAAAAATTTTTGGAAAGAGTTTGCTTCTTTGTTTAGCTGTCCCTGGCAGAACTAGGGACTGTGGTTAGGAGTGGAAAAGAGAGATGCCAAATTAATAGATGGCTTGATGTTCATAAAATTAAAACATTTCAGAAGAAATGTGTGCCTTGTGAAGTTGTAAACTCTCTCTCAAGGAAAGTGCTCAAGTAAAAATGAACCCGTATAGGTCAAGGGAAATGGCAGATACCAATAAGGAATAAATTGAAAGACACGGCATCATTCAAAGACTCAAGGTTTGGAGACAGTTAGTTTCTCATTTTCTTAAACCTAATTTCCATTCTTCAGTTCATGATTAGTTGAAATTTTGTGCATTGGTTAATGTGTAAAAAATAAGTGCTTTTGTTTTAAAAATGGCTTCTGAACTCAGTCATAAAATTTAAGGAAGAAATGTGTTTCCGTGGACTGAAGAGAATGCCTCATGTCCAACCTAATTAGTAACAAGCTCCTGCACTGGCATAAACAAGGACACCATGAAATATGGCCAGTGAAGTTCAAACAATAAAAGGGCACAAAATTGAATTATTTATATAAACATACTAAAAGTTTAACTACAAGGGAACATGAAGATACTTCATTTACTCCCAAATCTCAAATTTAAAAATCTCTGCACAAATATTAAAACTCTGTGATTTTAAATCTTTCTCAAACCATTTACTTCCTGATCGGGAGTAAAACAGAGCATATTGAACATAATTTAAATTGTTCTTGATGATTCATGGTAATCATTACAAAAAATGCTTCCTATACTATACATAGTTTGGTAGTTACTGCCTGGATTTTTCCATATTTCTGGATTGCTTTTTTCCCAGGGTGTCTGCTTCCTTTCTCATCTCAGAGGTTCATTATGTAGTACTTTTGGCTTTCCATTAAATTGTCCTGGCCTGATGCTATTGGTGTTTTTCTACCTCCTTTCTCTGTGATCTAATCTATTTTAAACTGTAACTTTCCAAATAGTTAGGGGTCTGGATTGCACATGATCACCCACAAACTTTAAGGCCTAACTTGTCAGACTTCTTGCTCAAACTAACCTAGAAACAATGGTTTTTGGAAAAACAGATAAAGATATATTATTTAGAATTTGAGAAGGCAAGAAATGCAAACATTTCTTTTTCTGTTTAAAAATTTTTTATTTATTTATGTAATTAAGGTATACATGATTTACAATATTGTGTAAGTTTCAGGTATACAGCCTAAGTGATTCAGTTATGCAAACACTACCTACATGTTGACAACTATTTCCCTAAGATTCAGGAGCATTTAGCTTAATTATTTTTGGTTTTGTGAATGACCTACTTTAAGACAGTTGGAAGTCAGGTAGCTGTGTGATTGGGTGTTACTATAATTGTGTAATGCCGTAACAAACTAGGTTGCAGCTACAAACCCAAAATAAGTGGAAGAAAATCCCCCAAGAGGGGTATATCAAAATATAATATTTAATATTAAAAATGTTAGCATAAGTCCTGAAAGTAATTTACATAGAATAAAATTTAAGAAAGAGAATTTACTCACCCTATATCCCCAAATATTTTCTCCAATATATACTCCCAAACCAGTACAAAGTATTAATGAATTACATTTATAAGGGTGACCCATCAGGCATTTAAATCTCCTTTTGGGTCATCCAAGGGAAATTAACATAAATTTAGTACAAAAGGAGACACTCAGAGCTCAGGGCACATACAGATAATAGCTTCTAATCCTGTCATTTCACAGATGAAGAAAAGAGGTCTAGGGTGGCAAGTTTATTTATACTAGTTTAACATCTAGTTCATGGGAAATAGATGGGGAAACAGTGGAAACAGTGTCATACTTTATTTTTGGGGGCTCCAAAATCACTGCAGATGGTGACTGCAGCCATGAAATTAGAAGACGCTTACTCCTTGGAAGAAAAGTTATGTCCAACCTAGATAGCATTTTCAAAAGCAGAGACATTACTTTGCCAACTAAGGTCCGTCTAGTCAAGGCTATGGTTTTTCCTGTGGTCATGTATGGATGGGAGAGTTGGACTGTGAAGAAGGCTGAGCGCCGAAGAATTGACGCTTTTGAACTGTGGTATTGGAGAAGACTCTTGAGAGTCCCTTGGACTGCAAGGAGATCCAACCAGTCCATTCTGAAGGAGATCAGCCCTGGGATTTCTTTGGAAGGACTGATGCTAAAGCTGAAACTCCAGTACTTTGGCCACCTCATGCGAAGAGTTGACTCATTGGAAAAGACTCTGATGCTGGGAGGGATTGGGGGCAGAAGGAGAAGGGGACGACCGAGGATGAGATGGCTGGATGGCATCACTGACTCGATGAATGTGAGTCTGAGTGAACTCCGAGAGATGGTGATGAACAGGGAGGCCTGGCGTGCTGCGATTCATGGGGTCGCAAAGAGTCGGACACAACTGAGCGACTGAACTGAACTGAACTGAACATCTAGTTAATAAACGTCAGGAGCAAAACCAGGTTCCACAGTTCTTAATGTAGTGCCTCTCTATTATCTCCATGGCCACCATACCATTCAGCATATTTTATTATTCTTTGGTACTTTGAAAAAAATAATTATTGAGTCAAATTCTTAAAGCTTTTGCTATGGTTTGAATATTTGTGTCTCCTCAAAATTCATGTTGAAACCTAACTCCAAGGTGATAATATTAGGAGATGGGGCCTTTGGGAGGATGGAGTCCTTATGAATGACTCAAGTTCAATTCCTGGGTCAGGAAGATCCCCTGGAGAAAGGAATAGCTACTTTCTCCAGTATTCTTGCCTGGAGAACTCCATGGACAGGGGAGTCTGGTGGGCTACAATCCAAGAGTCACACATGACTGAGCGACTAACACTTACATACTACAGATATATTTATATTTTATTTTGGAGTCAGATGATCATAATGGAAACTTTTTTGTTATTTACAACATAGGAAACTTTCTGGGACTAAGAGATTAAGACATCCTGTTGCTTGTTCAAATTAAGGTTAATTTCCTTATTCTTTGTAAAATTAAAAAATATTAAATGTTATTTCTTTTTCCAGAGAACACAGCACAGTCAAGAGAAGTGTGCTGTGAGCACAGTAATTATTAGCAGCTATCTTCAGCTTCACTGAATCATACAGTGTTTTCCTTTAGAAAAGAGCTGTTATGATACTGCAAAGCTCTTTTCAAGGTTACAAAGCTAAATTCCTTACACAATTTCTTAAAATTAATTTCTTTAAGAATCTTATTAAGTATAGGATTATCAGATGCATAAAAATAAGCAGTTTATTAATGGGATATAGTCTTCATAAAACTTGATACCTCTGAAAATAATTTAATATTTTTTCTGGAAAATTTCAAGAGAAAATTTCAGAACTCACAGAAATCTAATCTATAAGAATTTCAGATAAGTTTCTATAGAAGTAATAGATCCTAGGATGCTCTATCTATCACTATAG
>SJYT01044896.1:173700-210264 GCA_006410635.1 Cephalophus harveyi
TAAAATATTTACACAATATTTCCACACATTTCTCTAGATAAAAAATCAGCTTACACAGTATCTCAGAAACATGTGCAATGTTGCTAGCAAAACTCATGAATTAATTTATCTACATTCTCAAACAGTGAAATGCCTGTTTCCTGATATGTTTTATAATCCATTTATACCACTGCTTCTCCAGCCGTTAAAAGAGTAAAATAATTCTTTTATAGATTTTTTGTGAAATTCTATGATAAATGCTTAACAGTTACAGCAAACACTGCTTATCTTTTAATCTATATATTACTTAGAGTTTTTGTAAAGCTATATACAGTGCCAAATACATCTTCTTTCAGATAAATTCAAGGTTTGTGTTTAAAATTTAATGACAAATGTAATAAGATATTAATAACCCTCATAGACATCTGAATGTATATGTTGCATCAAACTTGGCCAAAGAAAAACTTTGGAACATGATATCTGTGGGATATTATTTTATTGTCAATAAAAATCAGAAAATTGATTTCCTGAAGTGTAAATTAATTATGTATAAAGCTGACTGCACTGGCAAAATAATTTTTTAAGTGAAAAGCTATTTATATTTGATTTCAATGCTCACTTACACTCTAGTTCATCAAACACAAGGTATGAACCAAGGAAGAATGTAATTAATCTGCTTATTAAATGTTTGACCTAAGCACTTCTGCCTTTTTCAAAAAAATTGTTTATATAAATGTTACAGTTTTAGAGTAGAAATTTTAGCTAATAGTGTGGTCTTCTTTGGATGTCATAGTCTGCTTTTGGAGCTGGAAAAAAAGCACAAAGACTGAGCTGCAAAGTACTTCTGAAAATTTTATCCTCTTTAGTAACATATACATCCCTTCAAAGCACAGTGAATTGAAAAACAAGAATGCTGTTTTTTGTTAGTTAGATGTGTGAATATGAAATGTAACTTAATATCTCTCAATCTAAACCTTCTTATCTCTAAAACGTGAATTGATGGAGAGTAAAATCATAATAAAGAGTTTCCTGGTAGCTCAGCCGGTAATGAATTCACCTGCAGTGTGGGAGACCTGGGTTAGATCCCTGGGTTGGGAAGATGCTCTAGAGAAGGGAATGGCTACCGACTACAATATTTTTGCCTGGAGAATCCCATGGACAGAGGAGCCTGGCAAGCTACAGTCCATGGGGATGCAAGAGTCGGTCAGGACTCTGAGTGACTAACACTTTGAAAACCATAATAAAGATATCTAACTAGAAAAATCTTCTTTCTTTCCAGTTAAAAGCAAATAATTTAATTTAGCTTTTAAACTAAGAAAATGTTTATGCTAATTTCTCTAGATAGTACTAAAGATTTGGATGACAATTTAGCCATTTAAAAAGGCAGATATGTCCTGCTGATCAGAAACAAGTATATTGCCAGGTACTTCTCCAGCAAGGATAGGTTTATTGAGGATCAGCAGAAAACTGCAGTTTGGGGTCTGCAACCAAGACTAGCCATGTGCAAGTTCCTGCATAACAAGGGGAGGGAAAAGAAGGTGGGACGGCTAGGGTAAACAAAGAGTGCATGCTTTTCGTGGCTGATACATAGACAGCAAAGAAGAGCGCTCTTCTTCCTTTTGGAATCTGCTATTGCTCTGGAGTGTGAGAGATCCCCTTTCTGGTCTCCCAACTCTATTTAATTAAGGTTTTTGTTTGTTAGTTTTTAATAGCTCTGTTGTCATTGTTCAGTTGCTAAGTTGTGGCCAACTCTTTTGAGATCCTATGATCTGCAGCCTGCCAGGCTCCTCTGCCTGTGGAATCTTCCAGGCAAGCATACTGGAGTGGGCTACCATTTCCTCCTCCAGGGGATCATCCCAGACCAGGGATTGAGCCCGCATCTTCTGCACTGCAGGTGGATTCTTGACCACTGAACCACCATGGAAGTTCCAATAGTTCTCCTAGATATATTCTAATACTGATGAGCCCCACTGCACACTCATTCTCAGAATACAATTTTCTTTGTAATGATTCATTATAATTGTGTAGATTCACTTTCCAGTTATTAATATGTAAATCTGAGATGATAAGGGGATGCTATTTTATAATATATTTATAAAATATGGTGATATTCTTTATGCTAGATTTTTTATATTGCTAATTTCAATCACTGGGACTGCATAAATACTTTATTAATGTTTCAAAGTTTGGAATCTAGTCATGACTCATTTATAAAAAGAACAGGGAACTGATTTGTAAATTTAACGTCTTAAATTTTGTGATTTCTCCAACATACAACTTCCTGGAGCGTGTATGACTAGAACGCTATAATATTGCCAAGAAGGGAAGAATGAATCATTCAATCAGGGAACAATGTTTCAAGAAAGAAAAGTTCCAGGATGATTAAGGCTTTTATCCTTTCACCCTTTAAAAAGTTTAAATATATTTTAGAATAATTATTCTTCGTGAATTTTTCTGACATTTTAAGTAATGTTTGTGTGTGTGCTCAGTCACTCATTCGTGTCTGACTCTGTGATCCCACGGACTATATCCCACCAGGCTCCTCTGCCCATGGCATTTTTCCCGGTAAGAATATTGGAGTGGGTTGTCATTTCCTCCTTCAGAGGATCTTCCCTACCCAGGGATTGAACCCATATGTCCTGCACTGGCAGGCAATATTTTTCTTTACCACTGAGCCTCCTGGGAAACCCAAGCAATGTTTGCCACCTTCAAAAAAGTGTTCTTCAGTTATTTTTTGTTTGCTTGTAGAATTTCTGGTTTGTTGTTAAGTATTAAATATTGTGGCTGAAAAATATGAATGGACTACATGGAAAATGCAGCTGAAAATAAAAAGGAAGGTTGGATAAACTAGAAAATAAAATGCCACAACTATCATCTTCCCCTGGAGTTCCATGAGGCTGTCTGAGAATGTATACTCTATTGGGAAAAGTGTGAACTGTGTATTATTGTCTGGGTACTGACATTGTATGATTTGGCACCTCGTCACCTCTAACAGCACCTATGACCCCAAATTCTCATGTCTGTAGGGCCAGCTGAGCTTTACAATCCTCATGCCAGATGCCAGCAAAACAGAAAGAACTCTCTTTGTAAAACACATTGTGTGTGTGTGTGTGTGTGTTAGTCGCTCAGTTGTGTTCAACTATTTGCAACCCCATGGACTGTAGCTCATGGCATTTGGTCCCATCACTTCATGGCAAATAGATGGGGAAACAGTGGAAATAGTGACTGACTTTATTTTAGGGCTTCCCTGGTGGCTCAGAGGTTAAAGCATCTGCCTCCAATGTGGGAGACCCGGGTTCGATCCCTGGGTCGGGAAGATCCCCTGGAGAAGGAAATGGCAATCCACTCCAGTATTCTTGCCTGGAGAATCCCATGGATGGATCGCAAAGAGTCGGACACGACTGAGCGACTTCACCTTTATTTTTGGAGGCTCCAAAATCACTGCAGATGGTGACTGCAACCATGAAATTAAAGGATGCTTGCTCCTTCGAAGAAAAGCTATGACCAACCTAGACAGCATACTAAAAAGCAGAGACATTGCATTGCTGACAAATGTCCATCTAGTCAAAGCTATGGTTTTTCCATTAGTCATGTATGGATGTGAGAGTTGGACTATAAAGAAAGCTGAGTGCAGAATTGATGCTTTTGAACTGTGGTGCTAGAGAAGACTCTTGAGAGTCCCTTGGACTGCAAGAAGATCAAACCAGTCAATCCTAAAGGAAGTCAGTCCTGAATTCATTGGAATGACTGATGCTGAAGCTGAATCTCCAATACTTTGGTCACCTGATGTGAAGAACTCACTCACTGGAAAAGACCTTGATGATGGGAAAGACTGAGGGCAGGAGGAGAAGGGGACGAAAGAGGATGAGGTGCTTGGATGGCATCACAGACTCACTGGACACGAATTTTGCAAGCCCCAGGAGTTGATGAAAGACAGGGAAGGATGGTGTGCTACAGTTCATGGGGTCACAGAGTTGGACATGACTAAGGGACTGAACTGAACTGAACTGTCGCTTGCCAGGCTCCTCTGTCCATGGAATTCTCCAGGCAAGAATACTTGAGTGGGTTGCCATTTTCTCCTCAAGAGGATCTTCCCAACCTAGGGATCAAATCCAAGTCTCCTGTATTGCAGGCAGATTCTTTACCAGCTGAGCCACCAGGGAAGCACATTTTATAAGCTGATCCAAATTCGGTGGAGCCCAGATGCTGGATGGGAGTCCTCCAATCACAGCCTGATTTAAATCAGTTGAAAGCTACCCTGGCAAATAGGCGAGTTTGGTCTTACACTGCACTGTGCCACAGGGCTGAATGTGGCTTTCAGCTTTTCTTATTCCTGATCTTGTTTACAGCTTTTGTCCTCCATTCCTCTCCATGCACCTACTTTTAGAAAGATATACTTTAAGTAAAATTTTTGTTATTGTGTTTTGCTATTGTTAACAGTAGCATAATAATAAACACAATAATCATATTGCATTTTCTTCTTGGTAAATATTGTATAATTTAAATAAAATAATGTATCTTTTAAGTAAAATATTTAGTTCAGTTCAGTTGCTCAGTCATGCCCAACTTCTTTTTGCATTAAAGTGGTTTATACTTGTTTCCTTTGTATATCAAATGTTCTAAAACTGTACTTCAGGTTCAGACTATCAGTATACTCAGTTCTAAATTCATGAGTTCCTATTTCATTGAATACATTCTTCAGACAGAAAAAAAAATTCTGACTTTAGATAGAGAAGAGTCAATGCTATGTTATGACACATCTGGTGAAACTCTGTTTTATAAGAATTGTTTTTCATTGATAATGACAGAAAAATCCACATTGATAATTCAGTATGAATGATAATCAGACCACAATTGAAAAGCAAGAGTAAATAAAATAATTGGTACCTAATTTTTGAAATAATAGATTTTTAACAGTAATACATCTGTTAATTAGGTATACATTCCACTAATGTTTCATTTAAAGATACTTCATTACCCCTGGTAGATAAGTTACGGTGCATAAGAAGCACTCTAGATAACACATTTCAAGTTTACCAACAGATGGCTTAATGGAAGGCATAAGTTCTTCCCTCCATTTTATTCTTCTTGTTCATCTCTTTATTCTTCTTTATCACCTCTGGTTCCATATAGCTCCTCATTCTCTATCATGTCTTCTTTTAGTGTCAGGACATATTTAAAATCTCAATGGCTCTCCATTACTTATCAAATCAGTACAAATGGCTTTAAGCCTTGGATCTACTACTATTTTTCAAGTATTTCATAATCCATCCAAAATGTGTGCTTCCTAGAAAATCCCAAGCATTTTTCTGACTCCTCATTTTTACTATAGTATCTGTGGCAGAGGCCATGAATTTCACACCTAAATCCATATTCTGCCTCTTCCATATTGTACATAATTATTGCTGCTGCTGCTGCTGCTGTCGCTTCAGTCGTGTCCAACTCTGTGCGACCCCATAGACGGCAGCCCACTAGGCTCCTCTGTCCCTGGGATTTTCCTGGCAAGAATACTGGAGTGGGTTGCCATTGCCTTCTCCAATGCATGAAAGTGAAAAGTGAAAGTGAAGTCACTCAGTCATGCCTGACTCTTAGCGACCCCATGGACTGCAGCCTACCAGGCTCCTTCGTCCATGGGATTTTCCAGGCAAGAGCACTGGTTGCCATTGCCTTCTCCGACAAAATTGCTAACTGGTTGCAAAGTTGCCCAGCTAGACTAAATGTCTCCTCTTCCTTGAGAAATTCTCATCAACTGAAAGTTTTCAACAATGAAATGTGAGTCGAAGTCACGTGTGTGTCCCTCTTTCCTCTTATGAGCTAGAAGGCAGACATATCCAAGGCATAGTTTTAGACATGCAAACTAGAACAATATCCTAGGAAGTGGTTCTTGAAGGGTGGTCTCTGGATTAGAAGCAGCAGCTGAGATATTGTTGGAAATAAAACCTCTCAGGCTTCACCCTAGGCGTAATGATCAGTAACTCTGGAAATGGGGCCCATGAATCTGTTTCAAAGAGCTCTCCAGGTAATGATGATTCATAGGAAATGCTGGGAAATACTGTCCAGGTGACAGTGGAGGAACAACTTGGAAGAAAATGACCACTTGGAGCAGTGCCATCCCACTGACCTGGCCTCTCATCCCACAGAGCTTTTTAGCAAAATGATGCAGTTCCTTAGGTCACTAAATTGTTGGATCTTCTTACAGAAGCTCAGCATTTGCCCCGAGTAGTATTTATTCAATGTGGAATGGCCCATTAGTATTTCCATCCCATTCAATACTTTTACCTGGAAATTTGAAATCCTATCTGGGTCTCTGCAAGATAGCACTGGTGCGTTTACCTAATGACAAAGAACACTAGGATATGTTCAGTTCAGTTCAGTCGCTCAGTTGTGTCTGACTCTTTGCAACCCCATGAATCACAGCACGCTAAGCCTCCCTGTCCATCACCAACTCCCAGAGTTCACTCAGACTCGTGTTCATCGAGTCAGTGATGCCATCCAGCCATCTCATCCTCTGTCGTCCCCTTCTCCTCCTGCCCCCAATCCCTCCCAGTATCAGAGTCTTTTCCAATGAGTCAACTCTTTGCATGAGGTGGCCAAAGTACTGGAGTTTCAGCTTTAGCATCATTCCTTCCAAAGAAATCCCAGGGCTGGTCTCCTTCAGAATGGACTGCTTGGATCTCCTTGCAGTCCAAGGGACTCTCAAGAGTCTTTTCCAACACCACAGTTCAAAAGCATCAATTCTTTGGCACTCAGCCTTCTTCACAGTCCAACCCTCACATCCATATATGACTACTAGAAAAAACATAGCCTTGACTAGATGGACCTTAGTCGGCAAAGTAATGTCTCTGCTTTTGAATATGCTATCTAGGTTGGTCATAACTTTCCTTCCAAGGAGTAAGCGTCTTTTAATTTCAAGGCTGCCGTCACCATCTTCAGTGATTTTGGAGCCCAAAAAAATAAAGTCTAACACTGTCTCCACTGTTTCCCCATCTATTTCCCATAAAATGATGGGACCAGATGCCATGATCTTCGTTTTCTGAATGTTGAGCTTTAAGCCAACTTTTTCACGCTTTTGTTTCACTTTCATCAAGAGGCTTTTGAGTTCCTCTTCACTTTTTGCCATAAGGGTGGTGTCATCTGCATATCTGAGGTGATTGATATTTCTCCCGGCAATCTTGATTCCAGCTTGTGTTTCTTCCAGTCCAGAGTTTCTCATGATGTACTCTGCATAGAAGTTAAATAAGCAGAGTGACAGTATACAGTCTTGACGTACTCCTTTTCCTATTGGGAACCAGTCTGTTGTTCCATGTCCAGTTCTAACTGTTGCTTCCTGACCTGCATACAGATTTCTCAAGAGGCAGGTCAGGTGGTCTGGTATTCCCATCTCTCTCAGAATTTTCCACAGTTTATTGTGATCCACACAGTCAAAGGCTTTGGCATAGTCAATAAAGCAGAAATAGATGTTTTTCTGTAACTCTCTTGCTTTTTCCATGATCCAGCAGATGTTGGCAATTTGATCTCTGGTTCCTCCGCCTTTTCTAAAACCAGCTTGAACATCAGGAAGTTCACAGTTCACATATTACTGAAGCCTGGCTTGGAGGATTTTGTCCTTTAATCTATTATGCACATTGAGGACTGAAAATTCTTTAAAAAAATTACATCTAATGTACCACTCTTCTCCTTCAAAGTTTTACCAGACTCTCCTAGCATTTAGCTAAAACACAACGTGGTTAAGTAGGCCTATGAGGTGCCATCCACCCTGACCTAAGTCAGTCTCTCTAGTCTCGTCCAGAGCCGTTTCACTTATCTCTGAGCTCATTCCTTCTGTCTGTTCCTGAATCCTGACAAATCTTTTCACACTCAGTACTTTCTCCCATGTTGTTTACTTTGCTATCTTACTTCTATTCCTTCTTTAGCTCTCTTCCTAAATATTATTTTTCTTCGCTCCCACTACATCCCACATGAATCAAGCCAAAGACTTAAAATCTCTTAGCAGAGAGATTAATATACATTTCCATTCTGAGCACTTAAAATTTTTATAACAATTGATTGCTCTCAGTGAATCTTGTCACTGTGTCATGCCCCTCCCCATCCCATTGTACTACAAGAAACATGATGAGACAAGACACTATATATACTTGCTCACTTTGTATGCAAAACATCCAGTACCAGACCTGTCACTTAGTAAGCATTCAATAAATACACATCAAATGGATAAAAACTGGATTCTGTGAGACTCAACTCATATGACATCTTAACTCTGAAGACTTTCTCGATCCTACTTCTTTAGAAAAGACTGTTGTTTCCAGCAATTTTATTGACCAAAGTGTCCCTATCTACTTAAAAGGTTGGCATTCTTATCCTGTTAATATGTTTGTGCTAGTGATTCTAACAGTAAGCATTTATGAAGTGATCTTGCTCTTGGACCCTTACATTCTCAGTTAGGAGTACAGCATATTTCATGTACTACTGTGATTCACTTTCTTAAAAGACAGTTTCAATGACTACCTCCCAATGCTAAAATTTTGCAAGGGATATCTTTTTCCTAACACAACAGTCTCATCACTCCAGCCTTGAAAATTATTCTTAGGCAGAGCATAACCCAATCTTATTTCATACTTTGCCCATCAAGGTAGTTTTCACTGCATCCAAACCAGATACCTCAATATCTACCTCGCATAGCCACCTCTGGGCCTTTGCACCTTTTGTTCCTGTCTGTCAGGAATCTTTTCACAGTTAGTGCTCTTTTCTAGGACATTTCCCCCATGATGACTGCCTCTGTCTACTGATTTCTTCTGCACTCTTCAAGGCACATTTCAAATGGACCTCAGTGATCTAATTAAACAAATGCAAATCCATGCAGTATTTCTCGTACATTGTGGGATCTTGTCAGATTAGTGAATCTTAGTGACAATCTTTTGCCCTATAAAGATGCTTAATAATGTATTTATGTGTTATGACATATAAGGAACCAAATACAATACATCAAAATACTTGAAACTCTGTCATACTGACTGAAGTAAGTCAGAGAAAAACAAATATCATATAATATCCCTTACATGTGGAATATAAAAAACAAATGAGCTAATCTACAGAACAGAAGCAAAGTTACAGATGTAGAAATCAAATGTATGGTCCCTGGGAGAAAGGGGGAGAGGGAGGAATAAACTGGGAGATTGAGATGGACCCATACACACTACTATACATAAAGAGATAATTAATAAGGACCTACTGTATAGCACAGGGAACTCTACTCAAAACTCTGTAGTGGCCTATAAAGGAAAAGAATTTTTAAAAGAGTTGATATATACATATATATAACAGATTTCCCTGGTGGCTCAGATGATAAAGCATCTGCCTACAATGCAGGAGACCCGGGTTCAATCCTTGGGTTGGGAAGATCTCCTGGAGAAGGAAATGGTAACCCACTCCAGTATTCTTGCCTGGAAAATCCCATGGATGGAAGAGCCTGGTAGGCTACAGTGCACGTGGTTGCAAAGAGTCCAGACACGACTGAGCGACTATCACTATCACATAACAGATTCACTTTGCTGTACACCTGAAACTAACATAGTGCTGTAAATTAATTATACCCCGGTAATTTTTTAAATTTAAAAAAAAAACTTAAAAGAGGACATTCAAATGAAAATTCACAAATTTCTAAAAGATAATATCCAAACATCAATCAATAAAAGAAAATAGTAGAAAATGCAACTCTACTTTACAGCCATTACAAGAAGCTGCCAATGGTAAATATTACCTGCAAAGAACTAAATGAAGGATTGGTGAGGACAAACCTTTAGCAATTTTACAGTTCTTATTCACAACAAAGATGCAGGAAATTTCAGCATGTAATATGGAGTTTCATACAGAAATTATCACTGAATGAAAGAGGTACCAGTGGGATATATTAAGATTCAAAGATTGAAAATCAGTGGTAAAATAAAAATTTACAACTGGCAAAATTCTATTTTTCTTCTTGGTTAAATTAATAGCCTCAAACTCTCTTTCTCATTGATTTTGTTCAGTTGCTAAATGATGTCTCCATGAACTGCAGCACATCAGGCTTCACTATCCTTTACTATCTCCAGATATTTGCTCATACTCATGTCCACTGAGTCAATAATGCCATCCGATTATCTCATCCCCTGTCGCCCCCATTTCCTCCTGCCCTCAATCTTTCTCAGCACCAATGTCTTTTCCAATGAGCTGGCTCTTCACATGAGATAGCCAAAGTATTGGAGCTTCAACTTTAACATCAGTCCTTCCAATGAATATTCAAGGTTGATTTCCTTTAGGATTGACTGGTTTGATGTCCTTGAAGTCCAAGAGACTCTCAAGAGTCTTCTCTAGCACCATTGTTCAAAAGCATCAATTCCTCAGTGCTCAGCCTTCTTTATGGTCCAACTCTCATATCTGTACATGGAAAAACCATGGTTTTGATGATCCATACCTTTGTCAGCAAAGTGAGGTCTATGCTTTTGAACATATTGTCTAGGTCTGTCATATCTTTCCTTCCCAGGAGCAAGTATTTTTTAATTTCATGGCTGCAGTCACTGTCTGCAGTAATTCTGGAGCCCGAGAAAATAAAATTTGTCATTGCTTCTATTTTTTCCCCTTATATTTGTCATGCAGTTATGAGACTAGATGCCATAATCTTAAGTTTTTTGAATTTTGAGTTTTAAACCAGGTTTTTCACTCTCCTCTTTCACCCTCATCAAAATGTTCTTTAGTTCCTTTTTGCTTTCTGACATTAGAATGGTATCATCTGCATGTCTGAGGTTGCTGATATTTCTCCCACCAATCTTGATTCCAGCTTGTCATTCATCCAGCTTGGAATTTTGCATAATGTAATCTGCATATAAGTTAAATAAATAGGATGACAATATATAGCCTTGATGCAACACTTTCCCAGTTTTGAACCACTCCTTTGTTCCATGTCCAGTTCTAACTGTTGCTTCTTGACCTGTGTACAGGTTTCTCAGGAGATAAAGTGGTTTGGTATTCCCATCTCTTTGAGAATTTTCCAGTTTGTTGTGATCCACACAGTCAAAGTCTTTAGTGTAGTCAGTGAAGCAGACATAGATGCTTTTTGGGAATACCCTTAATTTCTCTATGATACAATGAATATTGGCAATTTGATCTCTGGTTCTTCTGCCATTTCTAAATTCAGCCTGTACATCTGGGAACTTTCAGTTCACATACTCATGAAGCCTAGCTTGAAGGATTTTGAGCATTACTTTGCTAGCATGTGAAATGAGTGCAATTGTACGGTAGTTTGAATATTCTTTGGCTCCGACCTATCTTTAAAACAGTACTTATAGTTAATGTAAAAATATTTCTCCTAGTGGAACATGTAAAGTATTATTTGCCAGGAGCCCGATTTGTTAGCAGCTGAAGTAGCAACATGAAGCTAACCCAAGGGCTGTGGCACTGTTAGCTTTCTATGAGAAAATCTCACAAATATTCCCAGTCCGAGGACTGTCCTGGCCTGAGAATGTTTGGCAGTACTACCACTTTAACGTATCTGAGTACAATAAATTCAGCTCCTGGGAAGCAAAAGTATATAGAATAGCTGAATTGGAAACTTTTCCAACTAATTAAGGAACCATGTGGGAGTTCTGCTCATAGCATTCTCATTTGTAGCGGAAGAAGACATTCATTTACAAATAATGAAGAGAATCATATGAACTATTTTGCTGAATACACATGAATTTTAGAGCTACCTCTTCCCACTAAGAATGCTTCCAATGAAAAGGAGGGCATCAAGTCAGTTTTCCTTTAAATACTGGGTCAGTATTATTTTCAAGATCATTATAACTTCTAAGACCTTTTGTTTTTCTGAAGACAAATACTATCACAACAAACACTATCACAAGTTTACACAACCAGCAAACCAAATTAGAAGCTCAACTGACTAATTTCTTGACATAATGAAGATGGGATGCAAAATAAGAGGCAACTTTTTTCTTTTTAATGGAATATTAAAGTATCATTAAATATTAAGTATATTTATAAACCATCATGGCCAATGGCCATTACTCTAGTTTTTTTTCCCTTTCATCTGCCATTACTCCAGTCATAGAATGCTTTTTCGAAATTGAAGACTCAGAATCACATGACAGTCCTGCCAATCTCTCCCATCCTTCTTTCTGAAACAAAGGGTTTCATCATGGCTTAAAGCAGAGTACCCTACTGATCAATCCAGGAATCAAGAAACGGCTTCAACTCCAGTGAAAGATATTTTGATAATGTATCTTTTACTTACAGGAAACCAATCTCAGAATTGCAGAAGGGAAAGCATATTGAAAATTTAGTTTCCAAAACATGACCTGTGTGTAAGCCAAATGCATACATACATACATAAGTATTTGCTGTAACAGCTGAAGCAATATGTTTACATACATATAAATAAACAACAGGATCAACATTTTGAAAAAGATGCTCTCATGTATATTCAAGTGACAGAATTCAAAAATTTTGAAGGATAAACTCTTATTCCCGTTTATTTGCTAGAAAACACAGTTGGACAACTATAAATATTCTTAATCCTTACTGTCCCCTCTGAGCATCACAGCACTGAGGTTTCTGTGTATGGGGGAGGAAATACACAATAACAAAGACACAGATCTTCCTATCAGGTATTATATTCCTCTGGAAAAAATAGAATATACACAATAAACAGATTATTATAGGTTAGGATAATCAGGGAAGGTATCACAGTCTTGCAAAGGGAAGGGTAGAACCTGTGTAAACAGGAAAAGGGGTAAAAGCATGTCAGGAGGAGGATGAAAGGTATGGGGGCAGATCAGAATCATTTGGTTTGTTCTGAGAACAATAATATTCTGGTTGGAAGAGAGATTTGGCTATGAGATCCATGAGTTTAAAAGTTGGTTTGGCACCATTCTTTTTCCAACAAATTATTTTTGAAGGGCATATTATCCATAATCAGTTCATTTTAAATGACCTGAAATTTGCTTTACTGTAAATGGGATTTGACTAGGTCAAAAATGAGAGCAGGTCTTAGTGCCTAGTGTTTTGTCTTTGTTCATAAGATTATCTTATACAAATTTGGCAGACTAGATTGATTGAAAATATTTCTATGGTTAAGAAGCTTATGTGACAGTCCTGATTACAGTCTTTTATTAGAAGAAAAGAATAAGAATCTATGGATTATTCATTAAAACAAAAAAAAAAAAAACCACTTGCCTGAACTGACTAGGTTTAGAATATAATATTTTTGATATGATTACATAAAATTGCACAACTGCATGATTTCATTCAGGATTACATAATTCACCTTCATGGTTGAGAGACTACTTATGTTAAACTATACGTTCTTATTCCAAAGGGATCATAAACATTTGCTGACATGATAAAATTTTGTCCATTTGGATAAATTTATAATATTAAATTTATTATCATTATTAAACTAAGAATCAGTAGTTTTTTATAATTTTAGGCAACATACACAATATCTGAAGCCCAGAGCAGCACTGGCTTACTGCCTCATGCTCTATCATTAGAAAAGACAGTCTATTTAAAGAAGTCATTCATTGCTGAACCTGCCTTAGATTAATATACACTTTGCTTCTTGGATTCAGAAGCTATTCAGTATATAGTTATTTCAATTTGATAATTTCCTCATGCAATTAAATATTTGTCATGTTCAAATTTCACACTAAAAATCATGTACGTCAGGTACACCAAGGTGAGTTGAAAATTTCTTATTCTAAATACATAATGTGCTTTGTGCTAAAATTCTTGCTTGTTACAAAGGAAAACTGCACACCTAAAGCTGCTTTTACTAGAATTATTTGACGGGAAAGAGAATGACAAGTTTCGAAATAATAGTAGGCTTCCCAGGGGTGCTGAAGTGTAAGAAATGAGACACAACAGTATAAAGATACAGAGTGATCTAAAGCAATTTCATTTAAAAAGACTAGATGAACTGTGGATATATCTAGAAAAGGTAGTACCTACCCAAGGTCAACTTAAGAAAATGGAACGCTCACTGTGGGGAGTATGTCTAGATAAGGCATTTCCCAAGTGTTCATCAATCACTTAAAATACAAGGGGGTTTGGCAGAGGGCAGACAAAATGTTAAATGTTCAGAGCACACACATTAATAGCAAAAAATCTTTTCAGTTCATTGTTTAAATCAAGATGTATAAACTTATCTGACCAGGAAACAATTAAATAGGTAATTCAACAATGAACCAGCTCTGTGACAACCTAGAAGTATGGGATAGGGTGGGAGGTTCAAGGCGGAGGAGACATATGTATACTTATGGCTTATCCATGGTGATGTATGACAGGAACCAACACAATCTTGTAACTATCCTTCAATTAAAAATAAATAAATAAATAAATATACTCATGTGTATATATATATACGCATATATATATATATACACATATATATATACACACACACACTTATATATGGAAGAAAAGTTATGACCAACCTAGACAGCATATTCAAAAGCAGAGACATTATTTGCCGACTAAGATCTGTCTAGTCAAGGCTATGGTTTTTCCTGTGGTCATGTATGGATGTGAGAGTTGGACTGTGAACAAGGCTGAGCACCAAAGGATTGATGCTTTTGAACTGTGGTGATGGAGAAGACTCTTGAGAATCCCTTGGACTGCAAGGAGATCCAACCAGTCCATTCTGAAGAAGATCAACCCTGGGATTTCTTTGGAAGGAACGATGCTAAAGCTGAAACTCCAGTACTTTGGCCACCTCATGCAAAGAGTTAACTCATTGGAAAAGACTCTGATACTGGGGAGGGATTAGGGGCAGGAGGAAAAGGGGACGACAGAGGACGAGATGGCTGGATGGCATCACCGACTTGATGGACATGAGTCTGAGTGAACTCCAGGAGTTGGTGATGGACAGGGAGGCCTGGCGTGCTGCGATTCATGGGGTCGGAAAGAGTCGGACACGACTGAGCGACTGAAAGTGAAAGTGAAGTCTCTCAGTCGTGTCGACTCTTTGCGACCCCATAGACTGTAGCCTATCAGGCTCCTCTGTCCATGGGATTTTCCAGGCAAGAGAGCTGCAGTGGATTGCCATTTCCTTCTCCAGGGTTTCTTCCTGACCCAGGAATCGAACCCGGGTCTCCGGCATTGCAGGCAGACGCTTTACCATCTGAGCCACCAGGGAAGCCCGAGCGACTGGACTGGACTGGACTGGAGTGGACTGAACTGAACTGAACTTATGATTTATTTATATTATCTGCGGAGTAAGTTTTGAGAAGAACTGAGATTTTAAAAGGTCTAAAAGTCTGCTAGATTAGGATTTACTCTTCCTTCCTCATGTTTACTGAGCTGCTAACCTGAGACATCAGAATGCTGGTTATGTAAGAGGCTTCCTCCTACACAGGTTTACAATTGTAAATGCATAGCCAATGAAGACTTCTAAAGGTGTCAATCTCATTGAAGGTCTACAGAGGTCAGAGAGTAGAAAGAGAACTTTCCTGACAACAATAGTGAGCAGACCTCTTTGAAGGGAAGGACTGCTCTTCTGTGAGTCCCTTCCCCAGCCTGCTTTGGGATAGGGCTGTGGGAGGGCTACCTTCTAACCCTTGACCTTTCAGGGGGACGTCAAGAAAGTCGCTTGGAGATCTTTGAAATAAGTTCACATAGTCAAGAGACATGAGTTTGGAGTCCAATTCACATCTGAGAACATGCAAATAGCCTGTGGATACTGGGGTGTGACTCTGCCAAGAAACTGAAGGCTAGACACAGGCTCTTTGTTGCTTTAGTGGAGGAAGCAGTAGTGCTGAGAGATGGGCTAAGAGATGGATGCCTGAGGGCTTCTCTGTGGATCAGATCTGAGTGATGCAGCAGGGCTAGCCTGACATCTTGGGTCTCATCCAAGAGCAGCTTCTGGCAGAGCACAGAGCCCTTAGCAGAAAGAGGCTGGTGATGCCTGCCAGGTTCTCAGGGCCTCTTTTAGGGAGATGCAGGAGAGGGACTCAATGCCGCTCACCTAAATGACCAGCTGTTCCTGACTAAATTGTTTCAAATGTCAGAAAGTAACAAAAACTTATTCCAGTATCCTTTATCCTCGACCAAACCCTCATAAGATCAAGAATTTGATGATGAATTATGGCAAACATAAAGTGTTGAAAACTTCTGTAAATAAAGTCACAAATGAAATGACCTTTGCCTGTTTGGTGAAGAATTTATGAGTCTAAGCTGTTGTCACTCATCAGGAGACATATTCTAGAATTGTTTGAACCATTACTTTCAGATATGCTTTTTAGCAAGGTGCATAAATATTATATATTCTATCATATTCAACAGAGCTCCCACACTAGAAATTCTTCCTTCAATTATAAAACATTCTTATCTGTCAGAAAGTTACCAATGTTTGTGAAGAATATAAGTACTGTCTGATTATCCAATGTCTAGTACCAACCAAATAATTCAGCATATTAAAACAAAATCCAATGAATAAATCAGTGCACAAATCTACTTTCTCTCTTTTGAGAAAATTTTAGCACAGCAATCATTTCAATTAACACACTATGTGTAAGAATGCATGATAGCAGCTGTTAGTATGCATTTTAAAGACTGGAGGGTATGTGGTGACTTATCTAGATATAAGGGCAACATATGTTCAGCTATGCATATGGACTTAATATAAATTATGATTGCAACATGCAGAGAGGCAAAGAGAGACATGTGCAATGCCCATCTCTCTGCATTTAATCAGCTCGCATTTTTCTAACATGTACAGAAGAAGTCTTTATATTATTGTAATTGTTTAAAAAAGAACATGAACCATGTCAACACTTCAAATCAGCTTCATACATTTGAAACAAGGAGCTATTTTTTTGTGAATGAAAATTCAGATTTTTTTTTAAAAGAAAATATGCATTTAAGAGAGAAACTGGAAACAAAAGCTATGAGGACCATCTTGAAAAAACTTCAAAATATGGAAACAGATTGTGGTTTCCTCCTTTGAACATTTCAGCTCATTATAGTTTCGATACAGGGCATAGTTTATTTATCTGAATGCTATTAATTAAATTGACAAACTAGCTGGTTGAATATATTAGTGATAAAACTAATTACCTTCTCTTGATATTGCCGCCTTGAGGAATCCAAAGACTGGATTAGAGCCGTGGCGTGGCCGACAAACATGGCGTAGCAGGTGGCCCCGACGATCATGCTCAGCATGGTGATCCACAGGTCAGACATGCTCACTGGGGCTTGGGCTCCATACCCGATGCACAGCATGTGACTCATCGCTTTGAAGAGCGCGTAGGAATACTGCTTTCCCCAAGAATCATTCTGCAACAGAAGAGAAAAAGGAAATAGAGTGAACCATTAGGATAGCAGAAGAAAAATGAATATGACCGATACACAGAAGCATTATAACATTCATGTAATAGAGCATTTACACAGATACTTCGCCCCAATAGTTAATCAAACGACCCCATGTTTTTCAAAACTTGCTAAATATAATGAAATAGAAATAGTCTACAGTTAAAATATGCAATCCTGGTCAGTTTTATATGTTTTTAAAACTAAAAATTCCTTTTGGGACAGTGGTGTGAATGAATGTTGATAAGCTCATTTTAAAATTTCCAGGAAATCTGTGTCATACTCTAGAATATATTATTATTTGCAAATTGAGAAATGCTGCTGATTGATATGAAGTACATAGGCCTAAGGTATAGGAATTTTTATCAAAGCTATCATATTAAAATTTTGAAAGTCCAAATGATATATTTGTATAAACTTCAATGAATACCTCAATACTTTAAATTAAAAATTAACATAATTTGGACATACAGATCTGATAAGTGAAAAGACTTCCTTGAAGCCTTCTCTGAGTAATGTATATTGAAATTCAAATGACAAAGTTGATGATGGATGAATCTTACTGGCTTTCTGTAGAATAATAAAATGAAATAAGCAAAATAATATCTTGGAAGACACTGAAAAAAAAACAAACGCTGACTTCTGAGATTAGTTATTAGATGCAATATCTGATGTCATTTCAAAACTCTATCTTAAGTTCAATTCTACAAAATAAGTTATTCAATATATCTTATATATTGTCTGATAAAACTTAAAGAATTTTTTTGATCAATGTATCAAACTGCCTAGTCCAGGATTTACCTCATTTATGAGACTCAGGGTAAAATAAAAATTTGAGGACTTTTCATTTAAAATGTAGGGGAGAAAGTATTGTTGAAGATAATATATAAAGAATTTTCCTTAAAATATTTTATTCATTATAAAATTTGGGATAATAGTGCTAGTTGAGTAACAACATAAACTTATACATTTCAAAAAGTGAAATTCTAGTATCATAACTATATATAATACAAGTAATACTATATTATTGTGATATCTTGAATGATCATACAATTTTTATGGCTTAGTTTTCTGACAAATTCATTCTTTATGTCATCAAAATTTACATGATTAATAATTTCAGCTTCAATGATAAAACTGAAAATTACATCAGTTCCTTTTGGCTAATGCAAGATCACAAATAATTTCTGATACATTTTTAATTTGGGGGAAGATCTTTCTGTTGATGCAACCTTTACTGGAACTGGAGTATTTTATAGTCTGGGGACAACATTAGGATGAATGTTTGATAAATTATTTTAATACATAAATTTTAGTACATCTGGAGCTGATGATTCTCACGGAATAATTTCTAATAAATGATTTAACTCCATAAAAAGCATATTCATGAAACTGTGTCTTATTTTTAAATTACAGTTTTTAAGATGACTGTAAATGAACATGGACATTGTAAGAAATAATAGAGAATTATGTACGATTCATCAGTTTTTCTTAAAGGTGAAATCTTGCAAACTATAGAGCAATGTTACAACAAGAAACTGACATGAATATAATCCACTGATCTCATTCACCTTTCACTAAGCATGTACTCATTTGTATACACAAATTAGTTTTATTCAGTTTTATTATGTGTATCGGTTCCTATATTCATCAACACTGTCAAGATAAAAACAATTCTATCACAACAAAGAACCATTATACTGCTTTTTCTATTGAACTTAATGTTAAATGTAAATGTATGCAATGATATTTTAATGTTTCCTCTGACATTTCCTGTAACTTTTAATTAAAGAATGATCAGTGCAAGAAGCCAAAAATAGCTTCATGATTTGTATATAACCCATAATGCCTGATTATGTTTTATCTTCCTGTATTTTCAATTACAAGGAAATTTAATTTAAAAATTGCCTTCCTTGTTAATAACTGGCCCATTTAAAGCTTCATATGAAAATAGTGTTATTTTCCACTATAAGTGATGATCTTTAACTTTCTTATTGCTAGGCTGGTGCATATTTGCCTCGCAATGTTGCAGGAGTTGTCAAATCTGAACATTTTAAAATCAAGAATTCTAATAACTCCCTGATAACTTTTATTGAAATGGCTACATGAATTCCTTTATTATGTAACAATTTATTGACAAAGTTTACTGTTTGAGCTCCACAGGGTCTGTCTTGGAACTTAGGAGTTTTAATATTTGTGTAGATACTTTGGAGATGGGTTCCTGGGCCTGATAGGGGAGTCTCACCATGGTCTTCTCCTGGCTGTCATGGGAAGGCCTCCTGTGTCTCTCTGTTGCCCAGTGTTACTACTGCTGCTTCTGTTGCTGCCTTTGCCACTGCTAACCTGGACCCAGTTCAGGCCTGTCCACATTAGGGACACAAAGCATCCAAGACTGATGAGGCGTGCATATCTGTGCCTTGCTGCCAGGCCAACTGCTTGGCTTCGGTACTTCCTGCTGTGCCTGTGGGCTTGAACCTGTGCATGCACAGCTGCCAACTTGCAGCGCCAATGCTCATATTCATGGTTCCATGTCCCAGTGGACTTTGCTTATGAACATGAATTCAAGGATAACACTATTATGAATTTCAAGACGGCTGCAGCAGAGCATGAATCCAAGTGCAGACTCCTTCCTAAAGTAGGTCCTTTTACAACTCCCAGATCATAAACCACATACACACACAGTGTCTGTCAAATTAACTTGAGTCTGTCAAATTAACTCTTAAATAATCATAAATTTAAAAATAATGTATTAATATTAAATATATGTACAG
The DNA here is from genome assembly GCA_006410635.1 of Cephalophus harveyi. Classification (NCBI taxonomy): domain Eukaryota; kingdom Metazoa; phylum Chordata; class Mammalia; order Artiodactyla; family Bovidae; genus Cephalophus; species Cephalophus harveyi. Next base: position 193,788 of record SJYT01044896.1, read on the forward strand.
GTTTTTTGTTCATTGTTTTAATAAGGCTTTCTAAAGTTAAGTTTATAGATTAAAACAGAACATGGTAAGTTTGAAAAACCCAACCTCATAAACTTTGGAACTGCTTGAGTCTGCAGACAAATAAAATATAGCCAGTCTCATTTAGTTGAAAGAGTTAAGGTTCTTAAAGTGAAATTCATTTTATTTTTTTATACAATAAATCATGTTGCCATTTTAAGCTACCCCTAGTCTCTGTCAGTATAAAATGAAATTTAATTTTAAAGAAAGAAAATTATTTATGATATTATACACAGTAAATTGTGTAATGAACTCATGCACAAGTTTGCATTTTGGGGAATGAACAGAGCTCATACTCTCAGGAATACACTTAGGGTTCCCCAAATTCTAGATGTTTCATAAACAAGAAATGGAATATTTAATTAACAGAGCAATGTGCTCTATAAAAATCTTGAATGTACCTGTTATTTAAAATGATACTTAAATTCTTGAAATTTGACTCAGTTTAATACTGATAATACTAAAACTGGATACATTACAAACCAAACTACAAAATAAACAAAGGTCTTTTATCCTGTGATCCAATGGATAGAAAGAAAAAAGCTTGACTAATTTCTTACTGGATTTCAATCTCTTTGGAGCTCCTAGAGAGCTACAGGTATTCACCTGTCGTGACTTCTACCCTGTATATGATGATCGTCTCATGCACTTACATTTTCTCATAGATTAGAGTCTAAATAGCATAATTCAGTAGAGATACTCAACATTTTTTATTACTATCACAAGGAGTGAATAAATAAATTTTGACTATAATTAGTTAAAACTAGCACAAAAAATTCTTCCTAGGCATCTTGAGGTAATTAGATATCAGTTCAGTTCAGTTCAGTTCAGTCGCTCAGTCGTGTCCGACTCTTTGCAACCCCATGAATTGCAGCACGCCAGGCCTCCCTGTTCATCACCATCTCCCGGAGTTCACTCAGACTCATGTCCATCGAGTCCGTGATGCCATCCAGCCGTCTCATCCTTGGTCATCCCCTTCTCCTCCTGCCCCCAATCCCTCCCAGCATCAGAGTCTTTTCCAGTGAGTCAACTCTTCTCGTGAGGTGGCCAAAGTACTGGAGTTTCAGCTTTAGCATCATTCCTTCCACAGAAATCCCAGGGCTGATCTCCTTCAGAATGGACTGGTTGGATCTCCTTGCAGTCCAAGGGACTCTCAAGAGTCTTCTCCAACACCACAGTTCAAAAGCATCAATTCTATTGGTCATCCCCTTCTCCTCCTGCCCCCAATCCCTCCCAGCATCAGAGTCTTTTCCAATGAGTCAACTCTTCTCATGAGATGGCCAAAGTACTGGAGCTTCGGCTTTAGCATCATCCCTTCCAAAGAAATCCCAGGGTTGATCTCCTTCAGAATGGACTGGTTGGGTATCCTTATAGTCACCCCCATCTTGCAGATGAGGGGAGTAATTCTCAGAGGTATTGAATGTGTTGTGTAAAGTCCATGATCACTTTTTAAGAAATTTGTCAGCTTCTTTTTCCCAAAGTGGTTGTGCCATTTCCACCCTGGTGTACATTTCCACCTCAACAATGTCTGCAGTGCTCACGTCTGTGTATCTTATTCACGTCTGTCTTATTATGGTTACTTTTGTGGATGTGTAGAAGCAGATCACTGCAGTTTTAATTTGTATTTCTCTAATGACTACTTTTGGAAAAGAGTTTGATGCTGGGAGGGATTTGGGGCAGGAGGAGAAGGGGACAACAGAGGATGAGATGGCTGGATGGCATCACTGACTCGATGGACGTGAATCTCGGTGAACTCTGGGAGTTGGTGATGGACAGGGAGGCCTGGCATGCTGTGATTCAAAGAGTCAGACACAGCTGAGCGACTGAACTGAACTGAATGACTAATGATGTTGAATGCCTTCTCATGTGCTTATTATCCATTCACGTATCTCCTCTGGTGAAATGTCTATTCAGTTCTTTTGTCCATGTTTGAATTGCTTTTTATTTTTGGTGGGGTCTTCTCAAGGTTTAAGAATTCATATATTCTGGATACAAGGTTATTTTATACCCTACTGAGTTCTCTCCCCACTTTTGCCAAAAATCTATTATCTAGCTAGATTTATTTCTGGACTCTGGATTCTGTTCCATTGATCTATACACTTGCGTGAGTGCCCCAGTGTCTTAATTACTAAGGCTTAACAGGAAGTTAGTTAGCGGAGATGGCAATGGCAACCCACCCCAGTACTCTTGCCTGGAAAATCCCATGGATGGAGGAGCCTGGTAGGCTGCAGTCCATGAGGTCGCAAAGTCGGACACGACTGAGTGACTTCACTTTCACTTTTCACTTTCATGCATTGGAGAAGGAAATGGCAACCCACTCCAGTGTTCTTGCCTGGAGAATCCCAGGGACGGGGGAGCCTGGTAGGCTGCCGTCTATGGGGTTGCACAGAGTCGCACATGACTGAAGTGACTTAGCAGCAGCAGCAGCAACAGGAAGTTAGAAATCAGGTAGAATAAGTCTTCCAACTTTGCTGCTTTTAAAAATTATTTTGGCAGTTCTAGTCTTTTGCATTTCTATATAAAATTTAGGATCAGTGTATAGATTTCCATAAAAAAGCCTAAAGAGATATTATAGGAATTACATTGGATTTATTGATCAATTTGTAAAGAATTGCCATCTTGGCAATATTGAGTCTTCCAGTCCATGAACATGGAATATTTCTCCCTTTATTTAGAGCACTTTTAACCTCTCCCTCTCGGCATTGTTTGGTAGATTACAGTGCTTCAGGTCTTGCTTCAGGTCTTTTGTTAAACTTATTCCTAAGCGCTTTATTCTTTTCGAAGCAATTGTAAATGGAATTGTTTCCTTCTTGTCATTTTTGGATTGCTTGTTCCTAGTATACAGAGATACAGTTGAGTTTTGTATGTTGATCTTGTATTGGGCAGTCTTGCTAATCTTGTTTATTAGTTCTACTGGTGTTTTTATGGGTCTCTGGGGATTTTCTACATAAGGGATCACATCATCTGTGAATAAACATAGTTTAATGTTTTCATTTTGAATCTGGATACTTTTGATTGTGTGTCTTCTTTCTCTGGTTATAACCTCTGGTCAAATATTGAATAAAAGTGGTACAAACAGATGTCCTTGCCTTATTCCTGATCTTTGAGGGGAAAGCATTCAGTTTTTGTTTGTTTGTTTTCATCATTAAATATGATATTACCCATGGACTTTTGTAGATGTCCTTTTTCAGGCTGAGGAAGTTCACCTTTATTTCTACTTTCTTGAGCTTTTTCTTTCTTTTTTTTTATCATCAGTGGGTACTGTGTTTTTACAATGCTTTTTCTGTGAGATAATCATGTGATTTTTCCCTTGTTCTCATGATATAGTATATTACATTAGTTGATACATGGTGTAAACAAACCTTGAATTCCTAGGATAAATTCCACTGGGTCATGTTGTAGAATCCTTTTTACACGTTGCTGAATTCAGTTTGTTAATAGTTTGAAATTAAAAGACGCTTGCTCCTTGGAAGAAAAGCTATGACCAACATAGACAGCATATCAAAAAGAAGAGACATTCCTTTGCTGACAAAGATCTGTCTAGTCAAGGCTATGGTTTTTCCAGTAGTCATGTATGGATGTGAGAGTTGGACCATAAAGAAAGCTGAGTGCTGAAGAACTGATGCTTTTGAACTGTGGTGTTGGAGAAGACTCTTGAGAGTCCCTTGGACTGCAAGGAGATACAACCATTCAATCTTAAAGGAAACCAGTCTGCAATATTAATTAGAAAGACTGATGCTGATGCTGAAACTCCAATACTTTGGCCACCTGATGGGAAGAGCTGATTCATTTGAAAAGACCCTGAAGCCAGGAAAGATTTAAGGCAGGAGAAGAGGGGGAGACAGAGGATGAGATGGTTGGATGGTGGCATCACCAACTCAATGGACATGAGTTTGAGCAAGCTCTGGGAGTTGGTGATAGATAGGGAAGCCTGGCATGCTGCAGTCCATGGGGTTGCAAAGAATCGGACACGACTGAGTGACTGAACTGAACTGAACTGATATTTTATTTAGGGTTTTGATAACAATTTAATAAATTAAAAAATCTTCCTTCCTCCTCTATTTTCTGAAGAGTTTGTGAAGGATTGATAATATTTCTTCTTTAAATAGCAATATTTGGTCGACTTCGCCAGTGAAGCTGTGTGGTCTGGGCTTTTCTTGTGGGAAGATTTAAGATTATTAACTCAGTTTCTTTGTTGCAGATCTATTCAGATTTTATATTTCATCCTTTTAAAAAATATTTAGTTGCTTATTTGGCTATGTCAGTTCATCTGTCTAGTTGCGATGAGCAGGCTTAGTTGCCCTGGGGCATGTGGGACCTTGGTTCCCTGACTCAAGGTCAGTCCCACATCCCAAGCACTGGAAGACAGGTTCTGAACCACTGGACCACCAGGGAAGTCCCAGATTCTATATTTCATCTTGAACCAGTGTTGGTGATTTGTATATTTCTAGAAATTATTTTCTGTGTTATTGGTCACGATACTCTCTTTTCATGCTTGATTTTGATAATTTGTGTATCTTTTCTCTTCTGTTTTTCTTCATCCATCTAGCTAAAAGACTGCCAATTTTTGTTGTCTTTTTAAAGAACCAGCTTTTAGTTTCACCTATTTTCTCCATTGCTTTTCTGTTTTTTATTTCACTAACTTCTTTTCTCATCTTTCCTGTTTTCCTTTCTTCTGCTTAATCTTCTTTTTCTAGTCTTAAAGTTACTTAAGACATTTTATTCTCTTTTCGGACATAGGCATTCCCTTTTACACACTTCTTTACTTGCATGCTGTGAATTTTCATATATCGTTGGGGTTTTCAACCATTTAAAAATAGTTTCTAATTCTCTTGTGATTGTCTCTTTGACCCTTGAGTTAATTAGAAATATGTTGTTCAGGATTGAAATATTTGGGATTTCCACGGCTTTCTCTCTGTGGTGATATCTAATTTGAATGCCTGCGTTTTTTTTTGGATATATACTCAGGAATGGAATTGCTGAATCACATGGTAGTTCTATTTTTAGTTTTATGAAGAAACTCCATACTGTTTTCCACAGTGGCTTCACTAACTTATGTTCCCACTAACAGTGCACAGGGGTTCCCGTTTCTCCACATCTTCTCCAGTATTTGTTATCTGTAGACTTTTGGATGACCGTTCTGACAGGTATGGTATTGTTTTAATGGTATTTCTTTGTCCTATTCTTTTATTTTCAACTGATTAGTGTCTTTGAATCTAATATATTGCCTCTTGTAGATAGTGCACAGCTGTACCTTGCTTATTGATCTTGTCTGATGACCCTTGCCTTTTGACTGGGATGTTCAGTCTGTTCACATTTAGTGTAATTCACATCCATGCCATTATGCTGGTCATTGAGCCGTTGTCTCTGTTTTTCCTGTGGGCTTTTGTCATCATTGTTGTCTAGTTCTCTCTTCTTCCTTTACTGTTCTCTTTCGTGTTAAGTATTTTTAAATTATTTTCTTTGTGGTTGTTCTAGGGACTGCAAAAATATATTTTAATTTGTCACAATCTACTTCAGATTAATATTAACTTATTTCAATCAAATGTGGAAACTTTAATATAGTTTCAATTTCCCCCTCTTTGTGCTATGAGTATCACATATATATTACATTTTTAGTATTATAAACCCAGCAATAAGAAGACATGATTATTATGAATGTCTTCTAAAGAATTCAATAGAATACTTGTATGGTATTTTACATTAACTTTCATGTTTACCATTTCTGGTGATTTTTATTGATTTCTTTTACCATCTGGTGTCATTTCTTTTCACCCTGAGGGACTTCATTCAGTATTTTTTGTAAGACAAGTCTGTTAGCCATGAATTCTCACTCTGTCTATCTTGATTTCATCTACATTTTTTGGAGGATAGTTTTGCTGGACATAGAATTCTTAGTGAAAGGTTTTTTTGTTTTTTTTTTTCATTTAGCATTTTGAATATGTCATTCCACAGCATCTGCCCTCTGTTTTTCCCCTGTGAGTCGTATTGTTCCCCAAATACCTAATGAGTTGGCTTTCTCTTTCTCCTTTCATTGTTTTCTCCTTGTATTTCAATAAGTTGATTATGATGTGCCTAGGTGCACATTTCTGCATTTAACCTACTTAGGGTTTCTTGAGTTTTTTGGATGTTTAAAATTTTTTCATCAATTTTGAAAACTTTTGCCCATTATTTCTTGAGTGTTTTTTAGTCCTGTTCTCTCTCTCTGCTCCCCACTGAGACTTACATAGTACATAAGTTTGTGTGCTTGATGTTGTTCTATGGGTCTCTGAGGCTCTGTTCATATTTCATCAATATTTTGTTTTTTTCTGTTCTTCGTATTGATAGTTTTCATTACTCTATCTTCAAGTTCACTGATTTGCTGTCTCAAATCTGTCCTTGGTTCTTTTACATCATTCCTCTTCTTTATCGAGACTCTTTACTTGTTGATTTATTATTGTTATACTTTCTTTTAATACTTCTGATTAGCTACTTTGAAATCTTTCACTACCACCAATTTCTAGAGACCTCTAAAGACTACCTACTCCGATATTGGTCATATTTTCCTGTTTCTTTGCATTTCTTAATAATTTTGTTGTTGAAAACTGGACATTTGGGGTTGTATATTGTGTCAACCCTGGATGTTTATTTCCTCCAGATGATTGTTGCTATTTTTTGTTTATTTGTTTAAACGTGCCTGGTTTAAATCTGTGAAATCTGTTTCTGAGGCTGGTCCTTTGTTTTTTATTTCTAATTTTTATTTTTAAGTCTGGCTTTTGACCCTCCGTCTCTGCATAGCTTTGAGGTCAGCCAGTATTTGATCAGAGGTCATTCTGAAGCACCTTGAGCTAGGAAGCCTTCTAAGCTCTGTCAAAGACCTGAACTCTCAAAATTTAGGCATTTACAGCCTGCCTGGCTTTTGCTTTTCACCAGGCCTCATATGTTTCCTACGTATGCACATGGTCATAGGGTCAGCTAGGAGTCTGGGGTTGCCTTGGGTCCTTTTTAGAGGCACACAGCTTTGGTCATTCTACACAATCTCCAAGACACTAATTTCCATGAACTGTGCTACTGGGCATGGCCATTGCCCACTGTTCCAAGCTGCATGATTTCCCTTTACCTGTGGCATTGCAGCTGTTGGTTCTCATGACCTGCCCTGTCTTGCAGAATCTTTGAGTCTCTCCAGCTGGGACAGTGGTGTGGGAGCAGCTCTGGGCCAGAATGCTGTAGACTCCCACTGTTTGTACCTGAAGTTCAGCAGTTTTCAAGCATAAACGCTTCTCTGATGGTTGCATGCTTTTGGATGACTTCCAGGGCATGGAATTTTTTTTTTTTTTTGTCAATTGTGCAGTTTCATAATTGATTTTTGAAGAGAGGATTTGCCAACCTCTTCATTTGGCCGTTAAGTGGAAGTTCTGCCTCCCTGAAGTGCATTTTCGATTGTGAATGTTGTGGGCATAGTTCAGGGTCCTTGGGAGGATGGGGGTAGGGGAGAAGTGGCTGGATATGAAGCTATAAAAGTTGGCTCAAATGGATAAGACCTCATTTAGCAGAGGAGGAAAATAGTCACATTCACAATGAAAGGGATCGTCCCAAGTTCTCAAAGCTCAGTCCATGGAGTGGTGGCATGGAACATAGGTCTCCTGACTCCTAGTCCAGGGCTTTTCCCGCCCATGAATTGCTGGTCATTTTAGCAGTTGTAGTTTAGAAGTCTGAATGCCTAGGAGTTTCCAGGGTATCAGTGTAAATGACCCCCCATCCATCCACCCACCCACCATCCGTCTACCTATCCACCTCCCCAACCACTCACCCATCTATCCATCCACCCACCCACCATCCATCCACCCCTCTACCCATCTACCCATTCATTCACACATCCATCCATCCATCCACCCATCCACCCATCCACCATCCATCCACCCATCTACCTATCCACCTACCCAACCACTCACCCATCTACCCATCCACCCATTCATCCACACACCATCCATCTATCCACCCACCTACCCACCCATCCACCATCCATCTACTCATCTACCCATCCACCCATCCATCCACACACCCATCCATCTATCCATCCAGCCACCCACCATCCATCTACCTATCCACCTACCCAACCACTCACCCATCTATCCATCCACCCACCCACCATCCATCCACCTATCTACCCATCCATCCACACATCCATCCATGCATCCATCCACCCATCTACCTATCCACCTACCCAACCACTCACCCATCTACCCATCCATCCACACACCATCCATCTATCCATCCACTCACCTACCCACCCATCCACCATCCATCTACCCATCTACCCATCCACCCACACACCCATCCATCTATCCATCCATCCATCCATCCACCCACCTACCCACCCATCTGCCCATCCATCCATCTATCCATCCACCCACTCACCATCCGTCCACCCATCTACCCATCCACCAACACACCCATCCATCTATCCATCCTTCCATCCATCCACCCACCTACCTACCCACCCATCCGCCCATCCATCCATCTAATATGGATTGAGAGCCTACTGTATGCCCACGATGGTGCTGGACAGTGAGGCCAAGTGGAGAACAAAAACTGGCACAATCCCAGGGCTCAGGAAGCCTATGGTCTCCGAGTGGGGACCCCAGCCTCAGGGAAAGGCTTTTGCAAGAGCCATTTGAAAGAAGCATCCCATTTTCCTCTGCTAGTCTTGGTTAAGGCAGGAACACTTTCCAAGGAAAACAGCAAGTTTTCCCTCAAACCATGATTTCCAACCAAAATTTTATTTGTGGAAAATTTTATTTTTGAAAAAATGCTAAGTGTAGAAAGCATTTACATTAAAAAAAATCAGGTTCATATACAATAATTTTAAAGCAAACATTTTGATTTCTAAAGGGACACTTAAAGGCAGGAATACAGTGAGTTCCCCTTTAAAATGTTTATTGGAATTGAAGGCTTTGAAAACCTCTGCTCCAGACCAATCTATCATCATGAGGTCTTGGCCTTACACAGAGGGTGTTACAGAGCACCACGGCACTCGAACACTTGCCAAGTGCTTTTGGCTGCCTGTGTGACGCCAAGGAACCATATGGAAACTGAAAAATTCAGGAAAAAGCTGGATGCCTTATCTACATGACAACAAACAATCAGATATTTGGAAACAAGAGATTTTGGACTAACCCTCATCATCCTCTGGGAATTCCTAAATATCAATACAGCCTCAGAGGTGTTGCTTGTTTTACCCTGGGGTTCTCTTTTCCTTTTTTCTCCTGGGTGATCTCATTCAACAGTCTTGCCCAAATCTGCACCTCAAGCCCTGAGACTTTGCTGATCACCACTTCCAAGGATCTCTGGAGCCTCCTTGTCAGCATGACAGTGACAAGTAGGGCTCGCCAAACGTCCACGTGCTGTGGGGAGGAGGAGGCCATGAACCCAGGTTCTGGCCAGTGGGGCGTGAGTGCTGGGGTGCCAGCCAGGTCCAGTCCCCACAAAGCATCCATGCAGTCCTCTCTCCTCTGCCTCCAGGGTCACCTATTGTGACCGGAGGACCGCAGGATGGAGGAGGGCCCGTCGACCTGCCTCAGACTTTGTGAGTGAACGCGCTGCATCTTTTCTGGGTTACCCCTCTGAAATCGGGGTTAAACTTTGCTACTGCAGCCCAGCCTGGCCTCACCTAACACCTCCAGGATGCCCCACAGATACCTTCTCCTTCAAATTTGTTCCCCAAGGGGGAACATGGCATCCTCATTCTCCCAAGTAGCTCAGAGCTTCTTTGACTCCCTGCTCCTTTTCATCTTGCACAATCCCAGGTTCTGGGGACATCCTCCTCTCCACCGCTGCCCATGACTCTGCTCAGGTCTCATCGCCACTCTCCTGGACCACTGCCACGGCCCCTGGCTGCTCTCCTGTCTCCTTTCCAAGCTCCAGCTTTCAGAATCTGCCAGAAGCAGCTTTCCAAAACACAAATCTGACCATGCTGTTCCTTTTCTGAAAACCCTAGAAGGGTCTCTTTGATCTCAGGAGAAGCCCATCCTCTTCTCCAGTCTAAAGGGCATGGCTCCATCCTACATAGTCAGCCTAGCATGCCCACCCCACACGGACCAGGCCCCTTCATTCCTTTGACCCTTGTCTGTGCCGCACCCTCTGTTTTAGTCCAGCTGGGTCCCAACTCATCGCCCAAGACCTGCTCAAATGTATTTCTTTCTGACACAGCCCCTCAGGTGGAATCAATTCTTCCCTCCCTGTGTCTTCCTTGTGCTCAGCCCATATCTCTGTAATAGCCCGTGTTCTCTGGGGTGTTCATGCTGTTAAGTGGAAGCAAAGAACTACAGGGTCAGAAAGTCGGGGGGAAAAACTGAATTAATCAAAGTCAAGCAGATTGTTAAACTGCAGGCCTTTTCTGTCCTTAATCCGCACATGTCACAGCATTGAGTTGGGTTGTTTCCTAAGCCATGCACCCCACAGAAATACCCTCTGAGCATCTCACAGACACTCATCGATCCCCACACAACCGATGACCATTCTCACCGAACACACGAGGAGATGGAGGTCCAGAGACACTCAGCGACTCGCCTGCAGGGCCCAGACCACGCTCAGCTCCAGGCTCGCTCCTCACCCCCACTCTGAGCTCATTTCCCCCAACAAACGCCAATTATGCCATGAGGGGGGCACTTTCAGACACAGGGCACCCATGTGGCAGGCAGGTATTGCCCGTGCATTCACAGCCACGTCCAAACCAGGACTGTGAGCACCCTTGTCCAGGCTGCCTCTCTCCAGCTGTGTGATCCAAGACAGGTCACTTAGCTTCTCTGGGCTTCTCTGCTTGTAAGATCAGAATAACTGTGCACCAAAACACTGGCACATGGCAGGCAGCTGGCATGCTTTGCCCCCTCTTGCAATTCCAATGAACCCTGGTGTGTGGCGGAGGCGGGGGTGTGTAGGGGGAACTTCTTCCGCCGCGGTGAGGCTGAGGAGGAGGGGCCCCCGAGGCCGGCTCTGTCTCCCTCTCTGCCCTCTGCCCTGCTCTGCTCTCCTCCTTCGCAGACATTCGATGGGCTCCTACCGTGGCCCGGGCCTGTGCCAAGACTCTGGCCTCGGCCATTTGCCCCAAGGACGGTTTCTGTTTGGTTGAAGGTCTGTCACTCCTGAGTCCATCCTTCCGCCCCTCTGCCCTGCCTGCCAGAGGGACCAAACTGGGCTCTGGCCCCAGGTGAGGGACCCCACGTTCCCGGGCCCATGGGGGCTACGTTCCCAGGCCTCCCCTGGTTCCCACAGGAGATGACTTGGTATTGCGGTGGTCCGAGGCCCCGAGGGCTCCCTCCCGAGTCACACCTCCACCTGGGAGGAGAGGGGGCTCCCTCCCGAGTCACACCTCCGCCAGGCAGGGGAGGGGTGTCTGAGACAGCACCCTGCCTGAACAGGCCAGCGCTGGTCTCTGCCGCCCATGGCTCTGTGTGACATGGAGCGATGGGAACGACAGGGCTCAGGGGTGGCCCAGGCTCAGGCCCCACAGCTGCACTTCCCTGCTGTATGGGGTGGACTGACCACTGTCCACGCGGGAGCCTTGGTCTCTCCAGGTGTCAGTGGAGCTGATCCCGGCCCCACCGGCTTTGGGGGAAGATGGAGGTAGAGGAGCCTGGCCTGGCAGGGACCCCCCACCCCCAGGCCCATCCCCCCACCCCCGAGCTCATCGGCATGTAGGTCCGGAGTCCAGTGCCTGTCTCTTATACACATCTAGATGTGTATAAGAGACAGGGGGAAACCCGGGGTCATGGCCACCCCCGTGCTGCCGGTGGAGACCTGGGCAAGCCCCCCGCCTTGCTATGCTGTGCTGTAGCTTCTTCCGCTGTGAAGAGGAGACGGAGGTGGTATCCACCGCCCAGGGGTAGGGTGGTGGAGGGCAGGGCAACCCTGGAAAGCAGCTGGCGGGCCGCGCTGTCTCTGCCCCAGTGTCATCGACCCGCCTGTCGCCCTCGCTGGTGCTGACCTTCCTGAGGCTGCACGCTGGCTCTGGTCACCGCCTGGCCCCCCGGAAACCACGGTGGATGTTCCAGGGCCCAGGGCCTTCTCTCCCCGCTCGGCCCCGCCCTGCACACAGCCCCCTGAAGCTCTTCCTCTAAGGTCCCTGCGCGGTTTTCCTCCGGCTCCTGCCCCACGCTGCTCCCGCGGCCAGGACCAGGCTTCCCTGTCTCTCCACCAGTTCCTGTTTTGGCCTCCGATGATTTGGTCTGACCCCTTCCCTGTTCTCTCCCGGAGGCCTGGACTCAAGCCAGGCACACAGTAGGTGCTCAACAAACATGTGATGAGCAGGAGAGAAATGAACTGAGCTGCTTTCAGCACCTGCCGTGCCGCGTCTGTGATTAGAGCGAGCCCTGATGGCCGGAACCGGCTGGCGGTCATCTGCGCCCTGTCTGGTTGGGCCTCCTGCCTGGCTGGCCTCTCGTGCATCAGGGTTTGGGGGTCCACAGCGCTGATGCTCCGGGATGGAAACCCCTGCCTCCAACAGGAAGCAGCCCCCACTGCCGCGGCCGCCCCCTTACCATGCACCCAGGGACCACCACCGCTTCCGGTTTCCGCTCCGTCAGTCTGGCCGTCGGGCCTTGTCTTCCTTCTCCGTCTGGACACGCTTCCCTTCTGTCTTGGGATCAGACTTCTCTCCTGACTGGCCGACCCCACTGCCACCTCTGTTTCCTTTGACAACCTGGTAATGAGGTTGTAGCGCTGATCCTTCCCCTCAAAGCTGTCCCCTCTAACCCTGCTGCTCACTGACAGTCATTAGGAGACTTGTCTGCAAGTCACGGCTGCTTCCCTGCCCCGGAGCAAGTACATCTCAGGGTCCCTGGGGGCTGAGTGGGGTGGCCGAGGGAGTGGCTGGGGCTCCCCTCTGTGGAACCCAGCCCCCCACCAGCCTGTCCAGATGCTCAGCTTCCCTCCTACTGGGCCCCTCAGTATCCCTGGTGAGGTTCTTTCATGATTTCTTGACTGTCTCTGAGATGGACAGGCTAGGGGTGCCGTATCTGTTGAGCTTTGCCATGATTATAAAGATAAAATGTTGTCACTAAGTTAAATTATATTATCAAAGAGACCTTTGATAATTAAAAAAATCTTGAGATGTTTAATGAGCAAGTGGTCTGATTAAAAGCAGGAGAGACAAAGCCTGGCGGGCTACTCTCCCCGGGGTTGCAAAATCTGACATGACTAAGCACGCAAGGTGTGGGGTGGGCCCGGAAACCAGCATTTCTAACCAGTTGGCATTAACGCTGATGCCTCTGGTCCAGAGATGACGCACAGAGCACCCCCGAGTCAGGGCTGCAGTCCCATTTTACAGGTGAGGCAAGTTTCTGAAACAGGTGAAGCTGGGCCCTACTCAGGATGCCCCGCTGGTGCATGAGGACGTGGGCCTTGGAACCCTTCAGGTAAATCACGGCCCCCTTGAGTTTGTTCAGAGGTTCTAGCAGAGGAGCGCGGGTAATCGTATACCCTTGATGGAAGACCGGTCCTCCTCCACCAAGGGTGGGCGTTACTGTTACTGGGAGGATGAGTTGCTGGGCATCCCTCTGAGCAACTTCCCCCTGAACCTCAGAAGGCGGCGCCCCTTCCTTTAGGCTCCCGGACACCTCCCTGGGGGCACCTGCTTCCCTGATGTCGCTCTCTGTTCAGCTGTGTGCCTCCCCCATCAGACTGTGAAGCTCCGCCATCATCAGACTGTGAACTCTACCACCAGACTGTGCGCCTCCTCCATCAGACAGAGTGTCTCCCCCATCAGACTGTGCACCTCCCCCATCAGACTGTGTGCCTCCCCCATCAGACTGTGTGCCTCCCCCATCAGACTGTGAACCCCACCATCAGACTGTGAGCCTCCTCCATCAGACTGTGCGCCTCCTCCATCAGACTGTGTACCTCTCCCATCATCAGACTGTGAACTCTACCACCAGACTGTGAGCCTCCTCCATCAGACAGTGTGTCTCCCCCATCAGACTGTGCGCCTCCCCCATCAGACTGTGAGCCTCCCCCATCAGACTGTGAGCCTCCCCCATCAGACTGTGAACCCCACCATCAGACTGTGAGCCTCCAGCCCCGGCCCCACCGCCCGAGCCCCCAGCCCTGGGGCGCCGCCGCCGCCGCCGCGCTCGCGGCCGCTCCTGCTGCTGCTGCTGTTGCTGGCCGCCTGCGGGGCGGCGGGGCGCTCCCCGGAGCCCGGGCGCCTGGGTCCCCGCGCCCGGCTGACCCGGGCGCCGCCGAACCCGCCTGCGGAGCGCGCGCTGCCCGGCGGTGGCGAGGATCGGCAGGCGCGCGACGAGGAGCCCGGTACCCCGGGTCCCGGTCAGGCTCCGGGTCCCGGCGAGGACGGCGCCCCCGCCGCGGGCCAGGGGCGCTGGGCGCGGGCAGCGCCGATGGCCGGAGCGGCTTCGCGGGCGCAAGTCTCGCTCATCAGCACGTCGTTCGTGCTCAAGGGGGACGCGACGCACAATCAGGCGATGGTGCACTGGACGGGCGAGAACAGCAGTGTAAGTGACCTCCGCGCGCCCCCGCGGGCCCTGACCCGGACGCCTCGGAGCCTCCACTTCTGGACGGCCCCGCAGCCACCCCGCTATTCTCGGACACATGGGGACGGGAGTTACCCCGGCGGCGCCCCTGCTGGCCCTGGGCCACTTGGGAAGAGGTCTCCAGATACGTGAGCACCCTGCCTCACCTCGGGGGACATTTCCACTGATTTCCAGGACCCTGAGCCATCTCGGGGGCGCCCCTACTGGCCTCCGGACCGCAGGTTGGGAGTGTCTCTGGAGGTTTCGGGACCCCGGCCACCTTGGGGCGCCCCCAGGCCTTTTAAGATCGCTCCCAACTCGGTGCTGCGCCTCGATCGCCTTCAGGCTCCGCCGGGTCCGCCCAGCGCTGCTTTGGGATTTTTCTGGTTCCAGGACCCTCTCCACCCTGGTCCACCCGGTACCCGCTCTTGGCACCTCCATGGGCTCCAGGACCTCCGCGGTCAGCCCGGCGTCCGGTTCTGGGGCAGCCCCTCTCCCGGTCCAGAGGACCCGCCGCCGGACGCACCTGGATGTGCGGGGATCTACTAACCCGGGGAGTTGGGCTCTGCGCCGCGCTTCGAGCCAGCTTCCTGCACTCCCCGCCCTCCCCCACCTTCGCCGCTACTTTGGCCTGGCTCCAGCTGGAAGTTGGACACCCTTGCCCAGCAAAGACACTTCTGTTAGGGTCCTCTGGCGCCTCCTTCCACCAGCCCTGTGGGTCCTACCCGCTCTTCCTCTGGGTGGCGTGTCAGGAGTACGGGGCTAACCCTCCCCTTCTTCCCCTGGGTGGGGCTGGGCCGGGGGAAGCACAGCCAGCAGCTGTGTGCGCGGGAGGGGCTGGCTATGGGGAGAGGAGAAGGGGACCCCTCCTCAGTCCCTTGCATCCAGGTCCGCTCATTGCCCAGGGGCTGCCCCCAACCCTTCTCCCTGACCACTGCTCCCCAAACTTCTGGAGAGGCAGCATAGGGCCAGGCCCTGTGTGCGTCAGTCCATTGGGAGTGGAGGGGTGGGGGCCCAGGCGCGCCCCCAGGCAGGGCAGCAGTGTAGCCTGGGCTGGGTGGTACTGATACTCAGCTCCTGCCTAGCCCGGCATGCCGGGCGCCCTGGAGGGGGAGATGTGTATAAGAGACAGTTCTAAAGCAGAGACCCATCTGGGAGGAGAGTGTGACGAGGATGCTAAGCCTGAGGATTTCTAACGGAGGGCCTGCTGCGGAGAGGGATGGGGGCAGGGTGGACCCTGGCCTGGCAGAGGATGCAAAGCTGACTCTTAGGTTAAATTGTCTAAAGCAGGCTCGTGACCTTGGGTGGGGGCTTCCGTGCTCTGAGCCTCTCTCCCCACTCTGCTCCGCGGCCTGCCAGGCTTGGGATGGTACCTTGCCCGCACCCTCTTCTCGCCCAGGTGTCTGCTTACATTCAGGGCTGCCCCTTGGTGGCCCCCGGGGTTGGGACATAAAGTCACTGTCTGCAAGTCCCGAAACCTAAGCCGCAGGCATGGCTGCAGGAATAGGTCGATGTGTATAAGAGACAGGCATTAGACTGTGTGCCTCCCGCATCAGACTGTGAGCTTCCACCACCAGACTGTGAACCCCACCATCAGACTGTGAACTCCACCATCAGACTGTGCATCTCCTACACCACCAGACTGTGAGCCTCCTCCATTAGACTGTGCATCTCCTCCACCAGACTGTGAACTCCACCATCAGACTGTGTGCCTCCCCCATCATCAGACTGTGCGCCTCCTGCATTAGACTGTGTGCCTCCCGCATCAGACTGTGAGCTTCCACCACCAGACTGTGAACCCCACCATCAGACTGTGAACTCCACCATCAGACTGTGCATCTCCTCCACCACCAGACTGTGAGCCTCCTCCATTAGACTGTGCACCTCCCCCATCAGACTGTGAACCCCACCATCAGACC
>SJYT01044896.1:216889-243797 GCA_006410635.1 Cephalophus harveyi
GGGAGGCGGCGCTGGATGGGCTGCTTGGTCCAGAGCTCAGTGCCCTGCTCTGATCAGTCGTGTCTGACCCTTTGTGACCACATGGACTGTAGCCCACCAGGCTCCTCCGTCCATGGGATTCTCCAGGCACGAATGCTTGAGTGGGTTGCCATTTCCTCCTCCAGGGGATCTTCCTGGCCTAGGGATCGAGCCTGGGTCTCCTGCATTGCAGAGAGTTTCTTTACCATCTGAGCCACCAGGAAAGTGCCTGGAGGTCCAAACCCGCACCCGTCTGGAGAGAGGGGTCGGACCCCAGATGTGCAGCCAGGCCCTGCCCTTGCCTCATGCTCGGTTCATTCCTAAACCTGGTCCTGTGTACCCTAAGCTGTACCTTTGGGCCTGCAGGGTAAAACCTGGACACCAGAAACTCAAGGAAACAGATATTGACCGTTAAGTCAGCCCTGTGGAGCCAGAACATTCAAACCAAGCCTCCCTCTCCGCCTGTTCCCAGCGCCCCCACCCTCCTGCCCCAGGTTCATCCAGCAGCTAATTCATTTTAGCTTCGTAGGGGGTGGCCAGTGGGGGTGAAAGAAGTTAGGGGGAGACACAGAGCGGTGGAGACACAGCCTCCCAGATGGGACCGGCACCTTCAGGACTCACTGAGGGCCAGCCTGCCGACCCCCATTGAGTGCAGAGTTCCCTTGAGAGACGAGGGGGCAGGGCCTGGCAGAGGAGCCCACCTGGCTTTGCTCCTTGGGGACAGTGGCTGAGTTGAGTGGGTCCCTTACGACTGTTACCTGGCTGCCAGCAGGTGAATGCCTGCAAGGGGGAGGTTGTGTGTGGGAAGTGGGAGGGGGGGTGCTGGTTTCTCTTTAGCTGGGGGCAGGAAGTCCAGATCTGGAGAGGAGCTTTGAGAGATGCCTTGCTCCCCTGGAGCCCGGCGTGGCCTGGCACTTGGCAAGACACTCAGGAGGCGGAAGCCCAAGTACTCATGGCTGTTAGCGTCTGTGGGTGGGAAGGCGGGCAGAGCAGCCTGGAGATGCTGACCAGGCGTCTGGCTCAAGCACCTCCCACTTCGCTTGTCAACACCGCCTACTCCCCCCACCCCCAGCTCACCCATTCTCTGGAATGGGAGACTGGAGTCCTCTCTGGAAAAGCACATCATTCTTTGGCTTTGGCAGCAGGTGATGCCTGAGTTTCACTTGCCTGGGGAAAACTCAAGAGGAGTGAAAGCTGTAACCAAGCGCCGAGGAAAGCCATTTTTTTTCCCCTAGTCTCTGGTTTCTTAGCACTCCGCGCATGCGTTACGTTATTTTCTCCGCTCTCAGAAATGCGCTCCAAGCCCCTCTGGCAGCCACAGGGCCAAGGATTTTAGCCAGGATTCTGCACTTGGATCACCTCCGCTCCTCTGCTTGAAAGCCCCATCTTTGAAAGCGGCAACAGGAAAGAAACTGACTCGAGGCTGATTTGCTGAGCAGAGCCTTTTCAAAATTGCATTTCACTTCGTTTGCGCAGGTATCCGGCCCCAAGGAGCTAGGCTCTGTCCAGGTGCTTCGCGTGAGCAGAGAAAGTATTTGCTTCACCGTGTCAGGTGTTTTTCCAAGGTAATAGAAAAAGCGTTTGCTGAGAGGGGTAGCTGCTTAAAACGGCATTTTAGAGCATCTGCAGAAAGGAATGGCGAATCACAGGATGTGAGCTGGCTCCAGGACAGGCCCCGTGGCTGTAGCGCTGAGAACATATGTGCTTTTTCCTTCCAAAGGCTTGGTTTCTTCCCGCTCCCATGGAGATGCACAAGGGGACTTGCTTGGAAGTTCAGACACTGCCTTTCTGTCTGCCGTTTAGCCATAGAAATGAATTGTTAGGTGTGAAATGAATGTTTCATTGCAACCAACCAGTGTTACCTTTGATGCTTCCAGACGGGGTGGTGCACGGAGGCTCCAGGTTGTGAGGCTCGCTAGCTACCCTCAGAGGCAGAGGGGTGATTTGGAGGCAAATATGGCAAGAATGAAGGCTTCCCAGGTGGCTCAGACAGTCAAGAATCCACCTGCAATGCAGGAGACCCGGGTTACATCCGTGGGTGGGGAAGATCTCCTGGGGAAGGTGAATGGCAACCTACTCCAGTATTCTTGCTTGGAGAATTCCATAGGCAGAGGCGAGAGCCTGGAGAACTAAAATCCATGGGGTTGCAAAGAGTCAGACACGACTGAGCAACTAACAGACA
Organism: Cephalophus harveyi; assembly: GCA_006410635.1. NCBI lineage: Eukaryota > Metazoa > Chordata > Mammalia > Artiodactyla > Bovidae > Cephalophus > Cephalophus harveyi. Next base: position 219,090 of record SJYT01044896.1, read on the forward strand.
CACACACACACACACACACACACACACAGGACAAGAATGACAGGATGCAGGTCTCTGCCTCCAGGCTCAGGGTTTCATGCTACCCCAATGGGACGGTGCTGTGCCCTGTCCCAATTTCCCCGCTTCTGGGAAATCCTACGGTTATAATTTAAGTGCAGCTCATCTGCGTGCCTTTCTTTAGGGCAGTGGAGCTGTAGCTTTGATAGTTAATGGACCGGAATGCGAGCGTCCTGCAGGCAGGCCCGGTTTGCTTGGTTTTGTCACGCTGGGCCACGGATCGGCCTGCCTGCCCCGCCCTTTTCTGCTTCTGCTCTCTGTCGTGTTTGCAGGATTGGGTTGGAGATGTCTACGGGAGCAGAGATAATTCTGCCCTGACTATCCCTGTTCTCTATGCGGCATCTTCGGGAACCTAACGTTTGTGCATGTTTTATTCCCAGAGACACAGAGCTCCAAATCGGCGCATGGAGCTTCTGAAGGTGTGAAATGGGTCACAAGTGTCAGAGGTCAAGTTCCTTCAGGGCAGTTGTGTTAGCCTCCCAGGGCCGCCACAACAAACAGCCACAGGCCGGATGGCTCAAACAGCAGGGCTTCTCTAAGGGTTTTGGAGGCTGGTCATCCAAGGGCTTCCCTTGTGGCTCAGCTGGTAAAGAATCTGCCTGCAATGCGGGAGACCTGGGTTCAATCCCTGGGTTGGGAAGATCCCCTGGAGAAGGGAACAGCTACCCACTCCAGTATACTGGCCTGGAGAAATCCTTGGACTGTATAGTCCATGGGGGTTGCAAAGAGTCGGACACGAATGAGCGACTTTCACTTTCACTTTCATCCAAGATCAAGGGGGCAGCAGGGTTGGTACCTCCCAAGGCCTCTCCCTCTGGCTCGTCAATGGCCGTCTTTGTGTTGTTCAGTTGCTCAGTCGTGTCCGACTCTCTGCGACGCCATGGACTGTAGCACACCAGCCTTCCCTGTCCATCACCAACTCCCGGAGCTTGCTCAAACTCAGGTCCATTGAGTTGGTGATGCCATCCAGTCATCTCATCCTCTGCCATCCCCTTCCCCTCCCGCCCTCAATCTTTCCCAGCATCAAGGTCTTTTCCAGTGAGTCAGGTGGCCAGAGTATTGGAGCTTCAGCCTCAGTCCTTCCAGTGTTGATTTCCTTTAGGACTGGCCATCTTTGTGTCGGCGTCCTAATCTCTTCCTACAAGGACACCAGTCATATGGAGTCAGGGCCACTCCAGTGGCCTCATTTTAAGTTGTGTCAGTCACTCAGTTGTGTCTGAATCTTTGTGACCCCACAGACTACAGCCCAGCAGGCTCCTCTGTCCATGGGATTCTCCAGGCAAGAGTACTGGAGTGGGCTGCCATGCCCTTATTCAGGGGATCTTCCCGAACCAGGAATTGAACCTGGGTCTCCTGCATTGCAGGTAAATTCTTTACCATCTGAGCCACTAAGGAAGCCCCATTTTACCTTAATCCCCTCTTTAAAGACCTTATCTCCAAATATAGTCACATCCTGAGGTCCTGGTGGTTAGGAGCTAAACATATGATTTGTGAGGGGGGGGGGTCACACTTTAACTTATAACAGTTGGGAAGGGGCCTCATTTACTTTTGTGTCCCTTGAGTTTCACGCAGGGGAGCTCAGAGTAGTCCTGTGGGGAAAGAAGGGATGGACATGCACAGTTAAGATATGGGGGCTGAGCACCATCTTCCCCAGTGGGGAAATCAGGGAAGACTGCCTGGAAGAGTCGCTATCAGGGTAAACTTATAGGTTGAATGGGGGGGGGCACATGGGAGACGGAGAGGGGCATTCTGGGGGAGGGGCTACTTGAGCAAGATCTGGGGGGAGGGGATGTGAAGGCGTGCTATGTGCCATCTAAGGAGACAGTGAGCGCATTGTGCATGAAGAGAAACCGGAGGAAAGAAGTTTGAAAACAAAAAACTGGTTGAAGTCAGCTCCTAATGGGTCCCAGACACGAGGCCCAAGTGCCCAGCGTGGCAGTGTGGGTTATGGGTGCTTGAGCATCCGCTTGCCTGGGTTTGCAGCTGCCCTGCCCCTTTCTGGCTCTGAGGTTTAGGGTGGATGGACTGAGCTCCCGAGGCCTCGGTGTCTTAGATCTGGGGAAGTGATGGCTCGAAGGTCTGTCTGCAGTACCGGATCGTCCCTGTAAAGTGCTCAACAGGGTGCGGCCTGAAGCAGGTGCTCGGGGAGTGACCTCAGGGGCTGGGCTGAGTTTCAGCCACCACCCCGGAGGCAGTGTGCAGGGTGGGCTTGGGGAGACCCTGTACAGATGCTCAGGGAGGAGGCTGCTGCGGTGCTGAGACCTGGCCCAGGCCCTGGCTGGGGCAGAGGAAGGGGAGAGTGGGTCTGAGAGCAGGCTCCGGTGAGGATGGACAGGGCATGGCTGCCCGCCTTGGCTCCGGCTTCCGCGAACCCCCTGCAGGCCTCTGTCTTTCCTGGAGTGGCACTGGCCTCCTGGCTCATGGCCAGCCTTCAACGTCCAGAGGACCATAAGGGCCTTCATGGAAAGCCCTTCAGGTTCTTGAATGAATCCGGTGACAAAGCTGATTTGTAGCCTGGCATCTGATGACGGGGGCTTCGTGGTGACAGCTGTGGTCCACTCTTGTGGGCGGGCTTTGTGGCTCCAGGGCCTTCCATTTAAGGCTACAGAACCCTCTGTGAGATATTTCGGAATTCCAGGCCACCCGAGTGCCAGCCGGCAGCACTGTGGGTGGGGACTGGATTGGAGAGAGAGGTTTCGTTCACGGTGGCTGAGCTGCGGCTGGTCTCTGCTTGGCCGGTGGGCATCTTCCCAGATGCAGGGCTGCTTCGCTGTCTCACAGCCTTCACCAAGGGCAGCCAGTGGCCACCTCGACACAGACAGAAGCAGACAGAGGTCGAGGGACGCGGTGACCAGCACTGAGCGGCCGTCACATTTGCTGTTAGGAAGCCAGCTGTGCCAGCCTGGGCCTGGTGGCTGGACCAACAATGATGAGAGTGAGGGCAGCCGGTGCTGTGAGGCAGGCGGTGGGCAGTGGACTCGTGGGTGGCCGGGTCTAGGAGAGTCTTGGCATGCAAGCTGGCAGTGTTGTAGTTGGGGGGTGCCTATCTTGGACGCAGGACCACCTGGGGTCTTTGGCATTTTTCTGTGCCTGGAGAACTCATTCGAAGTTTGAGAGTCCCAGGTGAGAAGAGATCTCAGGTTAGCCTTCAAAGCAGCTGCTTTCCTAGAGGGTCTGTTAGGACTCAGAGGATGAACTTATGGCTGCTGGGGGTGGGGGGTGGATGGGGTGGGGAGGGTGGAGGGAGGAGATAGCTAGGGAGCTGGGGATCCACGCTGTCTCTTATACAGAAGCAGACAGAGGTCGAGGGACGCGGTGACCAGCACTGAGCGGCCGTCACATTTGCTGTCAGGAAGCCAGCTGTGCCAGCCTGGGCCTGGTGGCTGGACCAACAATGATGAGAGTGAGGGCAGCCGGTGCTGTGAGGCAGGCGGTGGGCAGTGGACTCGTGGGTGGCCGGGTCTAGGAGAGTCTTGGCATGCAAGCTGGCAGTGTTGTAGTTGGGGGGTGCCTATCTTGGACGCAGGACCACCTGGGGTCTTTGGCATTTTTCTGTGCCTGGAGAACTCATTCGAAGTTTGAGAGTCCCAGGTGAGAAGAGATCTCAGGTTAGCCTTCAAAGCAGCTGCTTTCCTAGAGGGTCTGTTAGGACTCAGAGGATGAACTTATGGCTGCTGGGGGTGGGGGGTGGATGGGGTGGGGAGGGTGGAGGGAGGAGATAGCTAGGGAGCTGGGGATCCACGTGTCTGCATGGCTGTATTAAAGGCGGATGACTAACAGGGACCTGCTACACAGCACCGGGAGCTCTGCTCAATGTGAGTGGCCCCTGAGCGGGAGGGCAGTTTGGGGGAGAGTGGATACGTGTGTATATGAGGCTGAGTCATTCTTCTGTGCCCTTGCAACTGTCACAGCACGTGAATCGGCTAGATTCCAATATAAAATAAAAAGTTAAAAAGGAGAGGCTTTGTTAGGTGCTGGAGTGCAGTGATGAGCAAAATCAATCACGACTCCTGTCCTGGTGGGATACTGGGACTGGACAGGAATTTATTACAGAATTCTCATGCCCTAAGGATCTATGCTGGGGAGGTCACCGAGGACTTCCTGGAGGAGGTGATGCTCGAGCAGCTCTGAAGGTGGGTAGAGTCACCGTCACCGGGGCTGAGGAGGAGGTTGGGAAGGTGAGAGGGTGCAGGCTGATGGGGAGGTACGGAGTCCTGGAAAAGCCCGGTGCACCAGGCAGAGAAAGAACAGGTCTGTCAATCAGGAAGCTTGGCTCAAAGGCACAAAAACAGCTCTGTTAATAAGGTTCCTGGACACACTGCACAAATCTACTTTTACTTTAATGAAGTGGCTATTTAATTTGTAGTTGCATGAGGGTTCCTGAGAGTGTTTTAAGGAGATCATAAATTAGCTTCATTCTTCTGCACGCCCCTTCAGATTAGAAGGCAGTCCAGCGCTTGGTAGGCCTCCTTTAGAGTTACAGTTGTTTTAACATTTGGTTTTAGCATAATTGGTCAGAGGCAAGCTCAGCCCCCCGAGGATGCACCAGGGAGTGTGGGGCTGGAGCTGTGAGATCACGCGCTGGCAACACACCAGGCACCCCCACGGCGATCCCCCAGTTCAGGAGGACCCGGAGTGGGAGTTTGTAAACTGCCTTCTGTTTGGAAGGGGGGGCTTCCTCATTTTTCTTTTCTTAGCATCCAAAGAGTGAGTTATTTACAGATGCTTCCCAGTGGCCCGTTTCGCCCTCGCCCTACTAATTCCCGAGTTGGCATGGGTGCTTTATGGAGCGCGGGGCAATGCTGCTGAGCCTCAAAGCCAGCTGCTTCTGCAGCCCTGTTCCTGGCCAGCCCATGCCCAGGTTTGGAAGCTCAGGGAGCAGGGCCTGGCTGTCCTCGTGGTCACGGTGAGGTCTCCGTCCCCGGGGTCTGGAAGGTGAAGCCCACGTGGGGGTCTATCCCCAGCCTGCTCTTGCCGTGGGAATCCTCGGAAAGCCTCATCCTCGGTGTGAGCGTGGATGCAGGGCACAGAAGTGCCATGAAAACGCACCTGTGGCTCTCCTGGGGGTGCCCAGTGGGTGACGGGCAAGGCGAATGCCCCGCGTTGCCTCACGCAGGCTCCCACGGTGCGACCACCCCTGACCCGCGCTCCGTGGGTTGTAAACCACAGACCCGCTTAACCCATTCCCAGCCCCCGGGAGCTGGTGATAGGATGGACAGCCCTCGGAGGGTAGCGGGGAAGCCCTTCCTGCTGCAGCCCCGGGATTCCAGGACACACAGCGCTGTATCATCTGTATCCCAATTAAGGCTCTGTTTGTTGTTTTAAACATTTAATGGGAATCCTGGAATGGGAGCTCGCACTGGAGAACCAGGAAAAAAAAAAGAGAGAGAGAATGAAAACTCCACTGTTCTTTTGAGGTGGAAAAGGTGCTTCTTAATTTTGCATCTCTGCAGCAGTCAGTTACTGCATTCGTCCAGAAAATTATGATCATTTAATTAATTTCTTTTCACACCAGCTCGAAGATCTTAAAATAACAGCACCCTCCTTCCTTCATGATTTTCTTGCAAAAGCAGATCATTCCCTTCAATGCCGAGCTCGTCTTGACTCCAACAGGGCACATCTCTTGCACGATGCCATGTCCTGATGCTCGGAGATAAATTAAGTTCAAATTAAAGGAAGAAAAGAGCCAGGCTGAGTGTGGCTGCTTCTATTCAAATGACTTTTAATTCAGAAAGGGTTCTTTATGAGTGTCTGTGCCGTGTGTATTTCTAAGGCGTCAGAGATAACATCTCCCGGGCCTTAGCGAGAGAAGCAGCATTTAGGATGGCCTCCATACTTCTGCTTTGGAGGTAATTCTATCTTAGAATAACAGTTTCTCATCATTTACATATTGCTTCTGATTAGTAATCATGAAGTTAATAATCACAGCCCCCTTTTATGTGCCCCTGGCTGTGCCAAGCACATCACAAGCATCGTCTCATTTACTTCTGCAAACAGTCCTAAGAAGTGGATACAACTATTGCACTCATTTTACAGACAAGGAAAGCAAGGTTCGCAGCCTCCAGGGGACTTGCCCCAAGTCACAGAGCTAATACAGGCCCGAGAGGTGATTTCACCTTTTACTCCTGAGCCTGAGCGCTCCTTTTTAGGGCAAAAAACATTTTTATGCTTTTTTCTTCTCTATTGTTTCTCAGTGGTGGTTCAGTTCAGTCACTCAGTCGTGTCCGACTCTTTGCGACCCCATAGACTGCAGCATGCCAGGCCTCCCTGTCCATCACCAACTCCTGGAGTTTACTCAAACCCATGTCCATTGAGTTGGTGATGCCATCCAACCGTCTCATCCTCTGTCGTCCCCTTCTCCTCCTGCCCTCAATCTTTCCCAGCATCAGGGTCTTTTCCACCGAGTCAGCTCTTTGGATCAGGTGGCCAAAGTACTGAAGCTTCAACTTCAGCATCAGTCCTTCTATTCAGGACTGATTTCCTTTAGGATGGACTGGTTGGATCTCCTTGCAGTCCAAGGGGCTCTCAAGAGTCTTCTTCAACAGCATAGTTCAAAAGCATCAATTCTTCAGTGCTCAGCTTTCTTTATGGTATAACTCTCATATCCATACACGACTACTGGAAAAACCATAGTTTTGACTAGACGGACCTTTGTTGGCAGTGGTGGTAAATTACAGATAACTTAGAATTTACCCTCCGAACTGTTTTTAAGTGGACATTCAGTGGCATGAAGTCCATTCACCTGGTTGTGTGCCCATCCCCACCGTCATCTCCAGAACTTTGTCATCTTCCCAAACTGAAACTCCGTCCCCAAGAAACAGCAACCCCCATCCGTTCCCACCTCCCGCTGTCTCTGGAAGCCAGCATTCTGCTTCTGTCTGTGAGTCTGTTTATTCTAAGGGCCTGTATAAGCGGAGGCATGCACTATTTATCCTTCTTGTATCTGGCCTGTTTCACTTGGTGTACTGTCCTGAGGGGTCACCCGTGCTGTAGCATGCATTAGAGTGTCCTTTTTCAAGCCTGAATCATAGTCCACCGCGTGGATGGACCACACTTGCTTACCTGTTCATCCATCCATGGACACTTGGCTGCTCCCACCTCTGGGCTATTGGGAACAATGCTGCTATGGACTCGGGGGTATAAACGGCTATTGAAACTCCCGTTTTCACTTCTTCTGGGTATGTACCTAGAAGTGGGATTGCTGGGTCCTATGGTAATTCTGTGTTAGTTTTTGGCTTGAGCCTGTGGTCTGACACAGCAGACGTCACTCCTGCGTCTGCCTTGAGCTTTGCCCGCTTGTCAAGGCTGCAATCCCTAAAGAAACCCGCGGCCTGTGGTTTTGGAGAAGCCGTCACTGTGCTCAGGGCCACCCCGTACCTGGGATCACACGGCGGGGAGGCGGCAGTGCTCCTGTTTCTGGTTTCCTCCCATAACCCCCATCCTGCCCTTTGACCCCTGAGGGGAGGGGTCTGTTACCTGGAGCCCGGGAGATCCAGATCTGTCTCCTGGGAAAGTCAGGAGTAGGCTGACTGGCCAGGGGCCGGGGTGAGAGGTGGGTGGCCCAGAGGGGCGTGGCCGGGAGCTGCCGCCCGAAGGTTAACCTTTTGTATTTCAAGTTCACATGCGCTTCACTTCCTCCCTTTCCCCCTTAGGCCCTTTCCCTATCGACCACCTCATTGACTAGCTAAATAATTCAATTTTCACTCTGTAAAAATAAAGCACTCAATAACAAAATCTTTTGTTTTTCTCCATTTATTCCCATGGGTACTACTTAACCCCATCCAACTTGATGTCCTATCACTTGACCGTAGAGGGGCTTTAGGGTTTTATTCATCCCTGCAGCCGTTCTGCATCCGTGATTGGAGGGAGCTGCTGGGTGACCAGGGATGCACACGGAGGGGCTTCCCAGCTCCGAGGACCACCCCTTCATCCTGGCACAGGGGTCCTCAGCTCTTGGTGTGTCATAGACTCCCCCACCGAACTTTCTCAGCGTGTGGGGTTTATAACCAGTGCAACATTAAAATAGAGAGGACTGAAAGGAAATACGTTCTGTGGTCATAAAGTCACCAACATATTAAAGCTAACTTCCTTTAGTCACCCGTCGGCTGAGAGTTAGCAGCAAGTGTGATAACTCCTACAGCTGTGGCGTTGTGGTGAGCGTTGATGATATTTCGCGGTCAGCAGCACCTGTCTACACGCCCTGGGAGGCACCTGTGGGTGGTGACCAAGTCCCAGGTGCCGGTGACACCCCTGTGACTTGCTGCCTGCTTCATGCTGAGAGAAGTGCCCGACTACAGCTGGAGTTGATGAACATAGAGAGGTCATTGCCGGGACTTCCCTGGCAGGTCCAGTGGCTAAAACTCCTCACGACCAGGGCAGGGGGCCTGGGTTCAATTCCTGGTTGGGGAACTAGATCCCGCATGCCGCAACTAAGACCTGCTGCAGCCAATAAAAATAATATTAAGAGGTCGTTATTTCTCCATCCCAGTTCATGGGTCCCTGGATCCTGTGATCCTGGAATGGGCGGTGGGGGAATCACAGGTGAGGGGAGGTGAAGTTGATGCCAGGTATGGGCTTCCCTCGTAGCTCAGTCGGTAAAGACTCTGCCTGGAGTGCAGGAGACCTGGGTTCGATCCCTGGGTTGGGAAGATCCCCTGGAGAAGGAAGTGGCACCCACTCCAGCATCCTTGCCTGGAGAATCTAATGGAGAGAGGAGCCTGGTGGGCTGCAGTCCAGGGGGTCGCAAAGAGTCGGGCACGACTGAGCGACTAACACTTACTTAGGGCATAGCTGGTGGGAAAGAGAGAGGACAGACCCCGTGGAAATTATCCGCCCCCCCCCCCCACTCCGACCCCAGCTCCTGGCCTTAGTGTCCCCCAGGCCCCAGCCCTTTCCTTGGTCCTCACCAGCCCGGCGGGGTGTGGACTCCAGGAGGGCAGGGCTTCGATCTGTCTGTTCTCTGCTGTCCCCCAGCGCCTGGTGCTTAGCAGATGCTCAGTAAACGTCTGGCACCATGAGGAGGCTAGGCGGAGCTCGCTGGTCCTGAAGCATGGCCAGCTGGGAGGCCCGGCCGGCCTTCTCCCCTGTTGAGTGTCTGGGCATGACCGCACGGCCAGTGAGTGACGGAGCTGGCCTCCCTGTCCAGCTGCCTGCCCCTCACGAGANGCTCAGTAAACATCTGGCACCATGAGGAGGCTAGGCGGAGCTCGCTGGTCCTGAAGCATGGCCAGCTGGGAGGCCCGGCCGGCCTTCTCCCCTGTTGAGTGTCTGGGCATGACCGCACGGCCAGTGAGTGACGGAGCTGGCCTCCCTGTCCAGCTGCCTGCCCCTCACGAGACCTCTGAAGCTCTGCAAGGCCTTAGTTGATCTCCGCCTGTGTGCAGCGAGGGTCCTGAGCCTTCCCGGTGGAGATGAGCTCTTTGTGGGGGCAGCTAGAGAGACGGGAGGAGGCAGAAGGAGAGGCTCCAGGACCTTCGATTGGCAGCAGTGGCCGTGCAGCCAGGTCATGGCGCCTCTGCCCCTGGCTGGAGGGGCTCAGCCGAGAGCCAGGGCACTCAGCAAGGAGACCCCAGCAGTCCCCAGTTCAGCTGGGGCTTTTAAATGGCTTCTCTGGGTCCGAGCATCGTACATTCAAGTAAACAGAACCCAGCACCCGGGAGACGGTTGGCTCAGCTTTTCAACAAAAGTAAGTGACTTCAGGGGACAGACTTTAAACATGGAGGAGCTTTCCTGGAGGGGCTGCATGCGGGACTTGCAAGGTTGACCCCGATGGGTATCTTTCAACAAGTGTCTTCTTGGGGTCACTTGTTCATTCATCCATCATGGGCTAAACATTTCCTCCAGGCCAAGCTCAGAAGCGGAAACATCACTTTGCCAACAAAGATCTGTTCTTGTCAAGGCTATGGTTTTTCCAGTAGTCATGGATGGATGTGAAAGTTGTACTATAAAGAAAGCTGAGCACCGAAGAATTGATGCCTTTGAACTGTGGTGTTGGAGAAGACTCCTGAGTCTGCAAGGAGATCCAACCAGTCCATCCTAAAGGAGATCAGTCCTGCGTGTTCATTGGAAGGACTGATGCTGAAGCTGAAACGCCAATACTTTGGCCACCTGATGCGAAGAGCCGACTCATTTGGAAAGACCCTGATGCTGGGAAAGATTGAAAGCAGGAGAAGGGGACGACAGAGGATGAGGTGGTTGGATGGCATCACCAACTCAATGGACATGAGTTTGGGTAAACTCCAGGAGTTGGCGATGGACAGGGAGGCCTGGCATGCTGCAGCCCATGGGTTCGCAAAGAGTCGGACATGACCGAGGGACTGAACTGAACGGAAGCTCACAGGATAGCCAGGTTCTGATGTCAGCCCTGGGAGGGAGGGAACCCCTGAAAATTTGCCTGCGTCTTTTCTTCCAAGTTGCTTCAGCAGGTCATCTTTTAAGAGATCGAGAAGGTGTCACCTCTGGAGGCTGTGGCTATGTGCTCGCACATCTCCTTACACCAGCACCCCTGGGGGGTTGAGGGGGTGCTTGGAGCTCACCCCAACATCTGGCCAGGGCTGTGCTAATGTTCTGGGGGTGGCGTCCACAGGGAGTTTCACGTGGTTCCATTGATGTCCCATTTCCTGAGGGGCTTGTTGAAACCAAGCAAAGTCCAGCAATGTCGGCTCTGAGAGCCCACTTTTGAAGGGAGTATTTCTCCTTGATGTCTGGTTTCTGGTAAATTTCCTGATATGAATTATGGCCTGAAATGCTCACCTCCTAAGGTCCGATCAGACTTTCTTTTATCTCACCAAACAAGAGGCCCAGCAGCCATGGGGAAACCTGAAATCCGTGGCCTTCTGGGGAGGGAGGTCTAGTGGGAGGGGTGCTTTGGGACGCGCTTTTCCAGCATCCCTCCCCGCACCGCACTGCCGGCCCCAGGGAGGGGAGCTGGGCCTGTGGTCACCAGTGCCCTCCTGACGAGGAGCCTGCCAGATGGGCCCTGGACGCTGGGGTGACCTCGCCTCACGCTGCCTGGCTAGCACCGCCCCCCCCACCCTTCCGGGATGTGCAGGTCTGGCTGACTTTGCTGCTGGCCACCTTGACCTCTGACCTGGGAGAAGCATGGGGGTGGGGGGGCTGAATTTTATTTGAAGTGAAAGTTCCTGCTCTATTTAAGTTGATTGCCAAGGATGCATTTCTTTCCGTGTCCAGATTCTTGTTCTGTGGCACTGAGACTAGTTGATGTATTCAGCTGTGCTTGTTTTTGCCTACATGTTCTTAGAGGGTGTTTCATCGACCACTCTTGCTGAAGTAGGTTGACATGGATTCTCTATTTCATATGTATCTGTGGGAAGAACCAAATGCCAAGCTCCAGATATATCCCTGCCATCCACCAGGGTACCCTGCTACCCACAAGTTTCTTGCCAGGTTGGGTGTCCACGTCACCTTTGTGTGGCTGCTCACTGCTGTGGACTTTTGATTTCCGCCACTCTGATGCATCTCAGAATGTGTCTTGAATCGGCCCTCCTTCACTCAGTGTGATGTTCTCTGAAAATATCTCTATCGGTGAAGATGGCCTCCTTTCAGATGTCAGTGCTTGATTTAAAATTCATTCTAGACCTATATCACATTTCTTTATCCATTCCTCTGTCCAGGCACCCTATCTTTCTTTTCATCTCTTTGATGTTGTGAGTGGTGCCACGGGACCCAGTTTGGGGTGTGTGGTATTTGAAGTCTGTTCATTTCTGAAATATTCCAGGAGAGCAACTGATTTATCATACTGTCTCGACTTCTTTATTTATTTGTTTTCCTCCCATGGGACTGAACTGTTCTTGTCATGTGCATAGTGCCTCTTACCAGGTCCATCCCATCAGTACCCTAATGTGTCTACTGTACCAGTGTTACTCTACCACTGATACCATGTCCAGCTTTTGACAGTGGCCTTTTTAAATGCTCAGGCAGAGGTGATGATGCCTTTGCATCTTTGTTGGTATCTCTTAGCATTCATCCTATGTGCAAATTGTCATGTGCTTTTCTAAAGAAACACGGAATTGTGTTTACCTGTTCATATCCTCTTCCTCTTCGCTTCCCCTGTGTTTCCCTTAGCTTCTTTCCCGCATGTGAGCCCTGGCTATTTGTTAAAGGTGGGTATCTGTTAGGGCTCAGCACCCTTGTGAATATTGTNCTTCACTGACTCTGATTATCACCACACTTATCTGTACCTCTGACAGTGACAGTATTTCCTTGTTTCAATGCCTGAGTCACATTCCGTTGTGAAGGTGCATCCCATTCCTCGATCCATTCATCTCTCCGTCCCAATGTACTTTCTTTTCAACTCTGGGCATTGGGAATCCTGCTGCAGTGCACGCTCTCGGGAGTGTGGTTTTCAAAATCTGTGTATTTCTGAAGGGTCATAGGAGTGGAGAGGCCCTGCCAGGCTTTCTAATTTGTTTCTATAAAGGCAGGTGGACAGGGATTCTTATCCTGGCTCCTCCCACTAATATGCCCCCACTACTATAAAAGCATCCCACTGGCTAATGTTCATCTACCCTTTCCAGTCCAGTCCATTTTCCATGGTGGCCTGTTCCATTGCTCAGAGTTGATGTCTCGTGGCAGTTTGGATGTTGTATCTCTGATATGAAACCATCTGGAGTATTATTCATGGTTTTTTTGCTTTTGGCAAGCACTTTAATGGTACTTACCTGCTGATGGTTTCTTCCTGAGAGTGTTCCAGCCTTGCTTTGAATGTGTGTGTTTACTTATTGATTTACTTTTGGGTGTGTGACACCTGACGTGTTCAAAAGTAGGTGTCGTGTCGAGTCCAGCAGCCTTGTGAATCTCATATGTCCGTCAGCGATCGTTTTGGAGCCGTGGTGGCAGAGAAAGTCCTCCATGGTGGAAGGTTCCTTTCTTCTGTCCTCTTTTAGGATGGCCTGCACGGCCTGAGAGTTTTCGTCAGGCCAATTTGAACACTCGAGTAGAAGGATCCAGATGATGCCGCAAATCCTGGTGACTGCTCACTTTGGGATTTTATTTGAAGTGAAAGTTCCTACTCTATTTAAGTGGATTGCCAAGGATGCATTTCTTTCCGTGTCCAGATTCTTGTTCTGTGGCACTGAGACTAGTTGATTTATTCAGCTGTGCTTGTTTTCACCTACATGTTATTAGAGGGTATTTCATCTACCACTCTTGCTGAAGTAGGTTCACATGGATTCTCTATTTCATATGTATCTGTTTGGAAGAACCAAATGCCAAGCTCCAGATATATCCCTGCCATCCACCAGGGTACCCTGCTACCCATCAGTTTCTTGTCAGGTTGGGTGTCCATGTCACCTTTGTGTGGATGCTCACTGCTGTGGATTTTTGATTTCCGCCGCTCTGATGCATCCCAGAATGTGTCTTGAATCGGCCCTCCTTCACTCAGTGTGATGTTCTCTGAAAATATCTCTATCTGTGAAGACGGCCTCCTTTCAGATGTCAATGCTTGATTTAAACTTCATTCTAGACCTATATCACATTTCTTTATCCATTCCTCTGTCCAGGCACCCTATCTTTATTTTCATCTCTTTGGTGTTGTGAGTGGTGCCATGGGACCTGGTTTGGGGTGTGTGGTATTTGAAGTCTGTTCATTTCTGAAATATTCCAGGAGAGCAACTGATTGATCATACTGTCTCGACTTCTTTATTTATTTGTTTTCCTCCCATGGGATGGAACTTTTCTTGTCATGTGCATAGTGCCTCTTACCAGGTCCATCCCATCAGTACCCTAACGTGTCCACTGTACCAGTGTTACTCTGCCACTGATGCCATGTCCAGCTTTTGACAGTGGCCTTTTTAAATGCTCAGGCAGAGGTGATAATGTCTTTGCATCTTTATTGGTATCTCTTAGCATTCATCCTATGTGCAAATTGTCATGTGCTTTTCTAAAGAAACACGGAATTGTGTTTACCTGTTCATATCCTCTTCCTCTTCGCTTCCCCTGTGTTTCCCTAGGCTTCTTTCCCGCATGTGAGCCCTGGCTCTTTGTTAAAGGTGGGTATCTGTTAGAGCTCAGCACCCTTGTGAATATGGTGGCCATCAGCAAGGATTTACAGGTTGCTGTTACAGAAGATGTCCACAAGGCGGCGGCATTTCTTCATTCCCTCCTCGCGTTACTATGCTGCGGAGAAGGCAATGGCATCCCACGCCAGTACTAGTACTCTTGCCTGGAAACTCCCATGGACGGAGGAGCCTGGTGGGCTGCAGTCCATGGGGTCACTGAGTCAGACATGACTGAGCGACTTCACTTTCACTTTTCACTTTCATGCATTGGAGAAGGAAATGGCAACCCACTCCAGTGTTCTTGCCTGGAGAATCCCAGGGATGGCGGAGCCCAATGGGCTGCCATCTGTGGGGTCGCACAGAGTCGGACACGACTGAAGCGACTTAGCAGCAGCAGCAGCAGTTCTACCCTACCCTACCCCTCACAAGTTGTGTTCTCGTTTTTCAGAAATACTTATCTTGTCTCCAAGATGTCACCTTTTTTTGTGTCTATTTACATTTTCCAGGCCTCTTAGATTATTAGATTCCTCCTTAATATCTCTGGCCTGGTTGTCAAATGCGAGGAGGAGACACAGGACTTCACCAAATGTCTTGTCTCTTTACTCTTTGAAGTGTTTCTTTAAGTCAAACTTGAGTTCTTATTGAAGACTGTTGACACCATTGTAGTTGTTGCAGGGAAACAGTTTTTCCTTCCTTTCCACAGATACCTGGAGGTATTCAACTGTGGTTCTTGTCAGAGCTATCTTTTAGAATCAGTGCAGTACATGTCTCCTGATACAGGAGGTCCTTGTGGATTATGAATTGTATACGTACTTGTGGGTATAAGTGTATACCAGCCTTCAGCTTTCAGCCTCTCACCCACCAATACACTTGGCTAACTGTCATTTTCTTACCAGGAGTGTAGTCCATTTGACTTTTCTTTGGGTACTCATAGCTATCAATACGTGTTTTAATCCGTTCTGGAAGGTATATATTTTCATACGTATGAAATCCACCCTTCTGTACTTACTGTGATTCTCTGTAGATTTATCTTTATCCCTGATAATGGCATTTTTTTTTTGCATCTTCATAATGTCTGAGTCATATTTTGTTGTATCTCTATATCTCATTTCTTTCTCCTTTCGTCTGCACCCAACGATTCTCTTTCCTTTCCTCTCTTCGGCATTGTAAATGCTCCTGAAGTGCATGTTTCTGCAGGTGGGGGTTTGGCCGTGTGTTTCCCATGATTTGTTGATTTCTCAAGTATTCCGGGATGGAACTGCCATATGACATCATCTGTCTCATTTTGTGATTCCAAGGCCCTTTGCCAGTCATGCTCATAAAGGCTCTGACTGTTTACCTCCCACCAGTGGCATACAAGGGTCCCCTTTACTAATATTGCTCTACTTTTCCTTATCTGTAGAGTTTTGGATCGTTGCCTGTTTCACTTCTCAGGAGGGATATTGTGTTGCAGTTTAACTTTTCGTATCACTGATAAGAGAGCAAATGAGGCACATTTCCCGAGGCATCTTTCGAAGCATTGACTAAGTAGTTACCTGTTGAGTTTCCTTCCTCATCATGTGCTTTTTTCTGGTTTTTATTTTGGTGTGGGACCCCTGGCCATTTCATAAAGGTAGGTGTCATTTAGAGCCCGGCCGCCTTGGGAATAGCCAGTGTTCATCAGGCCACAATTTAAGGTTGCTGCTCCAGAAAGCGGCCACAAGGTGGCAGCATTTCTTCGGGTTCCCTCTTGTTACTATGGGAACTGCATCTTCAGAGGGATGTGCATTTCCACTTGTAAATGAGAGTAGCATGAGCTAGAGGAAGCCCGCTGCCCACCCCACCCCACCAAAGACCCCAACCCCCAAAAGCTCGTATCTCCTTCCTTCTCAGTTGTACTGTAGTTCATATTTCATGTTTGACGAAGCTGATGTACAGAGTTGCCTTTTTGTGGCTCTACTGATTCTTGCTCCCTTACACCAAGACACAGAAGTATTCAGCAGTGTTGATTTCCTCTGACCTGCTCTCTGCAAGTGTGTGGTACATCACTCTTGCTACGTCGGTCCCTGTGGATTATGTATTTGACAAGTATTTGTGGGAATCCATGTATTCCAGCCTTCCAGTGTAAGCTTTTCTCTCACCCATCCCCTTCGCTAAGCATCAGGGAGTTCCCAGCACTGGGTGTCCATTTCACCTTGGTCGGAGTACTCACTGCCAGCAATATCGTCACTCCCATTTGAAAGGGAAATCCTATGACCTGTCTCTAATCTGCCCATTCTTCACTGACTCTGATTATCACCACACTTATCTGTACCTCTGGCAGTGACAGTATTTCCTTGTTTCAATGCCTGAGTCATATTCCGTCGTGAAGGTGCATCCCATTCCTCGATCCATTCATCTCTCCGTCCCCATGTACTTTCTTTCTTTCCAACTCTGGGCATTGGGAATCCTGCTGCAGTGCACGCTCTCGGGTGTGTGGTTTTCAAAATCTGTGTATTTCTGAAGGGCCGTAGGAGTGGAGAGGCCCTGCCAGGCTTTCTAATTTGTTTCTATAAAGGCATGTGGACAGTGATTCTTATCCTGGCTCCTCCCACTAATATGCCCCCACTACTATAAAAGCGTCCCACTGACTAATGTTCATCTACCCTTTCCAGTCCAGTCCATTTTCCATGGTGGCCTGTTCCATTGCTCAGAGTTGATGTCTCGTGGCAGTTTGGATGTTGTATCTCTGATATGAAACCATCTGGAGTATTATTCATGGTTTTTTTGCTTTTGGCAAGCACTTTAATTGTACTTACCTGCTGATGGTTTCTTCCTGAGAGTGCTCCAGTCTTGCTTTGTATGTGTGTGTTTACTTATTTATTTACTTTTGGGTGTGTGACACCTGACGTGTTCAAAAGTAGGTGTCATGTCGAGTCCAGCAGCCTTGTGAATCTCATATGTCCGCCAGCGATCGTTTTGGTGCCGCGGTGGCAGAGAAAATCCTCCATGCTGGAAGAGTCCTTTCTTCTGTCCTCTTTTAGGATGGCCTGCACGGCCTGAGAGTTTTCGTCAGGCCAATTTGTACACTCGAGTAGAAGGATCCAGATGATGCCACAAATCCTGGTGACTGCTCACTTTGGGATTTTATTTGAAGTGAAAGTTCCTGCTCTATTTAAGTTGATTGCCAAGGATGCATTTCTTTCCGTGTCCAGATTCTTGTTCTGTGGCACTGAGACTAGTTGATGTATTCAGCTGTGCTTGTTTTTGCCTACATGTTCTTAGAGGGTGTTTCATCGACCACTCTTGCTGAAGTAGGTTGACATGGATTCTCTATTTCATATGTATCTGTGGGAAGAACCAAGTGCCAAGTTCCAGATATATCCCTGCCATCCACCAGGGTACCCTGCTACCCATAAGTTTCTTGCCAGGTTGAGTGTCCACGTCACCTTTGTGTGGCTGCTCACTGCTGTGGACTTTTGATTTCCGCCGCTCTGATGCATCCCAGAATGTGTCTTGAATCGGCCCTCCTTCACTCAGTGTGATGTTCTCTGAAAATATCTCTATCTGTGAAGACGGCCTCCTTTCAGATGTCAGTGCTTGATTTAAAATTCATTCTAGACCTATATCACATTTCTTTATCCATTCCTCTGTCCAGGCACCCTATCTTTCTTTTCATCTCTTTGATGTTGTGAGTGGTGCCACGGGACCTGGTTTGGGGTGTGTGGTATTTGAAGTCTGTTCATTTCTGAAATATTCCAGGAGAGCAACGGATTTATCATACTGTCTCGACTTCTTTATTTATTTGTTTTCTTCCCATGGGACTGAACTTTTCTTGTCATGTGCATAGTGCCTCTTACCAGGTCCATCCCATCAGTACCCTAACGTGTCCACTGTACCAGTGTTACTCTACCACTGATGCCATGTCCAGCTTTTGACAGTGGCCTTTTTAAATGCTCAGGCAGAGGTGATGATGTCTTTGCATCTTTGTTGGTATCTCTTAGCATTCATCCTATGTGCAAATTGTCATGTGCTTTTCTAAAGAAACACGGAATTGTGTTTACCTGTTCATATCTTCTTCCTCTTCGCTTCCCCTGTGTTTCCCTTAGCTTCTTTCCCGCATGTGAGCCCTGGCTATTTGTTAAAGGTGGGTATCTGTTAGGGCTCAGCACCCTTGTGAATATTGTGGCCATCAGCAAGGATTTACAGGTTGCTGTTACAGAAGATGTCCACAAGGCGGCGGCATTTCCTCATTCCCTCCTCGTGTTACTATGGTGCGGAGAAGGCAATGGCATCCCACTCCAGTACTCTTGCCTGGAAACTCCCATGGACGGAGGAGCCTGGTGGGCTGCAGTCCATGGGGTCGCTGAGTCAGACATGACTGAGCGACTTCACTTTCACTTTTCACTTTCATGCATTGGAGAAGGAAATGG
The DNA here is from genome assembly GCA_006410635.1 of Cephalophus harveyi. Lineage (NCBI taxonomy): Eukaryota > Metazoa > Chordata > Mammalia > Artiodactyla > Bovidae > Cephalophus > Cephalophus harveyi. The sequence goes on from SJYT01044896.1 coordinate 237,556, forward strand.
CAACCCACTCCAGTGTTCTTGCCTGGAGAATCCCAGGGATGGCGGAACCCAATGGGCTGCCGTCTGTGTGGTCGCACAGAGTCGGACACGACTGAAGGGACTTAGCAGTTAGCAGTTACTATGGTGATAGCAGCCTCTGAGGTTATCTCTGGCCTGGTTGTCAAATGCGAGGAGGAGACACAGGACTTCACCAAATGTCTTGTCTCTTTACTCTTTGAAGTTTTTCTTTAAGTCAAACTTGATTTCTTATTGAAGACTATTGACACCATTGTAGTTGTTGCAGGGAAACAGTTTTTCCTTCCTTTCCACAGATACCTGGAGGTATTCAACTGTGGTTATTGTCAGAGCTATCTTTTAGAATCAGTGCAGTACATGTCTCTTGATACAGGAGGTCCTTGTGGATTATGAATTGCATACGTACTTGTGGGTATAAGTGTATACCAGCCTTCACCTTTCAGCCTCTCACCCACCAATACCCTTGGCTAACTGTAACTTTCTTACCAGGAGTGTAGTCCATTTGACTTTTCTTTGGGTACTCATAGCCATCAATACGTGTTTTAATCCGCTCTGGAAGGTATATATTTTCATATGTCTGTAATCCACCCTTCTGTACTTACTGTGATTCTCTGTAGACTTATCTTTATCACTGATAATGGCTTTTTTTTTTGCATTTTCATAATGTCTGGGTCATATTTTGTTGTATCTCTATGTCTCATTTCTTTCTCCTTTCGTCTGCACCCAACGATTCTCTTTCCTTTCCTCTCTTCGGCATTGTAAATGCTCCTGAAGTGCATGTTTCTGCAGGTGGGGGTTTGGCCGTGTGTTTCCCATGATTTGTTGATTTCTCAAGTATTCCGGGATGGAACTGCCATATGACATCATCTGTCTCATTTTGTGATTCCAAGGCCCTTTGCCAGTCATGCTCATAAAGGCTCTGACTGGTTACCTCCCACCAGTGGCATACAAGGGTCCCCTTTACTAATATTGCTCTACTTTTCCTTATCTGTAGAGTTTTGGATCGTTGCCTGTTTCACTTCTCAGGAGGGATATTGTGTTGCAGTTTAACTTTTCGTATCACTGATAAGAGAGCAAATGAGGCACATTTCCCGAGGCATCTTTCGAAGCATCGACTAAGTAGTTACCTGTTGAGTTTCCTTCCTCATCATGTGCTTTTTTCTGGTTTTTATTTTGGTGTGGGACCCCTGGCCATTTCATAAAGGTAGGTGTCATTTAGAGCCCGGCCGCCTTGGGAATAGCCAGTGTTCATCAGGCCACAATTTAAGGTTGCTGCTCCAGAAAGCGGCCACAAGGTGGCAGCATTTCTTCGGGTTCCCTCTTGTTACTATGGGAACTGCATCTTCAGAGGGATGTGCATTTCCACTTGTAAATGAGAGTAGCATGAGCTAGAGGAAGCCCGCTGCCCACCCCACCCCACCAAAGACCCCAACTCCCAAAAGCTCGTATCTCCTTCCTTCTCAGTTGTACTGTAGTTCATATTTCATGTTTGACGAAGCTGATGTACAGAGTTGCCTTTTTGTGGCTCTACTGATTCTTGCTCCCTTACACCAAGACACAGAAGTATTCAGCAGTGTTGATTTCCTCTGACCTGCTCTCTGCAAGTGTGTGGTACATAACTCTTGCTACGTCGGTCCCTGTGGATTATGTATTTGACAAGTATTTGTGGGAATCCATGTATTCCAGCTTTCCAGTGTAAGCTTTTCTCTCACCCATCCCCTTCGCTAAGCATCAGGGAGTTCCCAGCACTGGGTGTCCATTTCACCTTGGTCGGAGTACTCACTGCCAGCAATATCGTCACTCCCATTTGAAAGGGAAATCCTATGACCTGTCTCTAATCTGCCCATTCTTCACTGACTCTGATTATCACCACACTTATCTGTACCTCTGGCAGTGACAGTATTTCCTTGTTTCCATGCCTGAGTCATATTCCATCGTGAAGGTGCATCCCATTCCTTGATCCATTCATCTCTCCGTCCCCATGTGCTTTCTTTCTTTTCAACTCTGGGCATTGGGAATCGTGCTGCAGTGCACGCTCTCCGGTGTGTGGTTTTCCAAATCTGTGTATTTCTGAAGGGTCGTAGGAGTGGAGAGGCCCTGCCAGGCTTTCTAATTTGTTTCTATAAAGGCATGTGGACAGTGATTCTTATCCTGGCTCCTCCCACTAATATGCCCCCACTACTATAAAAGCGTCCCACTGACAAATGTTCATCTACCCTTTCCAGTCCAGTCCATTTTCCATGGTGGCCTGTTCCATTGCTCAGAGTTGATGTCTCGTGGCAGTTTGGATGTTGTATCTCGGATATGAAATCATCTGGAGCATTATTCATGTTTTTTTTTTTTTTTTTTTGCTTTTGGCAAGCACTTTAATTGTACTTACCTGCTGATGGTTTCTTCCTGAGAGTGCTCCAGTCTTGCTTTGTAAGTGTGTGTTTACTTATTTATTTGCTTTTGGGTGTGTGACACCAGACGTGTTCAAAAGTATGTGTCACGTCGAGTCCAACAGCCTTGTGAATCTCATATGTCCGCAAGCGATCATTTTTGTGCCACGGTGGCAGAGAAAATCCTCCATGCTGGAAGGGCCCTTTCTTCTGTCCTCTTTTAGGATGGCCTGCATAGCCTGAGAGTTTTCATCAGGCCAATTTGTACACTTGAGTAGAAGGATCCAGATGATGCCACAAATCCTGGTGACTGCTCACTTTGGTATTTTATTTGAAGTGAAAGTTCCTACTCTTTTTAAGTTGATTGCCAAGGATGCATTTCTTTCCGTGTCCAGATTCTTGTTCTGTGGCACTGAGACTAGTTGATGTATTCAGCCGTGCTTGTTTTTGCCTACATGTTCTTAGAGGGTGTTTCATCTACCACTCTTGCTGAAGTAGGTTGACATGCATTCTCTATTTCATATGTATCTGTGGGAAGAACCAAATGCCAAGCTCCAGATATATCCCTGCCATCCACCAGGGTACCCTGCTACCCACAAGTTTCTTGCCAGGTTGGGTGTCCACGTCACCTTTGTGTGGCTGCTCACTGCTGTGGACTTTTGATTTCCGCCACTCTGATGCATCTCAGAATGTGTCTTGAATCGGCCCTCCTTCACTCAGTGTGATGTTCTCTGAAAATATCTCTATCGGTGAAGATGGCCTCCTTTCAGATGTCAGTGCTTGATTTAAAATTCATTCTAGACCTATATCACATTTCTTTATCCATTCCTCTGTCCAGGCACCCTATCTTTCTTTTCATCTCTTTGATGTTGTGAGTGGTGCCACGGGACCCAGTTTGGGGTGTGTGGTATTTGAAGTCTGTTCATTTCTGAAATATTCCAGGAGAGCAACTGATTTATCATACTGTCTCGACTTCTTTATTTATTTGTTTTCCTCCCATGGGACTGAACTGTTCTTGTCATGTGCATAGTGCCTCTTACCAGGTCCAAGACAGTATTTCCTTGTTTCAATGCCTGAGTCATATTCCGTCATGAAGGTGTATCCCATTCCTCGATCCATTCATCTCTCTGTCCCCATGTACTTTCTTTCTTTTCAACTCTGGGCATTGGGAATCCTGCTGCAGTGCATGCTCTTGGGTGTGTGGTTTTCAAAATCTGTGTATTTCTGAAGGGTCAAAGGAGTGGAGAGTCCCTGTCAGGCTTTCTAATTTGTTTCTATAAAGGCATGTGGACAGTGATTCTTATCCTGGCTCCTCCCACTAATATAACCCCACNGCATGCTCTTGGGTGTGTGGTTTTCAAAATCTGTGTATTTCTGAAGGGTCAAAGGAGTGGAGAGTCCCTGTCAGGCTTTCTAATTTGTTTCTATAAAGGCATGTGGACAGTGATTCTTATCCTGGCTCCTCCCACTAATATAACCCCACTACTATAAAAGCATCCCACTGACTAATGTTCATCTACCCTTTCCAGTCCAGTCCATTTTCCATGGTGGCCTGTTCCATTGCTCAGAGTTGATATCTCCTGGCATTTGGATATTGTATCTTTGATAATAAACCCTATAGAATACTATTCATGGGATTTTTGCTTTTTGAGAGCAAGAAGATGAAGTTCTGTTCACTGACCTGACATGAATCGATTTGGGCTGGGGCCAATCTATGTGTTCCTAAGCAATAAGAGTTAAGCTGTGGTTGACTGGTGGGTGGGAGAGCTTGTTTATGATCAGGCAGGCAGGAGGCATCTACCTGGATCATGTAAGTTACCTAGGTCTCATTTGTTAATTTCTGTTGTTCAGTCCTTTGGGTTTTAGGCATGTTCCTTCATCTGCTGGATGTTTCTCTGTCATTCTGTTTTGTTTAATTTAATGTGTTTGTGATCCCTTTCTTGGTTGAAAGGCTGTAGTTCCTCTTAACTATGGAGTCTACCTCTCCTGAGTGGGATTGAACCAATGCCATGTGATGTTTTCCTGGTTTCGGGAATTTGTGTGTGTGTTTTGGAGAAGAAAATGGCAGCCCACTCCTGTATTGTTGCCTAGAAAATCCCATGGACAGAGGAGCTTGGCAAGCTGCAGTCCATGGGGTCGTAAAGAGTCAGACACGACTGAGCGACTTCACTTCACTTTTGGTATATGTAGCTAGATCATGTCTTTCTGAAAGGCAGTGGCTGTGTCCACTAGTGTGGTTTGGAATGTATGGGTTCACTATGGCTTTGAGCAGCCAGTCTGCTGATGTGCAAGGCTGTGACCCTATCTGGCTGAAGGATAGGCAAGGGGGTGTTTGGCACTACAGCTTGCTGGCTTTGGAATGTGGCTTAGTTTTAGTGCTGAAATGTAGGCTTTTGGGAGAGCACACACCTATTAATGTTGTGTGGGGCCAGGAGTTCTCTAGTGATCAAAAGTCCTGAAGTTGTTAGCCGTCAGCCACTTCCTTCCCCAGGGGATTTTCCCCACCAAAAGATCAAAGCCAGGTTCCTTGCATTGCAGGCAGATTGTTTGCTGTCTGAGCCCCCAGGGAAGCCCTTAGAAAATGCCTGCTGGCACTGATTAAATATTACAGAAATATGTGTTGAAAATGCATAGTATAGTGATGAATAGCAAAGCCTGATTATCATGATAATTATTGTTATTTGACAAGTCTTTGCTGTCAGATTATAGCAGGAATGTGTATGGTAGGATATAGGAACACAGCACAGTTTCCAACTGTGTGTTCATCTGAAAGCTTCTTAGGATGACGGCAGGTTCTCAATTACCTTCTAATGACAGTGACAGGATTTTTCATTGTTTTGTGTTCTGTTTCTTGTTTTTTTTTTTTTTTTTTTTTTTTTACCTTCCTTCACTTTCTCATCTATTAGTTGTTGTTGTTTACTGGCTAAGTCATGTTAGACTCTGTGTGAACATATGGACTGTGGCCCACCAGGTTCCTCTGTCCATGGGATTTCCCAGGCCAAACAACAACAACAACAACAAGAAAAGTCAGTTCTGGGGAAAGAGCACATGGGCAGAGACCTCTGAGGACACAGGGATGGGAAGGCTGGCCAGGAGTGGATGAGGGTCAGAAAACTTCGGGTTTACGCAAGCTCTGGGCAGGAACCATGGCTCCCAGGCCTGGCCGTAGACACTGCCCAACACCCGTCTGTCTGCCCTCTGGCTGTCCTGCTCCACATTTGCCAGGAGCTCTGGGGTCTAGACTGTGGTACTTGCTGAGCTCTAGACACAGCTGTCCGCTTGCAGGTGTGTGGGAGGGATGGAGTGCTCTTAACGACTTGTTACAACTCTGGAAAGTGGGACCGAGAGGCTGGGGTTAATCTGGCTCCAAGGAGCTGAGGGCCCTACGTCAGTACCAGAGCCAGAGGTCAGACCAGAGCTGCTGAAGAAGGAGCCCAGAGGATTTATTGAAAAACCAGTGAAATTGGTTATTAGAAAGCAGCACTGAAAAGACTACAAACAAAAACCTGATATGAACTAAAGTGTGAAACAAATGTGAAGTATTGTTGTCATTGGTATTTTGAAGAAAGCTGGATTAAATGTGTTCTATAATCAGCATGTTTATCCCAGAACTTTCCATTTTATTTCCACCACACAGCATCAGCAGTGAGCAGTGGCTCTGCCGCGCTGGAGCAGTGAGCACCTGAGAGGAGATACCACACATCCAAGATCAGGTGTGGGGATCGTGAGGAGATACCCCATACCAAAGGTCAGGAGTGGCGGTTGTGGGGAGATATCCCATGTTCAATGTAAGGAGTGGTCTAATCATATGGACCACAGCTTGTCTAACTCAATGAAACTATCAGC